>VZTF01000892.1:163487-477562 GCA_013397755.1 Cnemophilus loriae | reverse complement strand
GGGGGAGCGGAGGGGGGGGGCTGGCCGGTACCCGCGCGCCTGGCAGGGGCACGGGAGCTCGGCCCCGCCGCGGGCGACAAACTAGCGGAGTGGGGGACAGAGCGAGCATCCCCCCCTCCGCCCCGCGTGATGAAGGGCGGGCTGGGGTGCCAGAGAGGTGCGGGGCAGAGAACAGCCCCCGCGGCTCGGCTACCCCCGGCTCCCTCGCCCACTAATCCCTTCCAGGAGAAGAATTTAATCAGCCTGCGCCTGGGCGCTGGGCTTCCCCACCCCCTGCCGCTAACGGGAATTTCCACTGGGACAGGCTCGGGCCCCGAAGTGTCTAATTTATTATTATGAAAGTCCTGCTGCTGCCTCCCCCCGGCGGCCTCGCCGGGGCGCTCCGGGCGGGCGAGTGACGGGGTCCCGGGCAGGTGGTCGCGGGGCAGCGTCGGGCACCGCTAGCCGCGGTGTGCTCCCCTTGGGGTGCAGAAAGTGGAGGTCTGGGGCGAGATGGGAGTGACGGGGAAGGTGTGGGGAGGACGGGGAGACGACAAAATGGATCCCGTTGGGGCAGCGGGGGCAGTGCCAGCGGGGTGGTGGGTGGGCTCCCCTCCGCCGGCGAGAGGTGTCCGGAGCGGGAGCGGAGCCGGGGCACGCGGTGGGTTCCCCGTTCGCTTTGTGCTCGCTGAGCTCGTATCGGGCGCGGCGCCGGGGGTGGAGAGGGCGGTAAGTCCGAGGGACAGATGGCGCAGATCATCGCCTCTTAATGGTATTTACGATTGGGGCATTTCTGTCGGGCCGGGGGAGCGGGTTGAAGCGAGGCCGGCGGCGGGGCC
Organism: Cnemophilus loriae; assembly: GCA_013397755.1. Taxonomy (NCBI): domain Eukaryota; kingdom Metazoa; phylum Chordata; class Aves; order Passeriformes; family Corvidae; genus Cnemophilus; species Cnemophilus loriae. The sequence goes on along the minus strand of VZTF01000892.1, from coordinate 476,744 downwards.
GGGTGCCGGGGCGGGCAGGGCGCCCTGCCGCTGCGCCCGCAGCGGCTGGCGCAGGGCAGGGGGAGGCGGCGGGCGCAGCCACTGTCCATGGTGCGGCCCCGCTGCCTCCGCCGCACCGGGGGCGGGAGGAGCCCGCTCGGCCTCCCGTCTCCGTTTCTCCGTCTCTCTGACACTCCCGTCCTCTCACGGGGCCCCCGGGCAGTTGAGTCCTTCACGCAGTTTCTGAGGCACTTTTGGGGGCTGGTGACTTGCACCAGGAGAGCAAGGTGCTGAAACGCTGCTCCACGGCNACGGGAGTGTCCGGCAGAGCATTAGCGGCTGCATGTGATAGCAGACACCCTGTTCAGAAACTTGTGTGTGCCACTTACCGGCTGTTGTTGTGTTGGGTTGGTTTTTTCGTGTGTTTTTTTTAAGTCCTTATGTGCTGTTTACTGTATGTGTTCTCAGTTCTGTTTAGTCTTCCTATCTCAGTAAATCTTTAAAGCACAAAATCTGCAGTAAGCTTTTATTTCAGCTTCCCCACCCCCCCCCACCCAAGACAGGTTTGAAATTGAAGCACAGGCTATGAATTAAGGACAGGAACTAGCCGTGTTGCTTTTATGTATCGCTCAGTGTCACTGGCACGTTACGGTTGGGGAATCCAATTTCCCCCTTGTTTGGGTATCCATTAAATCAGGTTAGGGTTGATTTTTAATAGTGTGTAACAAAATTGGAACTTGGGTATGAAATCAGATTTATAGATCTGTGTCTGTACAACACTTTCAATTTGAAGAGCTCTTTTTTCCTCCCTCCTTCTTTTATCATGCATACTGCGAGAACCTTTACCAGCTAGGTGCAGTGCTAACTTTTTTCTCCTGTCATCATACCTAGTACTTTTGGTTTGTAGGAGGTTATTTGTATTGGGTTCTTCTGAAATGTTGAACCTTTTCACGTAGTTTTTCCTCTCTGCAGTACAGCATCTATCTACCTTTATTTTCTAGAGTTATTAATCAGTTTGTTATTCGTTAGTGATGTAGAAAAGCTGTCATTATGGAATTACTTGAAAGATTGTAACTGGAACCAGATTTTAACCAGGCGGATCTGTGGATGTTGTTTATGTACAGGAAATACAGTTTAAGAGTTTTAGCAGTGTGTAACCTACACGAGAAAGAAGGGAATGAAAACTGCACTTTATTTTGCTAGTTAACATATCAGTATAAGTCTGGGAGTATTACCTGAAAAAAATCATGACAGAAGAGAGGATGAAAGGAGTGAGTCTTGTTTTTCTGGCTAAAACAACAATTCTAATCCAATGAAGGAATGGGAAAGCTAGTGTGAGTTTACAGGAATGAAACTACTATTAGAAATAAACTGGAAAACAAATTAGAAATAAAGTGCTCAAAAGGAATAATTTTTTTAAAATATAAACTGATTGAATCACTCTGTGGATGTTGTCCCTTTCTAAATCAAAAGCAAGTAAACAGCAAAGCAGTTTTGGAGCCTTTTGAGCTTAGGTGACTGGTTTGAATTCAAATTATGATGACAGGGGACGTAAGTTATTACCCTCTGCAGGCAATTTTGGTCTTATTCCAGGTTTTAGCGAATGTATCCAGGTGATAAAGCTACTACCCTAAATGACACTCCTCTTAAGCTGCCTCAGCCGAGAATCTGGCAATGGCATTTCTTGCCAGCTCTACCCCTTTAGTAATTACCCCCAGCAGCCATAGTCTCTGGCAGAATTGGGGTGAGGAGTATTAACGTCGTTTTATGCAGAAACAAGCAAGATCTCCTATTGCAGGTAAATCTTCTGTTTCTCACAATATACCCATGTCTTAGGTTTATTTTTTTTTTTATCTGTATGAGCACCAGTTTTAGGGTGTCTCTGATTAACGACTCCATTAACAGACTCCAACACCATTAAGTCCTTTCAAAGTGAACTGAATGTAGTGAATTGAATGCATTTTATAACACATCTCATAAGCCCCAGACCAGGGTGGTTATGTGAGTACCTCAGCCTTTTTGGATGTAGGTCTTTGTGTTCTGGTTTTGTTTTGTCTTCAGAGACTCTATTGGAAAAGTTAAATGTGGCAGGGTATTGCAGCAGAGAGCTTTCCAATCCTGGTTTGTCTGGTCTAGGTGATGGTGATACCACTGACGCATCCTCAAAATTCAGATAATGTCATAGCTGAATTTCTTTGGATATTAAACTGAATATATTATTTAAATATATTTCGTTAAAATACTTTTTTTTAAACTCCTTTTTACATCCATTTCAGGACAGATAACGTTGCGTAGTGCAATGAGTTTTTCGAATTTAAATCGTTGGTTGACAAAACAGGAAATAATCAGAATTTTTTTAATACGCAAAATTATCTGGTCAGATATTGTAGCAAGCTCAGAAATATATATTCTGCTTATATACCGGAAGGTGTATGTTCTCATGTTGTCAATCTATGTATTTTTAATAAATGTGTGTTTTCTAGAGAGCCTTCTACTGTTCTCTCTCTTTCTGGGTAGCACTGCTACCTAGGCACGCAGGTCAGATGAATGTATAGTTTTATGATACCAGCTTTTAAAATATTGCCCCAAATTATCATATTTTTGATCTACGTCTAGTCAAGAGTATGTAATTCAAAATTTCCTATCTGTTATTTTCCTTTCTGGTTCTAGAAGTTGGAGGACCTCCCAGAAACGTCATTGGAAGAACCCTGTCATGTTCTATTTTACTTGGCTTCCTTGATGCTTTTATATCAATAATTTAATTTATTACTTTTTTTAATAACTGAGCACTAACACATGAGACAATTTAGTTGTGACAGAATTGCATGCTTATATTTAAAAATAGCTTGAGGAAGCTGTGAGTAAAGTTATTTTTACTCAATACAGACAGTATTGTGTAAGGGACTTGTCATGTGGTAAGGAACAGGAATTTTTGAATGGCTTTTCCTGCTTAACAGAATCGTTTACCAGTTAAACTCTCCTTCTGTTTCTCATTGGTTTTGTAAGTGCTTTTTTAGGTTAACAAAAAAGTTTAGAAGGCTTGGAATAGTTTCAGTAGTTACCAGCACTCCCATTAAGATGAGAGTGTAACTTATTTCAAACAATGTACACGCACAAAGCACAAGTCCATTCCCAAAGGCTGTGCAGTCTCTAATGTTCCCTGGAATTTTTATTTTAAATTTTTGTTATAAAGGGTAGGAGGAACCTGTAGTGGCCTTACCGAGTAACGTGTGTGCTTCCACTAACCCAGTGGCACTGACTCAGTGAGACAGATCACAGAATAAGCTGATGATCCCACAAGGATCGTTGAGTCCATCTCCTGGCCTTGCACAGCACCACCCCCAAGAGTCCCACCATGTGCCTGAGAGCATTGTCCAAACTTTGGGTGGAGAGTAATGAAGGCAGAAAGAATACTTGGCATCCTTTGCAGGAGCAGTGGTAAAGCACTTCTGACCTACCACTGAACCGAGACTCACTCACTGGCCAAGTTAACACTGACGTATGATGAAGTGAATCTTGAGAGGAAAAAAACTTACATTAGTGCAGGATGAGCTTGAGGAAGGTCTGTATTTTCCTCAAGTGCATTTGTAGTTTGTGAATGAGCTGAGGGACCTTTTTCACCTGGGTGTTGGACCATGTGTCCGTTCGCCTTGAGAGGTATATAACCCAAGTGCGCGTGATTCATCCTTTGATTTGATCCTGTAGTTCTTGTTGAAAGATCATGGGAGCGCTGTCTGAATAAAGAAGGGAAATTAGGCTTTCTATTTTTAAATGGCTTATGAAAACAGATACAGGATCAGCAGCTTCCAAGATGGAAGGTAATTTGCTGCCAAATCTTTTCAGCATTTCACTTAAACTATTTGGTTTTAGTCAGTATTCATGTATTTAATTAAATACCATGTTTCCAAAAGGCGTGTTTATCCTCTCCTCTAGGCACTCCTTGACATATTTAAAAAATATATTTTTACCAACAGACTCCTCTAGGGACTCTCCCATTCCTTATAATTAGCATATAATTATCACCCAGCAGCTGAAGACATAGTTAAGATTTTGTGATCCCCCCCAAAGATGCCTTGCAAGGCCTCCCCAAAAGTCAGAAAAAAGCAGCATCCTCCTGTATGGAATAGCAGCAGTTTTATGGGCTGAGATGTTCAGTGTGAGCAATTATTATGTGACAATGCTATTATCAATTCAGAGACAGGTCATTTCTTGTAGAGAAATTAGAATGTGTGGTCAAGTACAGGACCAATTTTTTAAAAAAATTATTACTGAAACAGTGTAACTTAGATGTACAGAAATTCTATTTGGGTTTGTTACTTCAGCTGAAATTTTAAGGTATTCTTCTCTGAGCTGTGGCTTACCTGAAGAACCATGTGTTTTGGAAGATGCAGCCACCTCCCAAGTTCTCCTAGTTGAGGGAGGGGGAAAGTCCGAACTTGGGTTACGGCTTTAAGCTATGTGGGGTATACTAAATAATTGTCTCAATTTTTAATAAAGCAAATGAATATTGACTCTCAGTGGGGGTTAACAAGATAGGCTGTGAACATCATTTGTGAAGCTGGAGGATGAACAGATGCAGAACAGGGCTTGGTGGTGCTGGTGGATGAGAGGCTAGACATGACCAGAGAGACAGACTCTTTACATGGGCATGTAGAGATAGGGCAAGTAGGAATGGCTACAAACTGAAAAACAGTAGGTTTAGATTAGTTACTCTTCACTGGGAGGGCGATAAGGCAGTGGGACTAGTTGCCCAGAGTAGTTATAGATGCCCCATCCCTGGAAGTGTTCAAGGCCAGGTTGGATGGGGCTTCGAGCAACCTGGTTTAGTGGAAGGTGTCCCTGCCCATGGGCAGGAAGGGTGGAAATAGATGACTTATAAGGTCCCTTCCAACTCAAGGCATTGTATGAATCTATGAACCTTTGGTGATTTAAGGCAAGTTATTTTAGACCACATGGTAGCATAAAAGTTGCAGATTCTCTTACTTGGGGAAGGTGCTTGACAGCTACAAGTGTTGGTTTAAGAAATTGGATTTTCTGATCTAAAGTCTCGTGGTTCATGAAGTAGAGCGCTGATTAGAAGTGAAGATGGTATAAGGAAAGCCCTTTCTGCTGTAACTGAATGACCTCTGGGAAGATGTAGCCTGGCACCCACTTTGGAAGCTTTCGGCTTCCAGAACAATTTGAATGAAAGGCACTTTTCTTTTTCTCTAGTTGCACTCTGTGGTTGAAAACAAATTGTACTTGACTACATTTGCTGAAGTACTGAGTACTGTGAGAGTATAAACTGTTGGCAGCTTTGTTTGCAGCAAGTTGGAGATTTAAGAAAGAGTTGCTGAACATTCTGAATTCTAGTATCTAAAGCTTTTCAGGGATGTTTCTGTCGTCCTGCAGGGTATGTTTCTTATGCCTTATGGCAGTAAGTAGAAACTCATTATCCAGTAACACCACCTCATAAGACATATCCCGTTGTGTCAGATAATGTCTGTACACAAAACTGAAAATGGACAGAACAATCTCTAGAGTTGCAGCCTAAGTTGCAAGTGATTATTGGGTACCATTCTGGCTTTTAAATTAATGAAGAAACACCCAGTCTTTAAACACAGTCACAAATGTTTCTGTGATCTGTGCTTAAGTTGAATATTACTGTAGTAATTGCAAATTAATGTTGGTTATTAATGAGGAAGAGCTCAAATACCCCATTCTTGCTTCATCATACATATAATTATGTCAGACATTGTTTTGAACTTCATAATGTCCTGTGAATTGGCTAGACTTGGCAATTGGTAACTGTACTACGTTCAATTATACTGTATAGTATGGTATTTTCTTTGATGCATACCCCTTGGTTTCTCATTTTACTACCTAGGCTTCTTTTCCTATGGGAGTAAGTTACATTGATTATAAAAGAAAGCAGTCTTCCAAAAACAACTTGCCTTGCATTTTGGTACAGTTGCTGTTAAATCTTGTGGTGTAGTACATGTAGATGCGATGCAAACAGTAGAAGAGACTTGGATATTTCAGATTGATGGCTACTACTGAACTCGAGTGGTGTGTGGCATATGCAGAGGAGGCGGTGAGATTACATTTTTGAAATAGATGTTTCTTTGAATGGATGTTTCTAGATATTTGGAGTTATATTTTAAATGTGTCTGCTTATTAGAAACAATGGAAATTAGAGAGGTTGTGAGTCCAGATCTGTCAATACTAGTGAAGGAATTCTGCCTGGCTTGATTCTTGTTTCAATTAGAAGCTTTTCAAAACTTTGAGGCCTGTATTGGTGGAAGACTTTTACTGGTGGTGTTTAGAAAAAGATGTAAATGCAGAGTTATACAGTTGAGATTGTAAACAGGTTGCTATGGTATTTTTGGTTTTGTTTTTAGTTTTCTTGTTGTTGTTGTTTTTGTGGTTTTGTTTTCGTTTTGTTTTGTTTTTTAATCGAGCTGGAATACAGCTTTGGAATTAAACTACAAATTTCATATCTGGAGATGAAACTAAAGTAACAGTACCAGGGTGTCAAAACTGCGGGCTTAAGTGCCTAACTATATCAAAATGGTGAATTCTTTTAATTGATTGAATAACAGTTTTGACAGAAGACTTCTAATTTACATCATGTTGCTTCATAATTGCCATCTTCCTGTTGCATTTAATCTGAGATCTACAGTACTGAGTTTATATGCATGATCTGATACCATGTGTGACTAGCTCTCTAGCATCTGGAGATGGTAATGCTTATCACTCATTTAGCAGTTAAAAATGGCTAAACAAGTCATAAAGAATGAGGAAAGCAGAATAGTTTTTTAGAAGTAACTCTATTTTGCTGTTGCAAAGTCTGTTAGTACTTGAGAGGAGAATTTCCCAAGTGCTGAGCTTGTTCAAAGCTTTGTAACTCCACTGAGTAGTTTTTATGTGGGTACAAGCTAAGGTAATTGCTTTCTGTCTTAAAAGACAGGGTTTTTTTAAAAACAGTGTCCTTCTGTAGATGAATGTACAAGTAATATTATCTTAAATTTGAAAGTGTCTTGGGAATTGTACTAATCACACAAAATCCTGTATATTATAATAATGTGTCCCATAATCTTCACTAGCTTTCGCCTTTTGCCCCAGATAAGGGGATAAAAATAATTCAGCATCCTTCTTTTCTTGGAGTTAAAATGGTTTAAGTCTTGCAGTACTCTTAGGCTGAACTTGATGTGACCCAGTGTGTCTGAAGTTGCAATTTCTACTTAATTCAGAATGCTTAACACAGGGCGATTAAGAATTGCTGAAAATTTGAATTCTTCCTTCCCTTGTGTTTTCATTCCGAAACAATCTTTACAAAGGGCTGTATTTGGAGAGCAGAGTACAGTCTTTTGTTTCTGGATAAAATTGATGGCTGCAAATGAAAGAATAAAGAAGGCTCTCTATTCATGTTGCCCAGCCTTTGTTTCAGTGGACATTGTTTCAGTTTATAAGAGCTGTTTAGTACATATAGATTACTGGAAGGGCTGAAAGATTCCCAAGCACATCAGTGCAGACTTGTTAAAAATCCTGCTATCTCCTCAGCTGCCCACCCAGTACCTTTTTGTTTCAAACATACCATGAAAGACTTTTATTTCCTTTTCCACCACATTTACTTTGAAGTCACCTTTTGTGCAGTAGTTTAAATGAGTCTTACTATTTTTCTTTCAAATTATGGAAACCTTATCAAACCTGTGATTTGAGTTCTAAAGCTGAGGAAATTGGCTGGTTGAAATTTTAGTTATTTTTGATTTGCCATCTTTTTATCTTGAAAACTCAATATGTAAATAGACTGTTGGCACTTAGCTACAGATCTTGGTTTCAGTTTTGTAGGTAACATAGTCCTCTGTTGCTTTATTTGCTTTCTCTTTAGGATCTCCATATAAACATATTAAAGTACATAAGCAATTGTACACAGGTGAGATACCCATGTAGAACTTAAGTCACAACAGTTTAAGTTAACCTGAAACTTGATAATTACAAATTCTCTTACTGAGTTCATACCTGGATAGAGCATTAACTTGCAAGTTGGTAAATTTAATTTTTTTTTTGTTTTTGCTAGTGTCAGTGTTGAGCTGCATAGTTTGGATGCTGTTGGTATGAATGCAATGCAATGGGTTACAAATGCCTCCTTGTATTGGTGATAAAATTGTTCCAGCAGGGGTTCTCATGCTGAGTTTTGCCATGTTTGTCAACGGAGACATTACAGTTCTGCCTAGTCCCTTTTCCCTGAGGAAACCCTTGTTGTTTGGGGTGCTCCTGTCCTACCTCTGCTTTAATGCTCTCTTTCTCTGAGGTTACTATGGTGAATGGGTGTAACACCATCACCTCCTCTTTCTCCCTCCCTTTCTTTTTTCCTGTGGGGTTTTCTTTGCAAGTGTATGCAGACATGCTTACATGGCCTTGAGTGGATCTGCTTGATGGAAGCCCATCTGGGAAAGCAAACAGGAAAATCTAATTTAAGTCTTCATCAGATTTAAGTATGATATAATCACACGGTTGCTGGTGCTGTCCAAGACCATGTACTACATCTGGGCATGCCCATGGATAGGCCTTTGTTTGGCATGTAGAGGTGTTTGAGATTGTGTGAGGGCTCTTACGATTTCTTGGATATATCTCAGCCCAGGCTGGCATGGGAACTGACCTCTCTCCTGTGTGCAGTGCAAAAGGGGTTTTGCCAATGTATGGTCATGTAGCCACATGTAAGGTTGGCCATTGTCTTGTGCAGCACTAAAATGAGACAAAAACAATCCACTGAGAAGAAATCTTAGTCCGTTGCCACAGAAAATGTTTGGTTTTGGTTTTGATTTTGGCTTTTTTTTCCAAATAGGCAACAAACTGTCCTGGAAAATAGCTTTGCTACCAGAAGTATCTTCTGAACATGGAAGACTACAGAACAAACAAGTTGCCGAATGCTGTATTATATTTCTTAATAGAAAGGCATTTATGAAGCTCTTTTAAGAATGTGATTTGAGGGTAAACTTTTTTAATAAGTGAGAGAACAAACAGTTTCAGTGGCTCAGCTCTTCTATTGTGCAAATTTAATGAGCTACTCTCCTTTTAACTTAATGTCCCTTTGAAATAGGAGATTGCATTGGAAACATTTGGCTTTATATGGTATCTGTTTGAACCCTAACACAAATGTAAATTCTGTTAAGTTACTGCAAATGTAACATTTTGTCTTAGTTTAGTGTTCTGGTGCAGCCTCACATAGAAATACTCAAAGTAAAGCATTTTAAACCAGTGGTTGAAGTTACCCCTCTCAAGTAATCTGGCGGTGAAAAAGTTGCCAGTGGGTTTTGTGCAACATTTATTTCCAGGGGAAGGAATGTTTTTGTTCCCTTTATGATTCCCCTTCAGTCTCAGTGTCTGGTTTAGTGGAAATGTTCAGTTGTCAGAAGAATCAAGATGGTGTATTATTTAGATCTTACCAGACAAGTGGGACTTGTTCCTTCCATTCCAGTTATCAGAAAGATTAACCCTTTGCCCTCGTGGTCCTAATTGCAGTCGTTCAGAAACAAAGATTCTGCTTGTACAAGACAGCAGCAAAGCGGAGTATGTGCCAACTGGAATGTCTCTCTGGTGAATGTGGGTTGCAAGTATTACATAAATTTTGTCTTGTGTTTCAGGCACCGATAAAAGCAACCTGTGAAGATATGTCATGCAAGACTGGGTTTCCTGAAGAGGTTCACAGTGCAGTAGTGTCAAGGAGTGTACATGGAGGACAGCCTCTTCTCAACGGTATTGTTAGAAAACATATTTTGAACTTTTTTGTTTCTTCTAGTTGTAACCATAAGTCACTCTGGAGCATTTTCGTCCTAAAATAGGACACAAACTCTTGCAGGAAAGAACATGAGCTGCTCTGTGATTGTTTCTTGGTCATTGTCATAGGACTTGGAAAATCTGTTGGTATTAGTGGCAGCACATGTACCTCTGACTGTAATTTGAAAACACTGAGTGTTGCAAAACTTCCCATTATTATCCTCTAATTCTCAGCACAGGATTTACACTGATATTTCTTACTGCCATTGACAATATGTGTGCCATCAGTCTATACTTGCAGCCCATGGATGTATGAGGAGGTAAAGAAAATCTCCTTTCTGCTTTACATCTCTCGTAGAAGAACTGCAGTTACACCCAGTGCTAGTGCTCATGTTAATGCAGAGGTAGTTCCCTTTACTCCTTTTTCATGGCAATGTGAGGAGAGACACCTATGGAAAGCAAGTAATGGGAAAGGCAGCAACACAAGAGACTGGTTGTCTCTGAGCCCCTGGTCAGTGACCACAGCGCTGTGGGCTCTGTTAGGAGGCGTGCCAGGAGAGGCAGGACGGTGCCAGGGCTGTCTCAGGGACAGTGCACTGCTCTTCCACCCTGGCACCTACCTGCATCCGAATGGCACGGTGCCCAGGCTGGGGATGACCTGCACACCTGGTGCTTGGTGAGCACAAGCCCTTTCCTCTGCCAGGGATGCCCTGCAGTCAGTACATCTGCCCATGGGTTGTCCAGGTTGGGAATTCAGTTCACTGTTCTTTTTGTGTCTCTATTTTTCAGGCATAGAGTAGGAGACAGAGGCAAATGCTCTGAATGTTTCCTAGGTTTCCCAGCCAGTTAAGTTTCAATATACAAGTTTGCAGAAGTACAACATTTTTTAAAAATCTGCATTAATTTGTCTGTTTTCTGAACCGCTAACATAATTTATTTTAATCTAATTTGGAAATTGTGGAACTAAGAACATCAGTTTTAGATGGTTTCAAATACAGCTTAAATAAGGACTAATTTAATTTAATTTGTTGTTTCTTTCACGTATAAATTTGGCTACACAGTTCGAGACATTTAAATGAAAAAATTCTAATGAGTCTGCAAAACAAATGGAGTAAAAGCTGTAGCCTTGATTTTACATGCTGTATGTAGCAGTCTCTCGTTAATTATATTTTACAGACCTGTTTTGTGCTTTCTTAGAAATATAATGGAAACTTGAATGCAGGATGAATTGATTAGCTTTAGTGTATTTAAACTTGAGTTATTGAAGCTTTCTCTGTTAAGTTTCAAGGAAGTATATTCTACCAGCAGACTTTTCTTTTACTAAAAGATGGCTTAGAAATTTATGTATTGAAGTAAATGTTCTGCCAATTGAGAAAATAATAAAGAGGAAAGAGAATATTCCTCACTTTCCCACCAAACGGGAGTTAAGAGATGGCTCTCCTAATAGACTCCTATAAGAGACATCAGCATGAGAATTCATGTGATGAACAGACACGGACGAGGGGCAGAAACAGGGGCACAGAGCACAGCAACCAAGTGCTTTCCAAAGGTGCTGCCTTGAGACCACCAAGTGTTTGTTACAGGTTAACTGTCATGCCATTAGTTCCTCTTGAAATGGAGATCACAGAAGTTTTGAGATCGACTCTGTCCTGTGAAAGTTCTCTTTACTCTTTATGGAATCTGCAGTTTTTCCCTTTTCCCACCAGTTAGGAACCACAGTAGACCAGGCACTAATTGTCTTTTGTCATTGCTCATGCAAACCTGATGATAATGTCTGATCAGCTTTAACTGAGTCTGAACTAGTAACATAGGATGACAAACTGACTTCCTGTCTCATTATTCATCCCGTTCCCACAGTGCCTTCCCTTGCTTCTCAGAAGTGAGTGAAGCATGACTGTTGGTTTGTCCTTGAATGGTATTAAAATGCATAACATTTTAGGGAAGTAGGAATTGGAAACACTGTATGAGGCAAACAGTATGTATCACATCATATCAGCCGGTTGAAAAATGACCTGGGGGAGTCTTTTTCCTACCACCGTTTCCTCAACTGAATTACTGGAGTGGTTAATTCTTTTGAAAATTTTGACATGCTTAAAAGCATATAATTTGCTGGTTACACATAAACATACAGTCCATCATTGCATAGCTTTGACTTAAATTTAATTACACTGTCATTTTGAAATACTATTGTTGTCAAAAGCCTATTTTCTGGTTATTAAACTAGATTCAGATGATGCTGGAAGTTAAGTATAGTTGCATGACATTTGCTTCGTAGGGATAATCATGTGCCTGATTCTGATCTCGGTTGCCTTGCCTATCTAAATGCATGGAATTATTTAAGTTGGAAAAGACCTCTAAAACCATAAAGTCCATCCATTAATCCAGTACTGCCAAGTTTACCACTAAACCATGAACCTAAGCACTACATCTACATGTCCTTTAAATATCTTCCGGGATGGTGACTCCAGCACTTTCCTGGGCAGCCTGTTCCAATGCTTTCTGACCCTTTTACTGAAGAAATTCTTCCAAATATCCAATCTAAACCTCCCCAATGGAAGGTGATGCCATTTTCTCTTGTCCTATTACTTGTTTCTGGAAGAAATCCCCACCTCATTACATCCTGCCTCATCCCCACCTCCAATCCTCACCTCATTACAGCCTGCCTTCAGGTAGCTGTAGAGAGCAATAAGGTCCCACAATTGGCCTCTGCTCACTGATCCTCTGCATTACCTTCCTGCCCTCCAGCAGATCAGCATTCCTGCCCAACTGACTGAGACACACTTGATCCCCTCATCCCAATCATCGATAAAGGTATTAAAGAGGACCTCTGAGTCCTGGGGAACACCACTGGTGGCCAGCTGCCAGCTGGATGTAACTCCATTCCCCACCACTCCCCGGGCCTGACCATCCAGGCAGTTTTTGGGTTTTTACCCAGTGAACACTGCACCCATCCAAGCCATGGGCAGCCAGTTTCTCCAGGAGAATACTGTGGTAATCAGTGTAAGAAGCTTTTCTAAAGTCGAGGTAGACAACATCTATAGGCTTCCACTCATCCACTATGTGGGTCACACTGTCATAACAGGAGATCAGGTCAGTCAAGCAGCACCTGCCTTTCATGAACTCAGGCTGGCTGAGCCTGATCCCCTGGTTGTCCTGTATGTGCTGCATGGTGGCACTCGAGGTGATCTGCTCCATGTCCTTGCCCAGCCCCTAGGTCAGGCTGAGTGGCCTGCAGCTCCCCAGATCTTCCTTCAGCCTTCTTGTAGCTGTGCATCACATTTGCTCACCTCTGGTCAACTGGGACCTCCCTGGTTATCTAGGACTGCTGACAAATGATGGAAAGTAGCTCGCTGAGCACTTTTGCCAGTTCCTTCAGTACCTTTGTGTGGATCCCATCTGGCTCCATAGACTTGTGTGTGTCTAAGTGGTGCAGCAGGTCACTGACCATTTCTCCTTGTGTTACTGGGGCTTTACTCTGCTCTCGGTTCCAGTCTTCCAGCTCAGGGGCAGGGTACCCTGAGAACAACTGGTTTTTTACTATTAGACTGAGGCAAAGAAGGCACTAAGTACCTCAGTCTTTCCCTCGTCCTTTGTCTCTGTGTTTCTACCCACATTTGATAAAGTTCTTCTTAGCTGTCCTTTTGCTGCTGATTCCTAGAAAGATTATTTTTTTTAATTGTCTTTTAATAGTAATCTGTCACCAGATTATGATCTGTTTGGGTTTTGGCGCTTCTCATTTTCTCCCTGTATAACCTTGCAATATTCTTGTAGATGCTTATGCTAGTTTCTGTATACTGTAGAGATGAAGGCTTTAATTTTCTTTGGTTTTGTGCATTGATACCAGCAGCACAGCGGCTGTATGGACATCTCAGATATCTGTAGAGTAATTTGACTCTAACTTGATAATTTCCTGACAAGTTGCTTCTCAAAATACTGTCCAAAAAAATGACCATATGTTTATCATCTATCTTGTTGATTTGCTTTTGTCTAGTACACTGGGGGACAGGCTTCTCTTAAGTTCTTTGGCTTCTGTCTTACCAAAACTTAAATAAAATTAGAGTTATCATATGAGTTGTTAGTCTCTGCATTCCAATTGTTACAGTAACATAGGATATCTGGCTTTTGAAGCACTATTGTAAGAAATTTCCTTGTAATACATTATACTGTATGTTTTTTGAAGAGGTTTTTTTTTAATCTTGTGTTCAAGCGGTGCTTCTTTTTGGCGGAGGATCGAACTTGTTCCCACTGCATTTAAGAACAATTCATAATGGCTTCATTTATTCATATGGCTAGGACTTTATGACAGCATCTACTAATTTTTCCTTTTGTGCATGAGGACATGAGAGGCAACTACACATTCAGTTGTTACCCAGGTGTTCCATTGTCCCAGTATGTGAAAAATTGGTGGAGCAATATATTCAGAATAACTTAAATTGGAAAAGGGAAAAAAACCCCCTCCATTTATTAATGTGGATTGAGGAGCAGGGGGAGAAAAAGAGAAAGAAAGCTGCCCTTGGTTTCAGGATGAGGAAATGGAAGAGGATTCTAGCTGAGAAGTCACAGAAGTTGGAAACTATTCCTTTTGTAGGCTGTGACTGAGCTGTGTAGGAGGTAACCTGCACCATATAGGCTGTCCCCTATTGCCTCCTTCTGGCATAGTGCCACTAGTGCCCCATGGTCCTGTGTTCCCCTGGAAAAGACTTCACTGGTCATAGCCTTGGAGACTTTGAAGCTGATGCCTTGTAATTTGTCTTGTACGATGTCATGCAAGTCTGACTTCAGGATACAGTATGCTCAGGTCGCTAGATACATTTGAGTCCTATAGGCCTAATGTTGAGTTTATTTATTGTGTTTTACATGTTTCCTTTGATACCAGTGGCTTCATTGAAATTACGGTGATTTTTACCAAGGAACTAGGTGAGCTCAGAACTACTATCTTAATTTCTTTAAAGGGAGAAAAAAGAAAATAATTTCAGAAGCAGAATTAAGAGAAACTTCATTCATTGCTAAAAATTGTGTTAGTAATAAAACCATGGAATTATTCGAGCCTCCAGCCCTTTTAAAATTTAACATACTTTGAATTTTTTTAGTAGTTCAGGAATCTTTTTTTTCTTCCAACATTTAAAAAAGAAAATAAGTAATATGCAAATAAGTCTCCAGTCATAAACTAACAGAAGTAGATATATAACCCAAATTTAAGGCACAGTACTTACGACTGGTTTTGATAAATAAAATGGGATTACTGTTTGGAGAGCCATAAATAAGATATAGTATTCAGAGAAGAAGAGGTTAAGTCAAGAGGGAGTTTCATTTAATATATTAAATGCCCTTGCTTGTGCTGCTTTTATCACATTTTTGTAGTTCATCCAGGGAAAAGTACTTGTGGCAGTTTGATATGTCCAGCCTGTTTATCTAATCTTTGTTCTACATCCTGCAAATTTTAAGATACAAATAAAGCATTTTCAGCTAAAATAATTCACTTCGAAAGGTTGCTTGAATGGTTTGCAGAATCATTTCTGAGAGATTCTTACTCTGATAATTATTGTAGCAGTTTCTTATCTTTCAAAGATGTTATTTTAACATTGTCTCTCCTGTTACTAAATGCATGGTTTTAGTTTTCTGCTAAGCAAATTCATTCCTAAACCATTCCTTCGGGTGCTGTGTAGCTATAAAATATTTCTAAGGTCTTTGCGTTGCACAATGATAAAGAAAAAAAATATTTTGGTGTTGATCACAGAGATAAGCAGTGATTATAGATGATTAACACTGCAGTTTCGTGAGCCATTTAAGCCAGAGTGAGCATCAGCTCTGCCAAAAAAGGCATGCTTACACCTTCCTCCTCTTTGAGCCTGGTACCAAGTGTTTGTGAAACCATAAAATGAACGGGATTAGCCAGTTTATCTGGGGTGAACTTTCACTCCCACTCCTTCAGACTTTTTTTCTCAAAGACCTTGTAGGCTTAAACAGAGCCGTGGTGTCCCTGCTGCTTTCTCTCCTCTAGCAGTGAAGTGCTTAGAAAATAGCATTTGTTTTGATGCTTTCAAACTGAATAACAAAACTTGATTTACAAACAGATTTACTTTGTAGTTTACCGTTGAAAATACCAATTGGTCTCAACCCAGAAGTGTGTTGTTGGGAGTGTGGCCCTCAGGCATGGCCTCATGTTTAAGAGTAACTTGACATTTCTTCATGATGTAGTGGAGGATTACATGGATGCTGTCTGTCTCAGGTGAAGCTACTTGGCTTTGTTGCTAGTGGTGTTCTACTATTCTGCATACACAAGTGTTTGCCATGAGCTAAGAATAAAATTCCTTTTTAAAAAGTCATAATACTTAAAATTGAAGACAGCAGCACATCTTTTAAGGCATATGTGCCTTTCTTTGCTGTAAACAGCTCTTCTACAATTGCATTCTTACTGTAGCAGCATACACACGGGGCTTTGATATTCCAGTGCACATTAACTGTAGAGCCAGGGAAGTGTTCTTAGACTTCTATTTTCCAAGAGGGAAATTAGTCTTTCCTCAGGAAAAAAACTTTGACCTTTGTTTTTTTTTTTCTATGAAAAAAGAGAAAATGGTAACCACTTTGTTTGAAGTCTCCTTGCCTTAAGCAAAAAGACAAGTTGACAAGTTCCTTCCAGGCAGACAGCCAAAGAATCTCAGATGGATGGGGTCTCTATATGTGCTGCTGGCAAGCTGGGGAAAAATTGTTTCAATTCTTCCCAAATGTATTGTTTTCTGAAATTCTTTTCCTGTACTTTTCACCCTGCNTGAGAATTTTTTTTTTTTCCCCAGAAGCTTCTGTTGTTATTTTTTCCCCCTCAGTTCTGCTTAACATTTAGTAGGTTTACTTTTGCCCTCTTCTGTGAGAAGCAGAGTAAATTCTGTTGCTGTTACTTGGTGATGCTGTGCCTTGTTGTTTTATTGTATGTTAGAGTTGCATTCCAGTTCTTGGTTTCTTGCGTTTTTAATCCTTTTCATCTTCTTTTCTCAAACAGTTTTCCTGTTTGTACTCTTTCCATACTCCACAGCATCCTAAATTCTCCAGTGTCAGTTTTGAGCTTACTATCCTGGACTGGAAGAGCTGCTTCTCTTTGCTTTCACTATGCTAGCCCAGTACCTGTTTTATGCTGCCAGTTGTCTATTCATGTACCAAGCTCTTAATGTATTCTTAGATACTCGTCCCCTGAAAATTAGAGCTTCCTTTTGCTGAAGCAAGAGACTGCTTTTCTTGAGATGTTGTTTCCTTATTCCCTTTTATCAACTACGTAAACCTGGATTATGTCCTAGAGTATATATAGCATATATTCACCTTGCTGAACAGCGGTAATATACCTATTTGAATGGTGACTCCTTTTTGCTTTTTTGTCTGACTTGTATGTGATATCTGATTATACTTTTGAGTATTAAACTACAGACTAAAGTTGGTACCTTCTCATTTCAAGCTTGTATGTTCAATATTACCTACATATAAACAGAGAATAAGCATAAATAGTGAAATTCAGTGATGTTATGGATGTGTACAAAGGACAGACATTTCAGAAACATAACTCTATTATCCCTTGGTGGACTGTAAAGCTATTATGGAATTGTATGTATTGTGTGAATCAATTTGTATATCCAGTATCAAAGAGTTTATCACCTGAGTTCTAGATAAGAAGGAATTCTAAAAAACCCTTATAAATATGTACTAAACAAAATTTTTAATTTTTATGAAATATTTGTATTACAGGTGGAAATAAGGTTTTGTAGTTAAATCCTGGATGAACTACTCGTCCACTTTTTCCAAAGAAGAAACATGATTCTCCCTTATTCTCTGGAAAAGGAGCACTGCTTCTGTTTCTCGTGTAGACTCTTGTACCTACATTTTGATAAAGAGAAAAATTACACATACAGAGAAATTATAGAAATCTTGAATAGTTGTGTTCCGGAATCTGTAAATTACTGTCTTAGTTAATTAGTCCAGTTCAGGTAGTAATTTCTGTCCATGGTGCATCTACTTGGAATGCACTGAATTAATTAGTACTTATTCCCTTTTCCTATATTCATGTGGTTACTTGTGACGGTCTCAAATGTAGTGTCCTTTCTGCGTACAGAAATCTGAATTATGACAGCAGAATTGTTAGCTGCCTCAGAAAGCTCTGAGCATGGCTCAATGAAGGATGGCAAAGGGGATGTTTGTTTCTGCCCTCTGAAGCTGGGTCTAGCATTATACTCTTTCTAACACCATCTAGCGTAGCCTTAGTTCAATTTCAAACTATGCCATCTGGCTTTGATTCCCAAGGGGCCGTTATTTCTCCTGGAATTGTTACAGTTAGAGCATTCTTCAGTGCTGACCAGTGCTCTAGGGGAGGCTGGGAGGAATGGTGGCTGCAAAGCTGTGCAGAAAACCTCCTCAATAGGCAAAAGTGCCCTTAGGTATGGGTGATTTATTTAGTTACAGAAGAAAAGTTGCTGTTGCATGCAAGAGCTGCATGGCAAAAAAAAAATGTTTCTTTGTGTGGTATATAAGCATATGGAATACATGGAGCAGAAACTCAGGTGAGGCCTTCTGTGTTAGCATACGTAATGTGAGAAAATGGCATTTACAATTAGGCATTCAAATTGTCACTTAGGACTACGGTACATCTTCTGTTCACTTGTCATTTTTCTAACAATCCGGAAGACAAATTTACGAGAGCATCCTACTAAACTGATATTACAGGAAAATATCCTTTATTGCAAAACATATTACCTTACTGAATACAAATAAACTCATCTACTATTTAAACACTTAAAGACTACATTAAATCAAATACTACTGCATTGAAGACTTGGATGTCAGTCAACAAATCCCAAGTACAGTTTGAACTGCTCTGATTTTGTTTGAATGCAGTCAGGCAGATTTATTGCTTTTGGTTAACCTTGGGACACTCAATGTGAGGGCATTTTTTTATTCTGGAAATAACAACTTTCAGAATAGTTCACTTCCAAGCTTTCATGACATGTCCTAGGCATCAGAGCCAGCCTTGCTAAACTCAGGAGAAAGAAGGAGCAGAAGGAAGGTGCAAAGAAACAGGGTCGGGTTTTGGATGGAAAGGAAATTTAGTGGACTTGCTATTATCTTCTAATTAGACTGTAGAAGGAGCAACTGGCCTTTGGTACCCTTTAAATCTTTCCAATTTAACACAGCACAGATGGTTTTCTACTCCTCTCCATATGCCCTCGCTGGTCGATGTGTCCTCCAGAGGGCAGAGAAAATAATGTTGGGGGATAAATGGAGTGAAACGCTGGAGTGCAAAATGGAGCTGGGGCTGGGGAAAGGATGGAAGCAGAAGAATCCAGGTGATGAAGGATGATTGAGTGGGTGGAGGTATGAATCCTGGTGTCACTCAAGGGGGAAGGGAAAGCACAGGTTCTCTACAACCCTAGAAAGAACAGAGAAACTTCGCATTAGTTGGAAGAGGAGGCAGAAGCAACCCAAGGTAAAAAGGAAAGTATCTTGGAATACTTTCATATTTCCTCATGACATCCAGTTTGAGCTAGTCATGGGCATCTGATACTCACACTAAAGGAAATGCTGAGGACTCAGTGGAGCTCACCAGAATGAATTAAATGAGCACATATTACTGAGAAGCTTTTCTAGGAGAAACTACCAGGCCTTCTTGACACCAGAATGGCAGCATGGTGTCCCACATCTTGCATTTTTTTTTGCAATTTATACTAATGCTAAAAAACGTAATTACCTGAGAATTCAGCCAAGATGAAAACATGCACAAGGAAGAGCCTTTTGAAGATAAACTGATCTTATAGCCAAGACATGAGGTTAGCCAAAGCACCTACAGCTGCACATCATAACTTGTCCACTGTTTAGGAGGCAGCACTGAGTTTGAGCACTAAGGGTCCATCAGTGTCTATGAAGTGGTATTAAAACGCAGTGCTGCTTCTTGTTACAGATGATTTGGTACTAGCAATATTTTTTCATTCTTTCTCACCTTGTGTGTATAGATGTGCAGTTTAAGTGCATATGAAAATGCCAACCTTCAAGTAAAGCTGGGAGAGGATATACCCAAAATGTAAATCTCTCCTATTGTTGCAAATGCATCACAATGATGTGGCTGCAGGATGAGCGAGTTTGATCAGCAAGATGATCCATCACAGAACTGTTCCTGCTTTTTCTGGTGGGCTCATTCTTTTCTGGGTCAGCTTAGTTGTTGATTTGCTGGGATCTGCTGTGGAAAAGGAGATAAATTAATGAGAAATGAGGTGTGTCAGTGGTGATGAGATAAAAGGAGGTCATAACTGAATGAAACTCCACTGTTTTAGTCTCTGTTAGGTTTTTTCCACCCTCTTTTCTCTCTGCAGTGCTTTCTTCCTGCAGTTTTAATATATTCCAGGACTGGGCAGCTGAGGATCAGTGCCTGCCATCCCTTGCCCTTGATGCCTGCTGCATCCCAGCACTACTCAGGCCTAGTAGTGAATTGTGCTGACGGTTCTTAGCTGGGTTGCAGATGACAGTGAGCAATCCCATTAACCTACCAGCCTGGCTGCAGTTAATCCTGGAGAACCAGGGCACCCAGGGCTGCCCACGGCTGCCATCCCTCACCCCGCTGGCTGCAGCTCCTGCCTTCCTGTAGGCACTGATGCTCTGGGCAGAGGAACAGCACAGCACGGCTCAGGTGCATCTCCTCCTCTGAGCTGCCTGCAGAGCTCATTAACTGGCCCATTTTGATTTTTTTTCCTTCTTTTTTACTGTCTGCTGTGTTTTGGCAGACCTGTGAGCAGTGGCAAATATTATGATCCTGTCTGCTTGCCTGCAGCTGTTTCTTGTGCACTGTGCTGCGTTTTAAGAAGTAGATTTTGTTTGGTTTTGAAAGTTAATGGCATATGCCTCTCAGGTTGTAGAGAGGAGAAATTATTTAAGGCCCTCTGTGAGTTCCAGTTTAAAATTCTCTTAAATAGGAAAGTTAGAATCCTTAAAAGCACAATTTGTAACATAAAAGCTGTCAAAATAGCAGTGCAATCTGTTAAAGTGTTTAAAAATTTGATTCGCTGCAGTTTAAAATGTGAAATAAATGTACACTAATTGTTTTGAATGGAGATGAAGATGGTGTTTGAAGCCAGTCTTTAAAGGAATTAGTGAGCTAGCACTGCAGTTAATGGTGGAGCACTATTTTCTTGTAATGGGCTAAGCAATGTTCTCTAATTAGCTTGCAAATTGATATTCAAATACAAGTAAACTGGCAATCAGATATCAGCAAAACATCTATGTAAGTAGACTTTGGTGTTTGCATTTAGCATACCTGTATCAAAATTATGTGTGGGTAAAGGTAAGTTCTTAGTTGTTTTCAGCATGGAGCTTTTATTAATGGTGGCTCACTGGTTACAATAGGTCATTCTTTTAATTTAAGCACATGAAAAGAGGAAAAAACAATTTCTTTTCTTCCACAAGTGAGTGGCTTTTAAACATTAGTAACCTAATACTAAGTGTATATGAGTCTTTTTCCTGTCTTCATTTCTTTCTGGGTTTGTCAACTCGTTGTGCAAATAAGATTTGATACATAGGAGAGTCAGTGGAAGTTATTCTGTTGAGTTTTCCTGGATTTGGATCATATTTATGTTCATTATTAAAATCATTGCTATATGATGTAGCCATTTCATTTTCAAGCCTTGTGCCAGAAACTGGATGCATAAAATATTAGTGGTGTTTATGTTGTAAGGTTTTTGATAGTATATAGTACAGGTTCTTAAACTTGAATTGAATGCCTGGCTCAGGTAGGTTTCTACAAAGGAGAATCATAGAATGGGTTGGAAGGAACTTAAAGACCTTTCCAACACACCTCTAATGGTCAGGGACACCTTCCACTGGACCAAGTAGCTCAGAGCCGAATCCAACCTGGCCTTGAACACGCCCGGGAATGGGGCACCCACAGCTTCTCTGGGCAACTCGTTCCAGTGCCTCACCACCCTCACAGTAAAGAAGTTCTTCCTAGCCATACAAGAAAACTGGTGCATAAGAACTGTTGTTGGGAAAGGTAAACAAAGATCACACATTTAAAATTTGGTTTTCATGGTCTTTGAAATGTCTTTATTTTCTAATCTATAAAATCTCTCTCACTCATTGACACACTGATACCTTGCTAACTACCCTTTGTAAGCATGTTGTTTACTGACAGAAGTGTGAACTGTATCAGTGGGTCAAATATGTGGTTTTATCAACCACCAGTACTCCTTCCATCAGCTGTTATGGTGTCTGTTCAGCATCATCTTTTATGCTGAAAGTTCTTTGGAACGTGCTTCCCTAAATCGAATTCTTATCACTGTGCGTTCATTAAATCCAATTAATGTTTGCATAGGTTTAGCTTTCAGTTCTGATTACTATCTGAGTTCTTCAAGGGCAAAGCACTCAAAACCGAAACAAAAAAACCCTTGTGTTAAGTGTTTTCTGTAAAGCAGCAAGTACGCATTTTATACCGTAGAAATAATACATCAGTGAAAGTCTTTGACTTTCCAATTCAGTATGTGCTTTTCTGTTCAAATAACCCCAGTTTTCCCTTTACTGTGCTTTAGTGCATGTATATGCTTTTATAAAAAATTTATCAACTTAGTTCTCATGGGATGGTTAATGGGGGAGTGTAGGTCCCTCGGAGGTCACAGGTTCAGAGCAGTCTGTCATCTGCATCCAGTAGCCAGTGACTTATAACTGCTTGGTAGGTTATGCAAAAGGAGCTTTGGTTGATTTGGTTTCTTCTGGAGTCTCTGTTGAAAAGGTGCTTATTACATAGGAGCAGAAATAGTGCTGAAATTGGTGGAAACTAGGGCAGCACATGCGGGCAGGCAGTGTTCATGTGTATGAAGGTAGCTGGAGAAGGTCAATATCACTGTGCTTTCCTGGCTGTCTGGAAGAGAGAGGCACTGAAACAGTGGAATTTTAACCTCTTGGAGTGCATTTATGCAGAGCTGAGATGTGTTGGGGCAGTAGTTTTAACAGTTTAGAGCACATAGCACATCTAGCATTTTAGATATTGGAGGTGTTTTTGCCTATGTGTAAATGATTCAATGTGTTTACCAGAACTGGAATGAAGTCTGTATCACATTGAAACTTCAAATACAAATTAACAGCAAAAGAAATCCCTCTCATCCTTACCCTGGGTGTCACTACTCACACTTCTGACCATGTCAAGTCTCATTTAATTAAAATCTTGTTGTTATGCCTTTGTGCCAATTAATTATTTAAGAACTATATATGTCATTATTTATAAAAATGGAACTTTTTTCCTCAGAGAAAGTGATTATATCTGTTGTTACAGCTGCAAATGATCTGGAAGTTATTTCTTCCTTCCAATTTTTGGAACGGAGTCTCTGTAATTTACAGATGCATGCCAAAAAGCCAACACAGTGTGGCTAAAATGGAAGATTTTTGTTAGCCTTCGGTGGATTTGCTCTTTAAAGGAAGCAAAGCCTACAAAAGCACAGGTGCAGCTGGCTTTAGGATGCAATTTTGCAAGAGATATCCCAGCAGAACGTGGCTGTTCCAGTCTGCTGGGCAGGTCATGGTGCAGTGATGAAGCCTGGCTTAAGGTGGCCACTGTCTCGGGGTCTGTGTGTTTTATATTGCAGCCGATTTAAAACAAAAAGAAAAGTTGTTGAGTCCTAACAGTATTGAGTTGTGTGTTCCTCACAAAACCCAACAATAGTATACAAGGATTGTTAATTTTTTAAGCCCCATCTATCATGCAGGACATAGATAAAAAACTGAAGAAGCTCTCTCCAAACATTTGTTCCTGTGACTATCAACTTTCAAGTAGTACCTAAAATTTTTGTAGGGTAACCAAATAAGGTCTTGGGAAAAGCTGCTTCCAAAGACTGCTTGCTGTCTGCTTGAAGACGATACTATGACTTTTGTTGCAAACAATTAACAAATTGTGAATGTGAGCCGAGTAGATGAGCAGAGTCTGGTAAGGGCTTTATACGTATTTTTTAGTAGCAATAACTTCTCATAAAGCATTTACACCTTTGTAGAAGGTGTAGAGGTAGATAAATAATTTGGTAAGCTGCTACACCAGTGTTTTAAAAATGTCTGTTAACCATGTATATTTATGATGCAGAGAATTTTGCAGATTATGAGTAGTGTCAAAATGTCACCGCAGGTCAAAACATGGGGTTTTTGCTTATAGGTCTCTGTTTTTATTTGGTGCTAGAGTTCTAAAGTCTCTGTATTATTGTTTCAGTAAGAATCTTGCTGTCTTTACATTTTAAAATTTCTGCAAGCCGTGCACAGAACTGCATGCACAGGATAAATTAAATTCAGAGCTTACCATGCCATGAACTGAGAGAGAAGAAGGTCACCTTTGTGTCATAAATGCAAACTGTGTCAATAACTTTGCTCATTTTGTATGGCATATTATATGTTAAATTTGCTAATTTTGCCAACAACAAGAAGTAAATTTTTGGATTTTTATATTTTATTATATAATAATTGTTTTATTAACAAAGTGATAATTTTAGACAAGTTTTTAGAAAGAGCTGTAGATGGCAAGGGGACAGTGAGGTCTATAATACTCAATATGGGACAAACAAGTGGTTTTAGGTTGTTTCAGAACGTACTCAATTCTGATAATGTGATTGGGGGATTAATACTCATTTATGCACAGTCTATTTGCTGCCTTTCTGAATACATGTGGATGAACATGGTATTTCTCATCTTTTTAATTGATGGTCCTACTAAACATTCAAAATACATTTTCCTCACTATAGCGAATATTAAAATTAAGGTCTATCTTGTAAAAAGTTTTTGCTGCTGGCTGCAGAATTTTTAGTGGTTCTATGACTTGAACCATCAGATGTTCAGAGCCCTCTGAGGTGAATGTTGCAGGTTCCAGGCACTATCTGTGGCTCTTAAAAAAAAGTTAAATCTCTGTGATTGAAAGACTTAAAGGGTGCTGTCATGGGGGATATTGAAAATGGCTGGGAAGATTAGAAGGCAAATTTGGAAGACTGCCCCAAGTTCCCTCATTTCAAGAGTAACAGTTCCCCTTATTTAGAGGATATAAGAATTGCAGAGCAGCATCAGCAGCTCCCAAATAGAGAAGCATATCTTATAGGGAGAGACAAACATAAAACAGATGCACGTTAAAATAAGGTTTGCTGATAACAGTCCTACTCGTGCCTCACTCTCCTAGACCCAAATGCATTGGGAGATTTCATGCAGAGGCATTTGCATCGCTGTGGAGGAGGTGGCTAAATTAAAGCTTGGTCTCTGTTTTTGGTTCTGTAAAAGGTAGTCAGACCGAAGAGGGGTGGACTGGGGGTGGGCTGAAAGAGGTGTTTCAATGAGGGACTAAATGGTACAACTTCCCTGATGTGAGTCACTCTGCAGAGAAGACAAGCCAGTGTGCATCTTACCCGATGGTAAAGGCAGATGTTACTTCTCAAGTCTAAGGTCTAAATCCTGTATTGGAACAAAGTGATCTAAATTACCATGGGAGAAGGCAGTCCCGCATCTCTTCCTAGCCATTCCCAGAGGTCCAAGTGCATGTGTTCCACTAGGTACAGTGGTCGTGCAGCCTCAGTGTGAATCATTGCATTGGTCTGATAAATGGCAGGCTTACACTGAAGGGAAAGAGAAGTGATATTCCTGTGGATCAGCAGGATGAGTCAACTTGTCTCATAGCTGCACTGCAGTGGCTTCTGGGAGAAGAGGGATATGGGACCATGGGCTGCAAGACCACATCTTTTAGCAGGATCTTGTGCCTAAATAATTTTAATTGTCATACCAGAAGTGCATTCTAGCTGTGTTTGTAAATATTGCTCATTTTCTACTGAGATCTTCATCTCTCACTGGCCAGCCATACTGTTTTGCTGTCCTTTTAGATCTGCAGAACCAGGGTGGTTGATTTGAGCATCTAGTATGCAAATCAGATGACCTTTTCACTGTGATTACTTTTTTTTTTAATGAATGTATAAATCATGGATATTTTCACCATTAGCTCAAGCCCTTCTGTGAAATATGAGAACAATGTGCGGCATTTTAATCTTCAGTCTGTCCAGTTTCTCTCCCTCCACACTGACAATCCAGCAGTAAACCCCTAAGCAAGTGGCAGTCTCTTCAGACAAGAAGAGTCGCAGGCTTATTGCAAAGATAAAATGAAGCAAGCAAAGCCGACTGCCATAGTTGTAAGCCATTTTTGCATGCACTCCCTGTTGAACTTTCTGTAGTCACCTGGGGTGATGTAAAACATGACAGTCAACCAGCGCTGCTTCAGGGGCTTCAGTGGCATTCTCGGTTCCTCAAACTCTTCCATGTGTAGAGATTTGAGGGATAGCTCTGCTGGAGTCTCCTTCTGTAACAGAGGATGCTGCTGCCTCGGTGTATGCATGCTGGCTCTCTGCTGGAGGCTGCCATCCTGCAGCAGGGCTGATGACGCAGGCTGCCTGTCTGTGCTTTGCCTCTGAGGGTCAAAGCCTCCTGTGAATTATCAATAAAGATGTGCTGACACCAGGGCAGCAGCAGAAGAACTAGAGCAGCACAAGGATGTGCGTGGCCTTCTGTCAGGTCTTGCTCATCACTGTCCTTAGCAAAGTCAAGATAGGTATGTGGGGTTTGGACGTATTTTGTGGTGAGAAGGCAAAAGAGCCCCAGGGCTCTTGGTCACAGGGACCTTTGAAGCAGTCTTCAGAAAATGGTCTACAGTGCTCTCTGAAGTAAATTCCTGTGGTAGCCAGGCTTGCTGCTCTTCAGCTAAGGCTGAAGTCTTGTTCCAGGTGTAAATACTGTGGAAGCTGGGGTTAAAAATAAAGAGACACATTCGTGACTTGTAATAATCAGTTTGATTAAGTTTGGATTGAAAACAACAGGAATGTTTCCTTTTAAGCTGAAGGCTGTGATTTGCTTCGGACAACATTTCTAAAGCTTCGCATTAAGGGAGGAATAAAAAAACCAGCAGCCTTGTAAACTATCTACTACAAAGTTCTTTAAATAGTGCAATCTATCTCTCCTCTTAAATTAGTGGTCAGCTTAAAAGTAATTCATCAAAACCAGTGGATTTACATAAGTATGTGGTATAAGAAAGAGGAAAACTAGGTCTGGAGTTTCTGAGAATACTTGAAATTCAAGGCAAATCTGGCTAGTCTGAAATAAACCACAAACTTAGTAAGTTTCTAGTATTTAGGGGATTGGGCTTTTGATTGTTTTTCATTTTGGAATATCTCAGCTGGAAAAGGAAAATTCTGTAGAATCTGGTATGGATCTTGCATTCTACAAAAGATTTTCAAGTTATTTTTATGTGTCTTATGTGAATGTTACAGGGAATGACAAGGATGCTGGTTTCCTGTTCAGGGACAAATAGGAATAAAGGTGTATCTCGAGATTGTTGTGTATGATGAAGAGAATGTATCAAATGGCATAGGTGTTTTTCTTCAGATAAAGATTTTTTGATATCTGATTTTATTTTAATCTGACCCAGTGGTCAGGACTTTTGTTGCTTTTTCTTATGTCTTATAGGTTTTCCCTTAAAGTTGGATGTTTATTAGTACCTTTTCTTTTTAATGAGAATACTGATGTGCAGTTGCGTAATCTAAACATCCAAAGTTATATTAGTGTTTCCTACTGGTTTACATGGATTATTTTTTTATTTGCCCTTGACTTGTAATGAGCCTATGAGCTACAAGCTATCTGTGTGCCCATGGGCAGATACTGATTCTAAAAGTAAAAACTGACAGCTGTGGCCAGAGGGGACTTTTCAGTGCAATACAGTGTGGCTTTGCCAATAATTTTAATT
Organism: Cnemophilus loriae; assembly: GCA_013397755.1. Lineage (NCBI taxonomy): Eukaryota > Metazoa > Chordata > Aves > Passeriformes > Corvidae > Cnemophilus > Cnemophilus loriae. Next base: position 449,248 of record VZTF01000892.1, on the reverse strand, counting down.
TTTCTAAGCAGACTTTAAGGGGGAGAGGGGCAGCTTCCATTGTTGAGTCAAAAAATTTAATGAAGACATTTCTTTTTTAGTATTTTTCTTGTACATCTGAAATACCTTGTGCTGTTATGAGAACATTGTGAAAATAAATCTGCAGTATTTAGACAGATGCGGTACAGAATGACTTCCTCGTCTGAATTCAATGACTGCCTGCCTTGCTTGGGTTAATACTTGTCATGGTGCAAAACTTTAGAAGTAGACTGTAATACTGAAAAAATAGAGCAATTTTAGGGAGTATTAGGAACTTGGAAATGTTTGGCTTTTCTGAAATGCTATAAAAGGTACTGAAGATGAATATTACATTTTAAAGGAAGCAATTTTAATACACTCGCAACAGTGCATCTATTAAGCAGAGATCAATAAATAGCTCATGATAGTTAACGTGCATCTTGGTCTTGCTGCAAGTATTCGGTGTGAGGAAGGAGAAGAGCAGAAGAAGAAAGAAAATTATTTGATTGAGTTTACCATGGGTTTTTCTTTTATTCCAAGTCACAAGTTGGGAAATCTATGACATGATAAAACATGGAAATCTGTAGTTTCCTGCATACTTACCATTAAGATTGGTAATTAGATGTTATTTCTGTAACTTTTTCGTACTTCTGCCAAACTGCAGTAGATGTGAAAACAAGGGACATCTGTTTTTCTTAAATGATAAATGCAGTACCTCAATAGTAATTAAATTTATAGGCTCGGCTCTCATTAGGTAAATTGTTCTGGTGGTTTCTCCTTTACATTCTCGAAGCAACAGAAAACAGTAAAAATTCATCATTTACTGTCAGTACAGAAGCTGCATTCAAAGCTTGAAGTGAATTTTGCTTTCTGGAAACCGGTGGTTAATAGTAGAGATGAATCGTGTCGTGCAGTGCTGGATAGCAGAACATATTGTGAGCTGATTCTAGTGTAGGTACTGCCCAGAACTACAGGGAACATCACACTTGTTTTCGGGAATCCTTTCACTTTCTAGTCACTGACACTGTAGGGAGCAAGAGCCCACATTCTGTTGTGTGTCACCAGAAATGCCAAAGGTTTATAGGTGATTTGGAGGCGGAGTAATTGCTGTAGGAGAGTTTGGCTGGAAGATTGCACTGGCCAAAAACGTCTGTCCCTTTGCTCAGCCACCATGCTCCCTCAGAGCTTTTACTGAGTGCTTTCTTCATCTCTCTGTCCTTATATTTAAAATCTCTCATCTCTAAATTTCAAAAGCTGTAGTTTTGGGTATTTGGAAACACTTTTAAAGTGGTGTGATGTTGACTTAGAAAGTAAACACAACCTTGGAGGAACAGGATTTTTAGAGCAGGATGCCAAGAATGGTTTAAAAAATGCAGGGCAGTGTTCATAGTTCAGAGCAATTAAGCATGAAAACTTCCCAATAAAAATGTTGAGATGGGAATGGGCTTTTCAATAATGCAGTAACTCTGCTATCTACTAAAGCCTTTGATTTTTTAAAAAAATAAAACAAAAATACCCCCTGGTTTTATGTAATATGTTTTGCAGCCTTTGTCTTTTGTTTCATGCAGTTGGAAAGCTCAGTAAGCAATACCAGTTATTGATGCCTAGTCCAGTTTTTCATCTCCCATGGTGATCCTTTGCTCCTTAAAGGATATCATCATTGCATACAGGAGGAGAGTAGCACATGGATTAAAAGTATCTAGCTAAAGTAAGTGTAAGGCTAGTTGGAGGCCACTGGGTTGCCTTTACTGAAATATTTTCTCCTTAAATCTCGTAAGTTGTCACTGTTTGTTTGTTGTACTGCTTGGCTTTGCATCATTGGTCAAGGTAGCTTGTGTCCTGTGAGTCTGAAGGGCTGATCTAGAAACCTTTGTGTTGTGCATGTGGGAAGGAAAGCTTTGGGATCAGATAGTTCTGAACGGAGCCACATGTACTAGTGAGGCTTTGCTTCCCACCTATGGGCGTGGTGGCATTTGTGTGCCACCGAGGAGAGGACAGTGCGTTTGCTGAGGCACAGTGTGCCACCAGTTCTACCAAGTAAGGCTAATCTCTGTCCAAGGAGATCAGACCTGTGCTCCACCCTTGCACTGGGAATGAAGGCACAATTGCAATCGTCAAAGTCTTGGGAGACTTGAGATGCGTTTTTTAAAAGTGCATTTTAAAAAAGAATGAAAAGCAAGTCTCAAAGCTGATCTCTGTATTTAAGAAAGGTCTAGCTGTAGGATAAGCTTCCAGAGACCATCTGAAGTAGAATAGCCTTTAAAGAAAAATAAGTCTTTTCAAAGAACAGCTGTTTCACCTAGAAGAGACAATGTAAAGAACCCTCACAATAAAGTCTTCTTTCATATTTGGCTGAAATAGTCTTTTGTAAAGATAAAGAAGTAAGAAAAACGGGGAAATCCTCCTCTCCTCAGCAGAGGCTTGGAGTTGAAATACTCATTGAAGACAGATTTTGGTAACTCCTGATCTTTTGCTGTCAGTATTTTCATTGTGAGGAAAGCTGAGGATGGTAGTTTAACCTTTTATTTTGTTTTTTGTCTTCTTTTCTTCCTCTCTATTTTTTTTTAGCCTCTATTAATCTAGTGTTAAGTTTTGGAGAATGAAGATTGTTGTTGCTACCAGGTACTGTCCGTTCTTTGATACAGTTCTTACATTTTTGTCTTTATTTTCTGTGACTTAAAAAAAGAATCTAATGAGTGAATTCAGAGAGAGACCAGAATGTGCACATGCATCAAACTTCTCTTTGAATGCCACAGATACCGAGGCTATTTTGGGCAAATGACTTAAGAGGTGTGGAAGTGACCTGATGGCCCTTATCTCTAGCCGTCACCTCAGTGCCAGATCCGATGGGACCTGAGCATTCAGAATGTGCACTGCATTCCCAGATGCTGTCTTGCTGCAGCTGCGGGGAGGTCAGATGCTGGAGGCACCTCTGGTCATCTCCAGGCAGCTCCCAGGATGGTAACAGTAGAAAGTGTGGTTTATTTTGGTCCAGTGACTTTGTCTCTGGCCACAAAGCAGAGATAGAAAAATCAAAGAACTGCATGCCTCCAGGAGCCTGTAGTGGGTGTGATTTAAGAAGTTATCTGCAGGTGACAAGGTGTTCCATAAACTTCATCATATGGATTCTGGCTGTACTTTCTGCTAGGTCTATAATTAGTTGGTAGTCATTATTGTTTCATGCATTAAGTGAAGTTAGAATGTAAAAGTGAAATTTTCAGTCAAAAGTGAAGCAAAAATTAAGACATCAAGGGAAACAAGCAGTGCAGATTTAAATGCTGAATACTTTTAATAGCAGTGAGTAGCTGAGCATGTTTCTGTGGGCATCCTTTACAGCTAAAAGAGGAAGAATTGGGGTCAAATCCTGCATTCTGGATGAACTTACTTGTTTCTCCGCTGCTAGAGTCTGTAAGATACAACAATCAAATATGCAAAGGTGACACAAAAAATACTGTTAAATTTAAAAACCTTAATTAAAAAAAATCATAACAATGTGAGTAAAAGCCTCATGCTTCCCATTTTTTTGTCCACCTGTCTATGTAAAATAATGTAGATCTATTAATTTAAAGTTACCAGACAGTGATACAAGAATCTTTGGTCCTTAGGGGGTTAGACTTGACATGCAACCCAGCCATCAGTATCTTCTGACTAGTAAATTAACCTAGCTCTTTAATATGCCTAAAGAAAATATTTAAGGGGAGGAGAGTACTACACTGAGGGTACAGCACCCTGAAGTTGTTACTTTTTATGTACTAAAACTAGAAATTGTGACAGTTCTGGCAGTGGGATTGAACTTTGACAACAGAAATTTTTTGTGAGTGTGGGGTTTTTTTTGTCTTACAGATCCGGGTTGCTGCTCAAGTATATTGCCTGGGAAAGTGGGGGTGGATGGCCTTAAAATGTTGTTTCTCATACCAGCTGAACACTGCTAATTCTGTAGAGCCTGCCTTGATGTTCCATTCCCTGAAAGAAGGCTGCACTCTCCATTTCTTATTGCTAGACCTGTGAACCACTGGCACGTATGTATGGTTCAGAGGTCTCATATAGAATTAATACACGAGTCAATTAATATTCCAGTGCATTAAAGCAAAGTTGGTCTTCTGACAAATTTTACACTCCCCAAGAGCAAAGAGGCTCGAGTTGGCGCACTTACTTGCCATCTGAAGTCTAAACAGGGATGTGGTCAAGAAGAAGAGTTGAGAGGAAGATGTCAGGGGTTTAAAGTTCTTTCATATTTTTCCAGACAGAATTTTGTTAGGAAGGACCTTTGCAGTGATGCTTTTTTTGTTTGCAAAGCTCTCTGACAATGACAAGGCCTGGGTAGTGCAGGCTGTCATTATTGCCGTCTGTGGTCTAACCATTGCACAGTATGCATATTTTGTGATGTCTGTAATCTTCTGACAGGACAGGGCTGTTGAAATGCCACGTAAAGTTCATTCCATCCTTTTTACTAGTTAGCTGAATTCTCTTCAGAAAGATGGTTGTGCTTCGTGGCAAACCTTTGGAAGACATTCTCCAGTGTTTTCTGTATGTAAGAACTAATGACAGTGTTACAAGAATAGCCCCAAACTTTTTTGAGTGATCTTGCTCCACTCTTCATTGGTTTTCAGAGTAGTTGCACGTAGGCTGAATTGACCTTTTTGACTTAAGTTTGCTCCATGCAACAAGGGGCTCTGGAGTTACTTGAAGGGATCTCAAATCTGTGTTCCCTATACTTCCACTATATCCATACCTCACTGACAGCAGGACCTAGCCCTACCCCTCTGCACATTTTCATCCTGCTTTCCTAAATGCAGACCCCAGCATTGCTTTGTCCACGGTTTCTGCTCTTGTCCTCTTCTATATCCCCAACCTGCTGAACCAGAAAGGCCTCATCTTTCAAGTGTGTACCTCAAATGCACCTTTGCTACAGGTTTGAACAGGTTACCATTGTCACGTAGCAGCTGACAACATCCTTGTGCATATGCTCAAGTGATGGCACATCCAGAAGGTGGCAAACTGAATGCTACCATCCACTGCTATTTTATGCCAAAAAAATTTGTAGGTGTAAGGTACATATTTGAGTGCTATTGCTTTTGACTAGATCACTCAGCAGAGAGACCTTTCCGTTCTTGCACAGCCTTCCCATCTCTTATACAGAGTCCTGTGCAGTGTGTGATGTTGGGAGTTGGGATGTCAGACCCATGTGAGTTTTTGGTGCTGAGAACTGATCATCTCATAAGACAGTGGAGGAGGGATTGGTTTCTTTCTCAAGAGTTATATATAAATGCTCTGTTGAATAGTGAAATTATTTTTAACAAGACACGGTGTGCATTCTTGAGAGTGTAATGAAAGACCAGAAATTCAGGGATTACATAGCAAAGGGGCATAAATGGTTCTGCAGGGATAATGAGAAGTTACGCCGCAGTTTTCTCCTGCTCTCTTGGGATGTGGTGCAAGACCAAAGTTAACTCATTTTCTCGTAAGACCTGTAATTTATCAAGTTACTTAGATGTTTGTGGTTTTGCTTTGCAGGATGCCATTCCACAAGATGGCGGTACTCAAGGGGCTGTGCTCATTCTTAAAGTGAGATTACAGGGTGGGGAGAAGTGGCATCAGTTTAAAAACAGAGAGGGAAATTCTGTCCCCACTTCTAACTGCAACAACGATAAGGCTAACTAGACTCTGAAGTCAGCCTACATTTTAAGCTGATGATGTGGTGGGGGAGGACACTCTTGTCTGGTTGATTATACGATAAAGATATCCAACATGACCAAGATACTACAAGTTTTGAAAAGCTTTTAGATAAACACTGTACCTTTTTACAGTACAAACAAAGCACAAAAGTCCAACCACCTTCCTGCTCAGTGCAAATCTGACTTTTTAGAAAATCTGCGTTTGGCTTTGCTGTCGAAATTTCTCCTAATGGGCTAAAAGAGTTGGGCAGCAACTGTGTGATGAAGGCCTGAGCACCAGCCCACTTGGGTGCACTGGCAGAGCCCCAGGCATGGGCAGTTGCACTTTGGCTTGGACCTGTTTACCTGGGTACTCTGCCTTTCTTGAAAAAAAAAAAAAAAAATCCACTCGCTTAGACTGCAATTAGGAAAAAAGCTAATGAGCTCATATGTGAGGAATGCATAAATGTCCAGAAGAGGTTTATACTTACAGATGTTTTGAATGTTGGTAGGGCTGCTTTCCAGGAAGGGACCTCTTGGTCAAATGCCAAGACTAAAGTGTTAGAAAAGGAGTCGGTTTATCTCTTCGCCATTTATCATGCTCACTGGACATACGTAGGTTTATTTTTTGTATTAACTGTCTAGCAAGACCCTTTTCCTCGTATTTTTTTCTTCCCAAACACCATTCCCATCAGTCGTGGGTTACTGTTTTGTTTGTGGACTGAAACGGTGCTAGAGAATTTTGAAATAGCTTCAATTAACAGAAAAAAAATCTGTATAATTGCATTTAATTAATGGCAGAATAATATGTGTACTTTAAACAAGAAGTTCTTTCGAGATAAATCTTGTCAGTAGCTACAAAAATGGTACTGAAGGAAAATCATGATAGCTACAGATTGTCTTGGTCTCCTTTCTAGTTTGCAAGCTGGCTAACCAAAATGTACAGAGAAAGTTTTTGCTTAACCCTTTCAGCAAAGTATTGCCTCAGAATAAGGCATCCGTAAACACTAATGTTTGCCTTTGTGCAGGTGGGCTAAAGACGAAAGTTGTAGGCTGTGTGTAGTTTCGGAAACATACAGTGATCAAAGTACATATGTAATTGTCTATGACATGTTTTCATTGCATAAGAACTAGAAATTTACAAACAAGTACAATTTCTAATACAATAAAACATATTTTTCTTTAAACTAATTTCTAATTGATGACAAAAAAATAAGGATTCTGGGTGAGTTTCTTTTACAAACTATTTTTCAAAGCTATATTAACTTTAAAAAAGATAGCAGGTTTAATTGCTTTAATGGTTTGTGTTTACAAAACCATTGTTTTCAAGAGTTGTTGGTTTTTGGTTTTTGTTTTGTTTTGTTTTTTTAATTTATCTTTATTTGGATTCTGTGGTGGTCATTTTGACACCAAATCGTGCTTTCCACATCTACATCAGCTATTTGGACATAGGTTAAAGCTTCTTGCTTTCCATGAAGTTTTGAGATGTTGATTGTTTTAAGTTAGTGGCTTAGTATCCAGGAAGGAGGTGGCCAAAATGCCGTATTATGTGGCATTGCAATAACTTTTTTTTTTCCCCCCCGAAGAGCAAACTTGAAATGCATAACGTTAGCTCAGGAAAGCAAGGATCTGTTTGACTGAAGACCCTTCCTCCACGCTTTCTTCCCTTTTCCGTTGCGCATCAGATAATCTCATTTCTGATGCTGCTCAGAGTTTTCTAACATAAATCTGAGTAGACTAAATTTTCAGCTGCATCTAATGACTTCTGTGTACTTTTGAACTGACTGCATAAATTATATAGTAGAAGATTCATGCACAAAATATACAAATACTGAGTAGCAGTAAATGGGGTTTGTGGATGAAATTCACTCCATGCAGATGGCCCATTTAAGATGCCTGTACTTGACAACCTCTGCCAGAGGTATGTTTATGGGAGGAGGGAGGGTAGTAAAGTATGAAATGTAATTTTGACACTGTCTAAAAGGACAGTAAGTAAGCATCTTACTTGACAGCCTGTCCAGGATTTGCGGATCAGATAACCTGGGTGCATATCTTTCTCCTAGTTTTGCATTTGTATTGGAGGCTGCAAATAAACATTACTGGATAGAAGTAAAAGTAAAATAATGTGAGTTTTGTTTAAGAACTTGGTTGTTACAGGGGACAGTAGTTATATTAAGGAGTGATCACAAGGCACCAAGTGCCATCCCTTAACAGGGTAAAATCTGAGTGTTATCTGGTGTGTGGAGCCAAGGGATGCTATATTGAATAAAGATTTAAAATTAGACTTCAAGAAAGGAAATGTAAATTCTGTGAACTGCACCTAAACTACAGAGAAAAATCAGAGTGGATGGTCTGAGTAGGCTGATGGCAGGGCTGTAGGGGAGCTCTTTGGGACAGCACCCTATGGTAAAACTGGCAGGCAAAAATGATTACGTTACCTTGTTTAAATAAAACTGACCTTAGAAATAAGTTCTTTTTCTGGAGGAAAAAGCATCATGTAAATCTGACATTATTTGGTAACCTTATTTATATTTACAGCTATTAAGAGATAACTATCACATTTAGAGGAAAGTAATGACGTTTTCTCCTTCTAAACATAATTACTGTAAGCAGCAAACATCAAAGGTCAGTTACCAGAGCACTCTTTAGGATATTCAAACAAGCCATTATCAGTTAGGAGGCTATATACTGAGTTGAAAGCTATGGGATGTGTAGGATTGAGAAATAACAAAAAGTCAACAGAGTATGCTCTATTCTGGTGTCACCCTAAAGTCAATGTCTGTGTGCATGTATTCTGTAAAGCATGTCTGTAAAAATGGCTTTGTACTTCCCAGTGTATTGTTGAGCAATGAAATGTGCATCAAATATGCTTACTGTGCAAGTTTAATTATGTTCCCTCTAATTGCTAGTCTTGCATTTTCAGTCTGGAACCTAAGTTTAAAGTGCATTTTCCTTTATCATCTTCAATATTCAATCTTGTGTGGATTCAGCTAAGCCTTTATTTTTGCAGCTCTAGTCCTGGCAGGTTTGCCCAGTGGAGCTGTTGAGGCTATACTGTAAGAGATATGCTGTATACTTATAAATAAAAGAAACTGTTTTCTCTTGGTACTTACACCAACCATCCCATCACCCTCCAAGAATAATTTTGCTTAACACTCCCACAGGTATATTGGCTTCTTGCATTTGACTCATAGTTTATAATCAACGCATAATTTGTTCAGGAAAGTTGTTTTGTTTTGTTTTTTTTTAGGTAGGATGCTATAAAGCCATTCTTTATCTTTCCTTTTGTGTACACGCAAGTGTCTCCTTCATCCTTATGAAGTATGTATCCAGTGATGCATTTGTTTATTTAGTTGTTTGGGGCTGTATTGTTGTTCTATTTGTTATTTTTTTCCTGGGTGATTAGGTAAATTTTCTTATTTTTGATAGATTTATTTTTGTATCTCTCTCTCTAGTTTAGTGAAGCTGAGAATCACAGGCCCTTTCAAAGACTAGATGTAAATTTGCTCTCCCAGAGTGTTGATGTTGCTAACCTTGAACCTTAGCAGATACCTCATCCTTGATCTTGTGGAGTCCTATACAAGCTTTCATGAGTGAAACATAGCCAAAAACCTGGTATTTTTCTTTTCCCATGATAGTTTTTTGAAACTGATGCTAGTTAGAAAGCTGATCTGAGGAAATTCCTACATAGAAGTACGTGAACTTCTGGGATTTAAGCCTTTCTGTCATCTGCTCTATCTTACACTTACTTGGCACATGCATGAATATGCAGGTTCAGCAACCTTGCTGTTTTGTCTCTGCCGTGTTCAGTGCTACCTCTGGAAAGTGATTCATAAAAAGGTTTTATGGATACTTTTCAGATGCTGCTGTAACTCTTATTCACCACCTGGAAAAAACAAAAAATGATGATGTTCCTATTTCTCTTGCCCATTTGTCTGTGGTCAGGTGTTCATCCCCACAGCATGTCAGAGTATTGCCTCCAGATTCTTCTGGGGAAGTAGGTGGGGTGTTTGTTGTTGTTTCATGGGTTTATAGTGGGTTTTTTATTCAAAGGTTTTGGCTTTTTCATGTTGAAGAAGGATTTTTCAAGGGCTTTCTTATTTTGCTATTCCTGTTTGTGGATTTTATTTAAAAAAAAATAAATGAAATAATCTCTTGTGTGGCCAGTGATAGGGCTTTCTAAATCCATGTTTTATAATTCCTGCCATACCAGCAAAGCCCATGTGGAAAAACACCAGGATTGCAGAGAAGAAAACAAATCTGCAGATGAACAACTCAGACTGGCTTCTGTCACGTAGGTTGCAAAGAGCTAAGAGCTGTTCCCACATGAAAGGCTGTTTTTTTCCAGAGGTGGTGTAAGGTTTTGGAAGTTACGAGAGTGAGGGGAAGTGTTACTCTTTCAAACATAACTGCATGGTAAGTGATTCTTATTAAAGACTCCTGCTGATACCCTGCTTCCATTATTCCTATCTTCACAGGCTGGTGCACTCGTGGCACCCTCATGGGTCGTGCAGCCTTACAGAATTCCTCATCCTCCTCCGTATTATGTGTCCTTCAAATACTTTGCAGAGGATATCATGCCTCCCTCAGTTGTTGCTTCACTAAGATATGTGAAGCACGATGTTCGGCTCTTGAATCATGTAATATTAACTACTCTTGCTAGGCTGCTTCTTATGTTTGTCGCTTAACTTCCTTTTGGTTTGTCTTTATCCTTCTCTTTTTTAGACTTGGACAAACAAAGGATTTGGAATACTAGTTAGGTAGGGTAATAATAGAATATCAGTAATTATCCTACCTCCAGTCTTTCTGGATGATGTAGCTATGTGTTCTTTTTTCTACTTTATGTCATTAGAAAAGTCATCTTTAGTATTGCATTGACTTCAGAAGAAGCATCTGCATCCTTTGGTTGCAATAAATGTAAGGGTTGTTTTTTTTCGATGGAGGGGAAATTGATTTAAAGAAGCATAGCAGCTTAGCCATAGTCTGGTTATCAGTGAGGTGGTAGATTTGTAATCCTTTCGTAGCTCTGTTTTCTTGACCTGGTAACTTGTAGTCACTTTGTATGTTTGAATGGTGTTTTTAAAACAAAGATCAAGGAGCAGATGACAGAAAGAAAGAAAAAAAAAAAAAGGAAGGGAGTTATTACAAATACGTAAATGATGACAACTCAGAACTGGTAAAATTTTTACAGCAAGTTGTAGAAGAAATATGTATGATTTACTGCCAGAAATTTTATGTCAGACAATTAAAATTATTTAGGAAAGCTGGGTATCTGAAACAGAATTGGAAAGCAGATCAGTCTGGGGAATTGTCCCATCTGGCAGATGTCTGCAAGAAATCACTGCAAGCAAGAATGATTTTTTTTTTCTTCTTCTTTCCCCCAAATTATATATGCTTTTCCAATTTTAACAGCAGCCCTCTAAGAAATATGTGGTTTGAGTTTCATCGTTCCCACTGTGAGTGCCTGTAAGCACCACTGAGGAAAGACAGATTTCCAGACTGAAGCAAATAAAAGGATTATTGCCCTCCAGAATTGTTATTTCATAGGTTAAATCTCACAGTCCCAGATTTTTATTTTTTCTGGTTGAGCAGAATTATTAAGCAACCATGGCTTCCTTGTCTCCACAGCCAGATGCCTTGTATCAGTTCCATATCTCAGTTGCAATGAAGATAGCTACTCAATTACTATGATTTTTGCTTCTTGTTTGTATGTTTTGGGAGGTCGCCTTTAGATGTATTAAGAATCTCTCTTATCAGGAGACTGAAGTTTGTTAGATGGAGAGGTACATGTCCAGTGGAAAATGTTTTAGGCCTCCTCAAAAAAGAGAAAAAAACTCCAACAACGGCTTGTTTTCATGTGTTCCTTGCTCTTTTCAGATATCCTCATGCCCGTTTTTTTCTTCCTCTGAAAACTGACTTTTGGACTGTGAAGGAGAAAAAAAAGTAGATACAGTTGTCATTTATGGGTATTCTTTTTGAGTTTTTAGCTTCCTTTCTGGAATTAGTGCTGCTTTCCAAATCCTGTGTTTCCTTTCTTGTGACTTGCAGGTGGTATATGAGAACGTATAATCACTGACTGGTAGTTTGTCCTCTGACCAGCTTCAGTGAGTGAAGTAATACTTTACAACCCTGTTGGAACTACAGTTTTAAATGTTTTGTTCATCTTTAAAGATTTATTGGTTTGGATTTTTTTTTTAATGTAAATCACCAGATACCACAGTTTATCTGAAATATTTTTCCCTATGCTTGAAATAGACTTGATTGGATGTTAGATGCTGGATATTTATTTATTACTGAAATAATACATTTTACAACGTCTACTCAGGATAGCGAAGGTTTATTTGCAAACACACCCATTTTCTTTGCATGGGAAATAATTTTTTAAATGCAATTCATTTGCCATGTTTTGGCTTTCTCCAACATGACTATTTCCTTTTTTTAGTCATTAATATTATATTGTATCTACTACCACATGGACAGTGGAACAGTCCCTTACAGTAAAATGATGACTGGTTAGATTTAAATTATTTTGTCCATGAATCTTAGCTTCTTTGTAATTGTTTATGTTCATACCTGAAAGAATCAATGCTTAGAGAAATAATTTATATTGTATGAGGTAAGAAAACCCCTGGTAAATGTGGACCATGTGAATCAGAATAGTTTCTCCAGAAGTTTGTAGTTTAAGTTCGATATTTTCAAGACAAGAATTTTTCTTTATTCTTTTTTAACAATCATGGGCACATCACACTAGCTCTGCACAGAGGTGGTGTCATACATAGAGGACTGGAGGACTACAAAAATAAAAACCTTCAGCAGAAGTTTGGAGTAGTTTCTGTGTTACAAAGACTAAATTCCAATATACATAAGTGGTCCACGCAATAGCAAGACAGTCGCTTACGTAATGTAATAAAGACTCTGATATGCTTTAAAAAAACCCTGTCAAATAATACTTAAGCAAGAGAAGAACCTTCCTGAGATACTACGTTTTCCTTTTTCCTATAAAACAGCAATGCGATTTTAGAAGTAGTTTATTGTGTTCTGTTCTTGTTCCCATGCTGGTGGAAGTAATACTTAATTTTGGCCAAAATTAAATAGTCCCTTTATTTGTCTGCATGTTTTTGCTTCTGAAATGAGCACCAGAGAGAACCGTGTATTATGCAGTGTATTTCTCTGCCTCAATCACAAACACAGTGTTTCTGCCCTCGCTGTCTCTTCAGGACATACCAACGCTGTACTGTGCTTGGTCACATGCAGAATTTTAGCTGGTATGGTGGAGCTGTGGGACACTTTAATTGTGACCCAGGATTTATACTGTGTTCTGCAGTACTGTGAAAATGTTACTCAGTGGAGTCCTATACTCATCAAATGTGTACCGTGATGTGAATTATGTTCTGAAGGCAACAACACATTCCCTTTCTGAAAAGAGGTTTTGCATGTCTCTGTTAGTATAATTATTCAGAAAATTTAAAAAGGAACGAGAGAGCCTTTGATTCACCATGTCTCAAAGTGTCGAAATAATGTATTTTTAAATGTTTAGTGTTACATTTCAGACTTTTTCCAAATTTTAATTTGGATCACTTAGAAAGCAGAGAAGATTGGATGTTGCAGTGGTCATCATTATCTCTTTAATAAAAGCCTGAGAGGAGCACCTTAAAAGCAGTATTTGGGGTTGATATAGGCAAAAAAGTCCATATTTATTTAATTTTTTATTTTAATTTTATTGTGATGGTAAACTTCTTTGCGCAAAATTTATTACAATGTAACTATGATTGAAAGGAGAGGTAATGCTTAAAGAATGGATCTGGTATCCAGCTCTTGGATCTTGGCTCTTTACTTACTGTGACTGTGTAAACACCTGCAAGACCTCTTGCTCTGTTTAGGAAAAGTGCATATTTCTTTTTTCCCCAGACATGGAAAAATGCGTTGGCCAGAGTTTTGATCTTCAGAGCATTTTCACATTTTCTGCTTAAACCATATTATGTAAAGATAAACTAATACCACAAAAAAAAAACCCCAGCAAAATGATCCCACTGATGCCTTTGTAAAACACTTAATTTAATCCATTTGAAATTAATTATGTTTCCTAAAGAGAAGCATTATAAAGCAAAAACTTCAGGGTATGGAAAACAATACCGATGTTTGATTGAAAATGCTGTCCTCCTGTAATGTTGTCATAGTAGTGTTGCACACATTTTGCACTGCTGCAAAATGCTGCCTCCATTATGTTGTGTGAGTTTGGCTTTGGTGCAGCTGCATTGGGGCACAAATGCAAAAGAAAAGAATCTGACCGAGCAGTTAAAAAGACCCTTTTGTAGAGATGAGGCCTAAAAGTTGTTCTCTCCAGCCTGAATTTTTGTTGCTGTTATTGTTCCCGTTAGTCGTTGGCTGAGTATAGGAACAAAAGGGCTTTTATATCCAAGTTAAGAACAGAGTTTCTGACAAGGTAGAACAAAAAACTGAGAATTAAGAACTTGGTGTTTGGAAGAGCCAGCAGAAGGGTTCCCATTTGAAGACGTCTATTAACAAAACAAAACACACAATTTTTTTAGCAGTGTTCCATCCATCTTTATCCCTGTTTCAAAATCAAATTTCCCATAGATTTGCAGGTTTTGCTTTGGTAGTCTGTTAAATGGTAGACTACATTGGTATGTAAGTAAAGAGATCTGAGATTTAAATTGCAAAAATAAATCCTATCTGGCATGTTTGTCTAGCATTAAAATTTCATTGACCACCACTCCTAAATTTTAGGAGTCAATTCTTCTTATACACAATTAAACTTCTAGCTACATGAGAATGCAGGCTTTTATATTCAGTTTTGATAGTGGAGGAACGGTAAGGTGCTCTCAGGTCTAGTACAGCATGTGTTGAAGCAATCCGAGTTTAGTACAACAATGCCATCCACTGACACGCTGTCAGTAGGCCAGGGTTTTCTTCATAATTTAGTTTACTTGCACAAATAATGTGTAAAAATGTTGAAATGATAGAAAATAATGTGGATAAAATGCATGTTAAATCAAATTTGTTATTATTAAAGTCTTTTGCGAATATTGAAGTAGAAAATTATGTATAGCTTAGTTGGTCAAACTTTTTATTTTTTCTTTTAGGGATAGAGTCATGTAATCTGTGATGCACCTTACACTGTGTTTTTTTGTAGAAGCACTGTGTATACTATTTCAAAAATACCTCTTCCAGACAACTGTGCACTGGCAGTTTCTGAGAAAACGTGGTACACTTGAGCCTGAACCTTATGCTCTTAGCAAGCAGAGTGGTCTCATCAGCAAATTTCCATTTCTGTGCTGTAGTTGTGTGCTCATATTGGAGGAGAACAATTCTGGAAACAATTTTTCATGTTTGGTGTATGTTTTTATTAGCAGTTTCCCTCCCCCTCATCTGCCCTGTGTACTTCTCTGGTAAAAATGCATTTTACATGCAAATGATGATAATCAACCTTTGCAAATCCATTTGACTCAGTTTGAAAGGAGCACAACTGGAATGATTGAGGAAAGAGGAATGGGATCCTTGACAAACTCGTGATACATGGTTCTTGATATGTTGTCCTTTTTTCTATATTTACGCATAAATAAAAATAATATATGTGGGGAAAAGGAAAACTACATATCTTCCTTTGTGTGGTTAGGTTTAAAGAGACTGCAGTAGTTTTACTAAGATACTCATGTTTGATTAATCATATCTTTAACTGACTGGGAACTCGTATTGCTTCTGAATGCAATTCCACTCGCTAACTTAGCTCATTACCAGTATTTTCTCAAGTGAAGATTAGTTTTAATATACTGGGATATGCTTAAATTGTTTTCTTTATATGTTAAATTTCTTTGAAAAGTACATTTAGTAAGCCATTAACATGGAAGACTAGAATAGTACATTAACAAAATGAATGTTTGACAAGCATGATTCTTTAAACGTACATTGTTTTTTCGTTTCATATGGCTGTAAAATTAAAAGTGCTCTTAATGTAATTCAGTTTCAACAAATGGTGCTTTTATCCAATTGAAAAATAATCACTTTTTCTTTCTATTAAG
Organism: Cnemophilus loriae; assembly: GCA_013397755.1. Lineage (NCBI taxonomy): Eukaryota > Metazoa > Chordata > Aves > Passeriformes > Corvidae > Cnemophilus > Cnemophilus loriae. The sequence continues at coordinate 433,557 of VZTF01000892.1, read as the reverse complement.
CAAATTAAATATTTTTACCAAGTAACTAGATTATTAACTTAATGTGCTTCAGTTATTTTGACTGACACGAGAGAAAAAAAAGTGTGTAGGTTTTGCTTAATATATTGAATCTGTTATAACCAAAAAACCCTGAAAGTTTATGCAATAAATCATAATTGCATTATTTCGTAGTATAAAGACTATGATCATAGTATAAAGATTTTGTCTTACTAGCACAAGTTAGTGCAAAAAGAATGATGTAGAGAGACTGGGGAGGTAAGTCAGAACAGCTGACAACTAAATGCCATGCCGGTTTAAACTATTGTTCATGACATTTTTAGAGAGGCTAAGTTGGAAGCTAGGAGCAACAGTGTATATGGACATGTAGGTTGCTGTGGGTAAGGTGATGATACTGACACAAAGTCTAATCTGTGAATGTTTCCGTACAAACTGGATCTCTGTATTAGTAACTTTAGTCTCAGGTTTCGTTTTGTTGTCACTGCTTTGCACTTTAGGTGAACTACAGATAAAAATGAGTAGGTAGATTTATAACTATTTATGTGTCACTTGGCATCAGGCATAATAGTTGAACATTAAAGAAGATTCTCATCCTAAAGTTAGTTTGGAAGAAAGAGTTTTTAAATCTGATGTTCCAAGAAGCATATAGAATTGCTTAATACAGAGATAATTCTCGGTCTTTATTGCATCTAGTAGCCCACAAAAGAGTCTGTACTTGTAATTTTCTGTAAAATCAAGCAGGAAGGCCCAAAACTATGAGGTAGAATAGAAACTTCTTTCATGGACCCATTTATAGTTGAGTGGATGTGCAGAGACATCTGTGCTGCGCAGGTGGAAGGGTCGATTTGACCACACTTTCAAAGTTACAGTGTCTCGTGTGGACATGGAAGAACAAAGTTGTTTAAGACTGTGGGTTGACGGTCTACCGGGTCCTTCTTAGGTTGTTTTCTTGTTTTTCTGTTCATAGTAACATATTAGCATTTGCATAATCTGTACATGGTCATTGTTGTCTGTGTAACTTTTCAAACACAATGATGAAGATATGATAGAAGAACTTGCCTTGTCTTTTGAGATGATACGTTGGTATCTATATACATTTTGGTTTTTTGTGTTGTTATGGTCCCATTCACTGGGTCAGCAACAGTTGCTGCTTTCATGGAGTGAGAAGCTCAGTTTCTTTTCTTACGTTTTTGGGCATGCTTTTCTTCCTGCATAGTTGGTTTCTTTGATAGCCTTGGTTTACCTCATGACATCTTGGTGGTTCATCTTGGATCAGCAGCAGAACTGCTTTTTCACGCTTTTCTTTGGGCAGATGCGCAGCTCTTTGTGCGCCTGCTTTCCAACTTTCATCCCGCCTTTTGTCTTTGTGGCGTGGAAATTGATCCCTCCTAAAGGGTGCTGTCAAATTCAGTCAGGGATAAAAGGATACCCTTCCAAAGCTGGAGGAGAAAATCAGCGGGTCCCTAAGGATGAGCTTGTTTCAGCATGGCTGCATAGCTAAAATATTGAAGCTGGTGGCTCTGTGTGTGCCATCTTAAGAATTTGTCAGTGTGAATAACCCCCGACCCTCCGACTGTATGCAAAGCAAGGCCTGAATAACAGCTTTGTGCTGCAGGAACTTAACACACGGAGCAGGACTAAAAGCCGGGTTTCATTGGTTATTTTGGACATTTAACATTCAAGTCTCGTAAAAGAAAGAAGCTCGTTATGACTCAGTTCCGTTAATTAGACGTAAATTACTGTCTTCAGTGCCTTAACACAAGGGAAGGTGAGGGGGAGTTCTGCAGGACCAGAGGATGCAGAAATTGTAATTAGATGAGGGCTTGGACTGGGAAAGGGTGGTTGAGCACAAGCCCCCATTGAGCTCGGGGGGCTCACGCTGAACAGTATGTGCAAGGACTGAAGTCAGAATAATCACGTTTTAGCCTCCACCCAGATTTGTTGTGTTTCATTCCAAGATGACTGGTGTGGCTGACTCTGAATGATGTGATGAACAGATGTAGTTCATCTAGTAAAGATTTTATCTTCTGCGGAAAGCTTTAAGCAATCTCCGTTTTAAAAAGGCGATTAGCCTTTAATTCTTAAAAGTTCAAAGGGACATCCAAAGTATTCCCTGACTTTTCATGGTCGTGGGCTTCTCGTAGTATTTATCATCTCTTTATCATGGACAGGCTAAAAATATTATGCCTGTTACATATTGTCTAGCATACCCTGTCCCAAAAATTTGGGGTTTGAAGCAGAATTGTAAAAGCATTAAGGAGATAAATGAATTTACATGTGTCTCTGTTCAAGAAGAGGTAATAATTTGTTTGGAAGCTAACAATTCTTATATTAGATTTGGTGGGATTTTTTCCATTGCTTGCAAATTTAATCATTTGTAAAATGTATGACTTAAAAGATGCTTTAATCCACTAAAAAGAATTTCTAAAAAGCATTTTGCAGTTGGTTGATTCAAATTCAGAGATGAAAGGATTGTTTTCCATAATGTAAACATGGAAATGTTTATTGTCCACCTTGATAGTAAATAGCAATAGCCACAGTCTTTCCTCTCCACTAAGATTTTGTCCAGTGGTAGAATTAAACAAGCGTCTGACTCAACAGTAGTTGTAGTTTTGTCCCCCTCTCTAGAGCTGAATTCAGAAGTACCATATTAGCATAACGTCCACAATGGAGTAGTCGGTTTTGAGAGACTGATAGAAATAGAAGTACTTAAAGCATCATTTAATTGCTCTTTGAATGTTAGTATCTAACAAGGAAAAGTTAGCTGTAGGGAATTAATGACAGTGCAGGCTCATCACTGGAAGATTAACACAGTGAATAATTTTTTGTTCCTGCGTTATCTGTCCAACTGTTCCATGAATACCTTTTAGAGCCAAGCAGTAAATCTTCCTGTAACTTTTATGCTGTTTCTCTAAGAATAGTTTTCTGTTCTTGTGATAATAATGTTGGTAAGTAAGTAGGCTGGTTATATGTAATGAAGCTGAGATCTGTGGTCTTGCCTCCTGATGATTAGGCTTTGTTCAGCAAAAAGCCACTGAAGTATTAATAAAGGCAAAAAACAGCAGGTTGCTCAGCACCAGTCAGAAGCCAACACAGCGAGGAGCAGGGGGCAGGCAAGGGGAGGACACAGATGGACTTGTAAGTAAATACCAAGATGTAATTTCAGGCTTTTCTTGTAAAGAAAATAGAATAGAGTTTAAAACCTATAATGAAATGGTCAGTTTGGGCAACTGACACCTAGTGTATTATAGAATACATTAAAAGAGTTCACCAGTTGGAATGTCACAGTTTGAAATGCAGGAAACACAAATGTTACATTTCTGTAAAGGCTATTGGTAAAGCAAAAATATGGTCTACTCCACTCCCAATAATTCCTTCTGGATTTACTTTAATTGATGCTCATTTTCTAACCCTTGAACTACCTCTGAAGTAACAACCTAAAAAAGACAGAAACAGTTTAACAAACGTTAATATTCCAGAGGCAAATCTGACCCTCAGGGCTATATTTATCTGCAGGCATATTTGCTTCTGTGAGTGCTAAGAGTGATTCTTGTAGCTATGCTGTTGTAGATTGCTAAAACCTAAACTTGTGAGGTGTCCTAGAAAAGCAGACAAAGTGAATTGTTTTGTTCTTATGTCAGACTGTTTGGCTTGTAAATCCCGTTTTACCCTTTTCAGTTACTTCAGCAAGTTGATAGGGAGAAACATTGCGTTCTTCACTATGCAATCTTACTCATTAACTGTGGTCACTGTAAATCACTGTCAGAGTGACAATCTGTTAGTGACAGGATGGAAGATACCATGTTCGCCCATGCAGCTGGAAGGGCATAACTATTACCACTGAAGGTCATTTCTGAGTGCAGAAGGAATAGCAGATATTTATTTTAGACAATTTTTGCATGACCAGCGTTAAACGTTCCATATATCCAGATTGTGAGAATGCTGTCTACAGATAGGAAATGCTTCATTTTTCTCGTTGCAATACTGCCAGCTGAAAATAGCCTTATAGATGTTATTGATGTGATTCTTGTTTGAGGCAGGATAGAATTCTACACTGATTCTTTCTGCTCAATCAGTTTACCATGTAGACCCTTTAGTGAAATGCTTAATAAATAAACTCTTATGAACTATATAAATAATTTGAGAACCAAATACTGTAGCAGACCTAGGAGTCTTGCTGGAACAACCTGTGTCCTTCATCAAACAACCTTCTTCATCTTCTGATTCTAATCTAATACAGTGAAGTACATAAAACACAAGCCTAGTTAAGTCTGTAGTTATCAGATTTCTGTCTGCCAGCCTGGTACTTACTGCTGTGTCCTGGTACATGTTTTTCTCCTTCCTGTTAGTCAGTAAAAGAATGACTTCTGAAGAGGTTGAATCAAAGGAATTAAAAGCATTAATGTAATAAATTAATTAAATAAAGAAATCTTGTATGTACAAGGTTTTTTTTTTTTATTATTCTCAAAGCACAAATAGCAGGGACATTTCTCTCATACATAATTTGGATGGACCTCCTTCCAAGCAAGTTCAATATTCTTTGAGATTATGTGATCTCTTCCACCAGCTTGTCTGAAGGACTTAGCTTCCAGCTACTAATTTTGCTCCCTTAGGTCTGTGTGCTTACCTTACCTCAAATCTCAGAAATTTTTAAAGAGAATAAATCCTCCTTCTCTAAAGAAAGAAATGTCTTTATTTAAGGCTGGCTTTTGTATGACTTAGAGTGCAAGACTGTGTATTTTTGTTAGCCAGTACTGATCAGCTGGTACTTTCTGGCCTCAAGTTGTGCCAGAGGAGGTTTTGGTTGGATATTAGGAAAAAATTCTTCACTGAAACTGTTGTCAAGCACTGGAACAGCCTGCCCAGGGTAGTGGTTGAGTCACCCTCCCTGAAGGTGTTTAAAAGACATGTAGATGTGTTCCCTAGAGACATGGTTCAGTGTGCACTTGAACGTGTCGTGTTAACGGTTGGACTCAATGATCTTAAAGGTCTTCTCTAAACTAAGCAGTTCTGTGATTTTAAACCTGGATGGGTCCTGACTGGGGAGTGCCTTGTTATAGTTGCCTAGATTCATGTTTTGTTTGGCTGCTTGGACATTTTGAGAGAAACTTTCCAGTGGAAAAAAAAAACCCTTTGTGGCACCTCTTCCCCATTGATTTCCTTTTGGGGAGGGAAGGGATCACAAGTCCCTTTTTACTGTAAACATATTAATTGGAAACTTCACACCATCTTCTAACTGATCTTTGTTCACTGTGCTTTAGTCCCTGCCACTGCAGCACCGTGAGGTTGTACCAAAGGAGAAGCAGCGCCTCCATGAAGTGCAGCCAGCGCTCCTTGGGGAGTTGTTGCGTGCAGTGCTTAGTGGCACAATGTCCACTCCTTAAATTTCAGGCTTACGTTTGAGAGGTGTATCTTTTACAGGTTGTGGAAAGCAGAGGAGAAGGTAAAGCAATCATCAGTCTGTTTCTATTTGAACATCTTCAGATTTGGACATGGGTTTGTTGGGCACTTTGTTGGGAGAGGAGCAGGAGCTGTGGCACAGTTTGCTGACGACTGCTGAGAGCCAGTCAGGGAGCACAATCGAATAGCAAAGCAGCATGCTTGTGTATGCAATGAAACTAAATGCATCACAGGCTAAAGACAAGAGGAACCTGATATTTTTATCTGATTCATTATTCTAAGAATTGCATTGTAATCTCTCCTTTCCAGAGTTAGTTCCTGTCTGCTTCCAGCTGGCACATCTTTTCATATTAGGCCTTACGCCTTTGTTTTGCAGTCTTCCACTATTATTTCTATTGCTGTTTCATACTTAGCTCATCACAGTTTTCTTCAATGGCCTATTAAAGCTTCCCTCTGGATTCTTCCTGCTCTGTTGGGCACTGCTCAACGATTTATGGGAAGCTTTTTGTTTGTGCCCGCCAACTGCAACGCAAACTAGAGAAGGCATTGCTCCTTGTCAAGTGGCAGGGCTAATTGCAACCCACACTGGGTGTATCATCAAGGCTATTTCAGATCCAGGGCAGGAGCCTTTGCCAGGCCAGCTGGTATCCATTGAAGGTCGGGTCTGGTGTCTGAGTCCCCAAGGGGCAAGTACACAGATATCTATCTATAGCTCAGTGAAAGGATTATATCAAATCAGAGACTTTTGAAAGACTGGTCACCCTCAGATGCTAATTCTCATCCAGACTATTTACCTGTAGGCAGTCTCAACCTCAGAACTGTAAACAAATATTTCAGTAATTTTTCCCTCTGGATATATTTATATATAAACCACTTCTGATCTGTACTGACTCTCTCCTTTTCAGAAACACTGCCTAAAAACAGGCTCTCGTTTCAGTCCAGTTAATCTCATTTAGAACAAATCTGTTTCAGTGTAAAATTATAATTTTTTATCAAAAAAAGTCCAAACACCAAATAACTACAAGTGCAACTAAAAAAAGCATTCTTCCTTCTTGTAGGTGGCTGGCTATTCTTTGACTTTATGGAAGTACTTGTATAGGTGGATTAGACATTTAAAAAAAAATAGACAGTGTTGGTGGGGTATGGAGTTTTCTTTTGTCTTGAACTGATACCATTTATCATCAGCAGTGAGTATATTTGCTGGGTAGATGACACCAAAATACTTTTATCATTTAAATATGCCCTGCAAAAACTCATTTAAGGCATTTTCACAAGTCTCTCTTTGTTCAGTGCAAGGTCTCCAGAAGTATCAGAAGTGATGTAAGCTGGGACAGGAGCCCACTCCAAATCTACATCTAGAACCACTTGATCTTTGATCTTAGTTTGCTGGTGGTTTGCACATAGCCCAGGGCTAATCTTGTAACTTTGTATGTGCGCCTTTCTTTGGCTCCAAAATAAGAATACTTGCTCAGCTGAGAATAACATTGGAAAGATTTTAAAACAAAAAAGGCTTTGTCTGCCCCAAGTCTTGTGTCATTTTTAAAAACTATGTGAATTGGCCTAATGAAAGATAATTCTTCATCTAAAACTTATCACTCACTGTTAATCCTCTAGTCTATGTTGTCTGGGCTCTGGCTTCTCCAGTGAAGAGGGAGTTATTTTTAGATGGCAGGTTTCCCAGTGTGTCTTAACCCTTTAGCAAAGCAATTTGTCTTTGGGTTGAGTACAGAAAGTGTCCAGATGATGAGACACATTTGAACTTGCTACAGTTGGTTGCAAGGAATTCCACCATCTTCAGCTGGTTGTTCTTGTCTTTAAAATGTTTACATTTATTTGATAAATTGAGTAGAAAATGGGGTAAAAACATGCCAGATAATTTCTGGAAGTCTGCTTCTGAGGATCCCCTGAAGACAGAAGCCATTATATGAATACTATATCAGCAGCATCCCAATGTCAAGGACTTAAATATACAGTTAACTTAGGGCAGAGATAAACAGCACTTGGTGTCCTAAAGCATTGTTATGAATCCATATGTATTTATTAGTATGTGTGTGTAGGGCCTCCGTGTATATATAAACAATGCAAATGTCCTAAGATACAGAAAAATCTATTAGTTTGCATTCTGAATACATTCTGTATTTTTCTGTATCCCCTAACAATCTCAATCTTGTTAAAGGTAAGCTGAAATTCTGAAAATACTCTAGCTGATGGTCCTTTTCCAGTATATGTGTGGTTCTCTTATGTACCTAGTTCTTGTCTTTGGATAAAGGCCAAAGAAAACATTTTTCAATGGAACAAGTTAATACAAAAAGTTTCAGTTCTCTGTCTGTCTTTTATTCTTTTGTTCTGTTCTCAGAATGGAAATTGAACTTTTATTATCAATTACAGATACAGTCTTTGAAAAATCAAAGTTTTTCAGCAGTGTTATTAGCAAGTTTTGACTCTTTATCTAAGAATTTCTAAGGGAGGAATGTGACCATTTTTGCGTAAGTGTAGCAATAACCTATATATTTTGAAGTCTTAGATGTTGAAATAATTCCTGGCCATCAGAAACTTGAATGACTTTCCTATGAGAACTGAAGTGGTTCTGAGTCTCTTTAATAACTTCACAGGCAACCACATCTCTCCTGTGAAGTGTATTTAGTTCTGATTTCAGCTGAAAAGGAACTTGTCAGACTTGGTGTTATGAATATTGCATTTAGAGGGAGGGAGAAACATTTAATTGTTAATGTATAGTTTATTTGACATCACTGAGTTTAAGCGGTGATTTACCCCCAACTCCATGAGTTATACACACCTATAATTTGGAATCACATTGGAAGACTGTTGATTATAGAACTAGAATTCCTGTTGCCTCTGCTTAGCTATCTGTTACGCACACAGTCAGCGTCCGTAATATTTATTATATGCCAGGATTCCCATTTTGATTTTTTCTCCCCTCGTATGTATTTGCTATATGCCGAAGCTTTGCATCTCTGTTCCCTCCTGTACAGTAAGATGTCTGTGAGTATCAGTGGGCGTAGAGCAGTGCTGACAGTATATAATTCTAGTGAACTTCTCTCTGCTTTGGTGGCACAATCCCACAGCAGGAATACAGGCTTGTTTTGCATTTCTTTCTGCATGTGCACAGTAGAAAAAGGATTTAGCTGGAGAAAATGGGGAAAGGATATAATGCACAGATTTTAAAAAGTAAGGGGAAAATGAGCTAGAGGAAGTAATGTTCAAGTATAGTATTAAGAGCCTACTCTGATGAGTTTGAAGTGATTTTGCTCTTTTGGAAGCAGATGACTAAATAAAGCAATCAGTCATAGATACCTTCTTAACTAGCGTCTCCTACCAAATTTTTTATCCTGCGGGTTTCCACCATAGGAATAACATGAATGTAAATACCAGCTAGAGCTATAAAAGTGATGTTAGCAGCTGGAGTGTAAAACTTCAGTTTTTCAGCTGCTGTATGAATACTGAGATGTATATATTAACAGTCCAGGACTGCATCTCCACAAGGATTTATACATATGTCCAGTTTGAAGCATATGAGTAGTCCAAGAGTATTTGTATTAATACAAAAACTATTTTAGTGGTTCAGGCTTTCCAGTCAGGCAAATCCTACAATTGACCTCATGGTGATTTGTATTAACTAAGGCTGCAAAATATGCTTTTTGATTGTGTAGTATAATACTTTGTATGTTTACATTACAAATGTCATTCTTCCGTGATCGTGCTTTGTTCCTATAATTCTGACTTTATCTGTTACAATGAAGGTTTGGCTTTGGAAAATTGGAAACAGACTTGTGGTTATAATTGTATCCATAAACCATGCAGCCTTTAGTGCTCAAGTCTAAATAAAGAACAGAATTCTCGTAAAACAGAGTAATGGAAGCAAGTAGCTTCTGCTGCGAAAAAATAAGAAAACCTGTTCTGCTTAGTAATAAAAGTTTCAATATGTTAGTTTGCAGATATTTACTGTGGGCATTGATCTTGCGAAAACTTAGTCTGTTGGCTGATTATTGCAAATACAGAAAACATACAGAGATTTACTGTCCAAATGTGAATAAGTTCACAGAGTTTCACTCTCTTTTATGACAAAAGGAAGGAAGAAAATATTCCAGGTTCTGGTTTTTACAGCTGTGTTCGTTCTTGTTGCTCTTAGGTTTTGTTGTACCAGGACATAATAGGCGGGTCAGTGATACCTCTGAAATTTGGCAGTCTGTACGTAAGCTACATAAGCTACATAAAGCCCAGACCCTTAAAAAAGTTCTGGTAAACTGAGCTGCAGTGATTTTGAGCTGGGGCAGAGAGGAATGTGCTTTTAGGAACAAACCTCTAATTTACTGTTTCCTGGATTTGTTATGGTGAAATAATTTTAATAGATATCCAATATGGCATGTCCACAATGGTACAATTCAGCTATCAGTAAAAGGATATTATCTTTTCAATTTCACTTGCCTGTAAATAAATGAAAATAAATGAGGTAGAAGATCTTAGTTACAGTTTGCCTGAAAAGTAGGATTAGAACTTCTAATTTTTTATTTCTTTTTTTGGTCTGGGAGTCAAGAGGAGATTTTTTTGTGTGGTTTTGAGGTTTTTGAATTGGATCTAGGGAAAAAATTCTTCTAGCTAAAAATTTCCTTACCATGAACATACATTATGATCCTTGCCTAACTGTTTTACTAAATGCCCACGGATTCATCATGTAAGAACATCTTGTGCTCCAGTTCCAAGCAGCATTTGAGAGCCTCCTCTAACAGAATGAGGTAGGCTGCAGATCGGCCTTCAACGCAAAAAGTGATTTTGATGCAAAAAGCATATACTAGTGCCTTCTTTGTTCATCCTCTGGTTGCTCTTTCTGCCTGTTAGAACATGTCTCTAATGTGACGTCACCAAATAGATACGGTTGTTCGTGAATCTCATGCAATATTTCACTTATTTTAAAAATGGAAGTAGATGGAGAAAGGATGTTGTATATTGTGTTCTGCTTCGCTCTTCATCATCAAAATCACGTGGTTGTGTTTTCTGAGCCTAGTCTTTACTCTTGGCATCAATGTCCAAAATAGTCATATCAGCACAGCTTGACTGTTTAGTTCCTATAAACTACACAGCAGGAGTCATGATTCCATGAGTGCAAAATTCACCTGTATCCGTATTGGAGCACCTCTCTGTGGCAGGCAGGGTTTTAATTTTACTGACTGAGGGAACAGAATATTTTTTTTCTCACAAATCACGCTGAATTGTACCGTCACAGATGCTTCAGGTTTATGAAGTAGCTCTACCAAGGAATAGGTCATCTGTACACAGTGTGTGTGGATTTACTCATCGTCAAAGAAACTCTGAATGTTGCATCAAAGAGACTTTTCTGTTACACTGGCCCAGTCTGGGGAACTAACACAGTTTTCAAATCTGTACTTGCATTGCTGAATTTTTTTTAAGGTTATAGTGGCAGATTTTCATTATACAAATGACTGACAAGTCAAAAACTTCGCTTCAGAAATAATGACCAAGCACTGGTCATTAGGATACGGCAGCCATAACTGGTCGATCCTAGGTCCCCTGGGTTTTTGGCTTATACCCAGGAAAACACAGAGATATTAGATTGATAATTTTTATTTCAAGTACAGACTCAGGATGTTACAGATATACAAAAAAAGAGACCTGGCGAGCTTCACGCAAAAGCAAGCACCACAGGCTAAGCCCTGGAAGGGTACAGTCAACCCGCGTTCTGGGTGGTGTCTGAGGACAGGGTTTCTGAATTTTTATTTTTTTTTAATCTTGCAGAAGTTGTAGGCTCTGCAGATGAGATTTGATCATGATGCTTTTCCTGGTCTGGGTATGCGTTAGCTATGTGATGCCTGAAATGAGATTCAAAAATCCATATTGTGGTATTTATAAATAGTTTGATTTTCAGTGGTCCCAAAAAACCACAGCTGCTGTCAGCAACTCAGTTAATTCAATACACTGTTTTGCATTTAGTGGCATAACAAATGAGCCAGAATTAACAGAGTTGGTTGTTTTAACGTGACTTCATTACGTAGGCACCTCTGATGTGGAAATACACCAGTAGCAGTTGCTCCCATCAGGTTGAGTGTCTTTTGCATCATTTGACCCAGGTTTTCTGCTGTTGTCAGTTAGATGTATGAGAGGGTAGCAATCATCTACTACAGATACACAGTTTTATGTAAAGATGTTGAGAGGTCTTCTAAGATGGTGTTGGTGCTGATTATTTCCATATCCCTTTGTCAGGTACCTATTACCTATCTATTTTATAGCTCTTCAGAAGAGACTGGAAAGGCAAGGAGTTACCACCTATCTGTGTAGCCTCACTGCCTCCCTTCTCTTCAATCCGCCGTACAGACAAAAGAGAGGAACAACATGAAGGAAGAGGAGGTTATGATGTGAAAAATTATCAGTTTTTTCCTGCTTCACCCATCCTACTGTCAGAACTAAATGCTGATATATCAGGCACAATTTTCGGTGTACTCTTGGCATCAGTGTGGGCATATAAAAGTCAGCAGCCTGTGAAATCGGGAAATTATAAACTTTCATGCAAGCAGGCGACCTGTGGCAGGGTGAGACCTTCCATCTCTTCTTGCGAGAAATAGTTACAGCCCCTGCACTCTATTTGCAGGTAAGAAGTCAGTATCATGCATGTCCTGCAGGGGGTTAATATGTGGAGACAGGGAGGCAGACCCCTTCCGGCAAATATTGCACTATCGGCTAAATAGTCACACTATCCAGCTAGACCTCAATGTTACAGTGCTTAATTTAAGGGTTGATAGATGCACGTGATGGTGTGTACCTAAAGCCAGTATTTACTATTATTGTCGCGGCATCCCCTGATGTACGTCTAAATTGCATTATCAGTGAAAAGTATTACAAATTGAAAAGATTCTTGTACATGATGCACATACTACAGGGCAATATACTGACCAAGTGCTGCTTCTTGGTAATAGCCTTCATCTCCAACCAGATTAAAGGTGACAAAAATTAAATGCTTTCCTATCTCCTTACAAAGCTAGAATCTGACAGTCTAGTATGGGAGTTACACATTTCAGCATTACAAGACTTGCTCGATAATTGGAATAAGACGTATTCACTGCTTGTGGTCTCTTTAAAAAATAAACTTCCGTCAAAATTATTTTCCATGCTTACCTCAGTTACACTGAGACAGAACTTGGAGTTTTCACAGTTACAGCCTAAATGTCACTAGCCATTTCTCTGCTAGTTACCTCAAGGTACTTTGCTGGATTTCTGCTTCAAAGTTTAGAAGGAGCCTAGCAGAAGAGCACTTGAATAATTGGAGGGAGCCCCCAGAGCAGCTTCAGGGCCCTTGCACAAACCAGGAGAGACTGCTTGCTTTATTTCTCTTAAAGACCCTTAGGTGGAAGGATTTAATGCTTGCGCAGGGCTAAACCTTCAAAGTGAGCAAATGTGAGTCTCGTTTGCTAGTTTCCGTGTTGAAAGCTCCTATTCCCTGGGATAAAGGGTGCTCTGGGGCTGCATAAAACTCCTAAGCAAGTGCAGATTTCTACCTCAGTGAGCTAGTCCTGCTGCCAGCATTCCCCGCATACCCATCCCAGGGAGGCCCTCCTCCGTAAACTCCACATGAAAGAGAGCAGACTAAAAGCCTTAGAAAGTGCATCCAGCTTTTTGTTTCCTTTGTCATCAATACAGTGTGTTCTGGTGTCTCCAAGACAACCATGTCTAAAAGGCTGACTGCATCTTTCACTGCTGCTCTATAGCGAGCTTGCCGAGATTGGCTGTGAGGGCCAACCTCCAGCCAGTTTTTATCCATGCGTTTTCTGGGTAGTGCCTGAGTACTTTATGTGCTTGCTTTGGTTTCAGTTTTATTGCAAGAATTAAGCTTTGGTTTATCAGATACTGGTTTTAAAGATAACTGTTTTGGGGTTGTCCCAGCTCATCTTTCTTTGTATAATTGTAACGAGCAGCTAGGATGTTCCCAGTAACGCCTGCAACAATGCTCGCTTTCTTTGCATTTCGGGTCCATTCTGCATCTGATAATAGATGCCTTCCTGCCACTGAATAGAGATGTACTGAATCTTGTGTTCTGCCTGCTCTTTTGTTGCCCATGTGTGCTGCCTTCTTGAATGATTACTGGTTTCAAATTTAAGTTGAGAGAGTCAAAATACTTAGTTTTATGATTTCTGTACAGTTGTCTTGTCAGTTTGCAGATTTGCAAACCTGCAGACCTGGGGGGAGGAGGTGAGTGATCATTTGTGGTATGTGTTCTCTGAGCAACAACATCACAATTCTTTCCCAGTGTTCAGCTGCCCCAGATCTGTGGCCTCTATGTCCCCTTCTGTGTAATGTACTTCTCTGCCACTTGCTTAGAGAAAACTGGTTAATGAAATACGGTTCCATGAGGTCAGGGGCTTTGGGAATTACCATTGTTCTGTTTCCTTACAGTTGTCTAGGAGAGGCTGGATCCAAGGCATGTTTCTTCCAGCTGAAGTGAACAGTAGTTAAAGGTAACATAATTATTTGTGGTTTACAGCTGCCACAGTCAAGACCACCACCCCATCCCTCCCATGGGGTTTGTCAAGGTAGTTAGCATGGGTATCTCTAAGAGTTAAGCAACTGTTGCTATCACTTTCCAGAATGTCTGAGACCCACATGCTTAGACAAAAGAAAAAAGAAATACTGTTCTCTTGTAGCAAATTCCAGCCTGAGTAGTGGCAATTCCGTTTTCATGGCAGCCTCAAAATACTGTAAAAATATATATAGGTAATTAACTGTAAAAATATAGAGATAAACATCTAGATAGATAATATTTGTATATGTTGGGGAATCTTTAAATGGATACATCCTCTTTAATAGTGTTTGTTGCAGGCCATTAATTTATTTGTATGTCGGAATCCAGTACCTTAGAGATAAAATTGATTTCTGTAAGCACTATATTGGTGTACTTCAAAAGGATAAGCAAAGACTTGCCTGTAGACAGTAAGAAAGGACTATGTGAATAAGACAGTATTGGTGGAGGTATAGTTTGCAATGGAATGAACGGGAGCAAGCTGTGGTACCTGTCACCAGGGCCATATCTAACTTGGCAGAAGCATTCTCCCTTGCCTGAGTGCAATTGGTGAGACCAGTCATGTATTCCCTTAGCGCACTGTGTTTAGAAACATTTCCTCTGTTTTTATACCAGGGTCTCAGCAGAGCTGTCAAATTGAGGGGCAACAGGATATGGTATAAAGGAGGAGGAGACTGGGACACTCTTCATGCTTTGGCAGCCTTGATTCCCACGCACACACACAGCCCCCTCCTCCCCTTTTTCTGCTAGTCATCAGAAATTTTAGGAAAAGCCACAGGAGCAAATCCTCCATTTGGTGGTATGATTCCAGACATCAGAAACTCTGTTGGAGCTCCTTTTTGTTTCCCTAGGATGCAGTCTTGCAGTTCTCCTGCATACCAAACCCCCCCAAATCAATACCAGTGTGTAGTACAGAGAGTTTTCTCGTATCTGCTTGTTTCCCTTTAGCACTTTGCAAACACAGTGACTTTACTCTGGAAAAGCTGGTCTTTGGTTGTTGAGATTTTATTTATTTATTAAGTATCAATTTGAGATGCATGTTCAGAAGGTTTTTTTGTTCAACTTTCAAGTGAAATCACAAGTGAAGACTCATGCATCTTTCTGCAGCAGTCTGTTCATTTTTTCCTTTCTTGCCTCATTTAAAGCAAGAATAAATAATACCGAGATTACTTTAATGCTTTCAATCTTTGAGGTGTTTTTTTGTTGTTGTTCTGGTTTGTGTGGGTTTTTTTTGATTCTGGGGTTTTTTATCGAAACAGCATGAAATTACATTTTCAGTAGACACCATCCAAGAGTTTTCACAGAGCAGTGGAGTAAATAATACCTAGAAATTAGAGAGGGTGGGAGGACACGTGACTCTTTAAATATTTTTGTGGAGACTTAAATTTTATAAAGACTTGCAAGAACTTAAGGTTGATACAATTGGTCTTACTATATTAACAAGCTACGGTTGGTTGGTTCAGGCTTTTCAGGTCTTGCTTAAATTCAGTAAATTCACATTCATTCATAAAGTGGCTGCCATCCTTTAGTTGTTCAGTTGCACCCTAAATCATTTATTTTGTGTGTGTAATATTTTCAGTAAATTGACTGATGTGGGCATTGAGTTACGTAATAATGAAGATTTTGAAACTATAATTAGTTTTAATCTACTGTGCTATCAAAATAACCTGTAAGTCAACGCGGAATTACTGTTCTAAGTTGTTTTCTCGGAGTTACTGTTCTAAGTTGCATTTAATAATTGCAATTTATAATCTATTAAATTTTTAATCATTTCAGTGTTTTCTGTTAAATGTTTTCATTTGAAAGGTGGGTTGTTTCTCTGCAAATGGATCAGCATTAGCACAAGTCACCTTCTTCTACAAATGTAATACTTTAAAGTTGACTTCAGTTTTAGGAGTTTTGACCAAAATTGCACTTTTTCCTAGATAAAGTTCAGGGTGAAAGATAACTGATTGTTTCAGGTTAGTATGAAGTTATTCCCCGTTGTCACCAGCTATGTTATAATTTCTTATTTAACATGTACTAGTGGTACAGCATAAACTACAGTGGCCCACAAAAAAACTTTACAAATCCATGCTTCTGTTTTTATCATCAGTAATGCCTGCTAGTGGGCTCTGTCACTTAACTTCTGCCTAGCTGTAAATAAATTATTTTTCAGCCATATATCACTTCCTTCAACTTGCCATGCAAATTTTTAGCCTGAAAGAGATTTTTCTCTTGAGGAATCTCTGTGGCATAGTGGTTTGCTATGAAGGAGAGAGTAGATTTTTGATCCAGTCGTGAACCTTTGCAAAAACAGCTTGCTAAATACTGAGTTTTGGAGGAATTTGTTTGCCTGCTTTCTGTTTGCTTTTGAACTGGCATGCTTAGCACTCTTTCTGGACGTGTTATGTACAATAATTGGGGAGGGAGGAAAGAGAGAAAAAAATAAGAGTGCCACACGTAGCATAGAATTTGGCAGACTTGATAAAGAAACAGACCTAGGACTCTGCTGATTTCCCTGGATGCCGATTTCCCTAGACACCAGTCATGTACAAACGCTTTTGCAGCTTTCACTGCCCAAGGCAAGCTGGAAAGAATTGCCACTCCTCCTAGTCAAAAGCCACTTGCACAGTAAACGAAATAGTCACTAAACAATTTGCTGCCCTTAATATTTTGCTGACCTGCGTGACCCCTTGTCCCGCCTGTATGGCACAGCTGTGCCTGCAGCAGTGTCACTGGAAAACTCAGTGCTACAGCATTTGGGTGGTGTTTGACGTTGTATTCCTGAGCTCTGTGTTTGTGGGTGAGAGCATGAATTCCTCATCTGAGCAGAGACTGGGATGGCTTCTCTTGCCTGGAAAGACAGAGCAATTACAGGAGGAGGAGAAACTGGTTGTGTATAGGCTCAGATGGTGCTTTCTCTGTGAAGTGTAAAACTGCCCAGCTCAGCTGTGGCACCAGTAGCAGTGGATCCTCCTCCTCTCTTATCTCTCCACCTCCATCTGCAGGGAAACTCCTCCTGTTTGACCAGGGAGTGATGTTCCTTGGGGTTACCCAGTAAAGCAGCATTAATAGGGGCGGGGATAGGCTCATTGCCTGCCTCCTTTACTGGATGGTTTTATTTACCTTAGAACATGTTTTATAGTAGCTGCATTTGAGGCCCTTAAAAAGTTTGGGTGTTGTTTTTATTTGAATTTATTATTTATGGTAAGGAAAGGAAATAGTCAAACCATTATTATATGTGCATGATGTTTATGAGCAGATGAGAAATGCAGACTTGGCTATTGGTCCAGTAAATGTAGTAAAGTACTATATCAGGAAACCTAAATGCACTTTTTAAAAACTTGGTAAATTTAATTTTGGGAAACAGTAATAATTTACAATGTGACATTAAACAGTATCAAAACTGCGTTCTGATGAGCCAGTTCTCTAATTCAAGGTTATATACATTTGTTGACCATGCCTTCTAAATGTGTTTCAGACTCAGACGAAGAAAGTAAAGGACAAAGCCACCTTTTTTACATTAATAAAAAAACTGTCAAATCTCAGCCTTCTGTAGCTGATAGCCACAGTGAAGAATAGTTTGAAATATTAGCAAATATTTAAAAAATAAAAAGTGCTACATGACTGAGAAGACGTTTTTAGGAAAAGATGCATCCTTTCCATTTTCGTCTAGAGAAATTAGATAGCTTTTTTGATCTTAAACATCTAGTTGCTCCTTCAGGTCAGTTAGAATCGCAAGCTCACCTATGCTTTTGACCTGATAAGACTACAAAGAAAGAAAGGTTCTCTTTCACAAGAGAGGAAACATTGACACGAATCATACTCATTTATTTTTTTCTAAATAAAACAACAAAGATTTCTGTACATAGTTTAAGTGGTGACAGATTTTCAGGACAGTGTTTTGAGAGTAGTGTTGTGTTCCCTCATTCATTTTTTTAATTACTTCAGTATCACTTTCAAATTTTTCTTTACAGACTTTTGTGCTGATTTCTGATTCCTTTGTGGAGGTCTTCTGAACTTAGGTCTTGCCTGCTTTTAAGAATTAATTTAAGAATTGTTTCTGATTTTTTTATCAATACAGCATGAATGTTGTTTGCTCTTCATCTATCCTTAGATAATAGCAGCTTTAGTTGTGATTGGGAAAATGCATTTGACAGAACAGTGGAAAGAAGTGATGTGTCCAGTGTTGTTATCCCCTAAAATACTGTGAGTTAAGCTTTCTCAGGTGAGGGAGATGTTTTTGCTTAAGATATTGCTGTTTGTCTTGGCTCTGCCACCCTGTTTCAAGATTTTGGGAAGACCATTGGGTCTGCTACTTTTAGAGACTTTTCTTATTCTCTCCCCATCTTTCCCATTTGTGAGAATGATAGAACAAGCACCTACACAGAATAGTACTGCCCTGAAAAACATGGACACATTTTATGGCAAACACCTCTTGAAGACACGTAGTTGAAAAATGTTAAGGCAGAGAATTGGGTTGTGTCACGCGTGAGAAGACAGGCTAAGAAAAGACGTGGTGGAGTCAAGCTGTATTAAGGATATTAATTAATACCAAAACAAGTTAATATTGCAATACTTGGCAAAAGTGCAGAAGTCTGTTGGATCTGGAGGTAAACTACTGTAAAAACAGAGTTATGTAGCGATACATGAGACAGTTACATGTGATTTGTAAACAGATTGAATGCAATTACTGATTTTTATCATGGGGGCTTGTTGAGAGTAGCACAGATAAAATCACAGTTCGGTGGCTAAAATTTTGCATGTCTCAAGTTACTCTGCTACCTTGGTCCTCAGAGAAAAATTTGAATTGTGTACTGGAGACATCCAGCAATAAAGGAGTTAAGGAAAAACCGTCTAGATTGGTTATACCATTTGTTTTGAAAAATTGTAAGTTATGACTATAATGTACAAAATGCCAACAGATGCACATTAAAAGTGACACCTATGCATTTATAAAACAAAAAAAATCCACACTGTAGTGAACTTTATAAATTTTTAACTTCTAATAGGGAACAGCAGCCATATTGTGTGCTTGGGAGCCAAAAATCTTGTTAATTTTACCCAAATGCCTTTCTCCATACCCAGGGTACCATATGTATTTCATTTGTGGCGTCATGTATGTGTTCCTTGATAATTTCTTTGATTTATGACACTACTAAGCATGAACCTGCTAAGACCTTAACATGAATGTTATTTTATTACATCATAATTGCCTTCTGTAACATCCTTAAGTTACATACACAGTATCACAAGGATTATTGAAAAATGGACAGGACCTCAAAATGAAGTTCAATTTTCAATGGCTCTTTGCTTTCCCTTGGCAGCATATCAACGCGAGGTAATAACATCTCAGTGCCAGTATATTAAAATGTAGCTCAGATGTTTATTGTAAGGTCAGATCTGTTCCGTTTCACTTGCTGCTTCCTCCTCCTGCAGGAGAGGCTGCTTTTAGTTTGCAGAAATCCCTTTCTCATGGGAAGGTGAGCTTTAGATACCACGATCTTGAGCCCTGAGAGGCAAATCAAAATAACACTTCCCTGATTTACTGTAGACATTGCGTAACTTAATAAGAGTTGTTCTGGACTCCGAGTGCTCAGCTGAGATGTGCAGATCAAATTGATTATAGTGCTTGCTAACCTGTCTGATTACCTCATCAAAGTGTTGCACCAGCCATGTAGACTCTCTCCACTGAGCAGGAGGGTCTGCAGTACAGGGGCTGTGAGCAGCCTGTCCAAACAAAGCTGGAGATGTGATGCCATATGTTCCGGATAATGCCTTTTGGACAGTTATTGAGCCCATGTTTGCGGGCTCTCAGGCTGTGTTCCTTGGGAGCCTCCTCCTGAGGGCAACTGAATTCCTCACCTTTACTATAAAATGGGGTAGGGTCATGTGAATATTAATCTATCTTCCAATTACAATGTGCACCTTTTAATAGAAAGTACAAAGTAGTGGAGAATACCTACACTGAAATTACTTGAAATGAATAGAACGCATTTAGCTTTGGGGGCTTTTTTATTTTCAGGGTGTGCACGTGCGAGGGGACGATGTGTTTTGTAGCTTTTTACTGTTGGATTAGTTTGGGTTTTTTGGGGTGGATTTTTGTTTCGGTGGGTTTTTTCCTGCTACGTTTGGTGTAGTTTTGTTTGTTTGTTGTTTTGGTTTTTTTTAAACTTCCTAGAACACAGCCCTAAACCCTAGTGAAATAGGTCCTAAACATCGCCGCAGAGACTCCAGTCCTTGCCTATGGATGCAGACTGGCCACACCTGCATGCAGTAGCTGTCAGTTCCCTCAGACAGAGGTGAGAGGAGAGAGCAGTTTTTATCTGCTACTGATGAACGTCAGACTTCCAGCATCTGATGACAGGTTGCTATTTCATGCTCTGCAGTTTTGTTTCAACAGAAACTCGGTGTGCTGTTTCACTGCATGACTTTGTGTTCTCCCTTTTGGTGACACTATTGCATTTATGGACTGAAAGTATTTTCACATGCATACAAAGACACATCCAGAGTATAGTATTAGAGAGAAGCTGTGCATCATGCACATAGAAAGGAAAGAATTCTGCCATGAGTAACTTTAACAATCTTTTAGATAGATTATGAATCTGCTTATATTAGCCATCAAAGTACAGTATTTCAGTGATCTTTGCACAAGATGTTCATGGCAGTACTTATCCTAAGGAAAAATATATCTGGATCAGCAGCCATTACTGTAGAACACACTAGATAGTATTTTCTGAAGTATATAGCAAGCGTAGTGTGGCTTTCTTTATTCCCTTTGCAAACTGGCATTGTTTTTGGGAAGAGGAAGTGAAAAGAGATGTTTGTTCTCGTGAGTGAATGCCACAGGTGTCTTTTTGAGGAATTCAAACATTTGAGGAAAATTGAGAGGAATACAGATGGCAGTTGAAATAGCCATTGAAATGTTAAAATGTTTACTACAATGGGACTTTTCCATTCAAATTCCTTTTGGAAATGAGTATTTAGTATTCTGGTAAGCAAAGCAAGGAGAGCCTTTCTAGTGGAATAATACAGTACTTGGGTTTCTAAAGGACAATTTAGTTTCATTTTTGTGATGGATTGATTCTGCAAGTCACCGCTGAGTGTTTCCATTGTTCAGGCATTTGTATAATGTTTGATTCATGTAAATGTTAGAAGTTATTCAATTTTCATCTTGTACCTAGGACTCCTAGTCAAGGATCAGTCGCGTTATACCAATTGCTGTAGAAATAATCCCCAGACACTTGGGATGCAGTCTGGGCATTTGGAGGGTGTTGCTATGTAATCTTTACTAAGAAACTTAGAATGTTGTGACTAATAATTGAAAAATTAAGACTGTGTAGAGTGCAATAGCTTAGTGCTTCTCAGCAAAATAGTCTTGACTCAGACAGTAATAGGTTAATTGCCACATCCAGAAATGAATCTTAATGATTCCCTCTAGGAGCCATTATCACATGTGGGGTTTTCATTGAGATATTTATAACTGTAATCTTTGGTCTCGAAGCTCATGTAACTGTTCAATCCAGCAAAGGGGTTCAGAAAGGTAATACCCTGCTCTCATCCTTAGGCTTTGCTAAAAGTAGAATTTTCAGTTGTAGTTCAATCAGTCAAGTCCCTGCTATTTTCAGGCATTATTCCAATCTAACACAATTTGAATGTCAAGTGTCTTCTGTTTTGTGCTCACAAGGCCCACAGGAAAGTCTNAAAAAGGAAAAAAGAAAAAAAGCCTCATTTATCACAGGAAGAGTATCTTCGAATATATCAGAAGATCTGTTCTTTTTCTTCTCTGTTCTTCTGTGACTAGACTGAATCATGATTGTAAAACAGGAGTCTGTTCAACCAGGTCTGTCTCTTCTGTTTCCACCTGGAATAAATTGCATAAATTTGCACAGCATTGCTTTGGCATAGAATCCTGAAGTATGTCTTAATTTTCCAGTGGCTGTACTGAAAGTTCCCTCTTGAATGAAATCTGTCCGTATTTCTCTCATTTGTCTGCAAATTGTATCCAAGGATTTATTTTCTTTTTCCCCTTCCTATATTAATCCTGGTACCGTGTTGTGCTGCTGTCACGCTTGTCTGCATTTTGCAAAGAAAACATTTTTTTATCACTGTTTCTTTTTCCTGGTGTAACGCCTCTTTTATTTCTGTCAATTCTATTACTGTCAATTTGAATTTAAGGGGATTATCTGAGCCTCGTAATTTTGTAATCCTTAGACAAGATATTCAAAGAACAGTAAAAGATCTTGAAGGAAAGTAGCGTCGCTTAAATTTTGACTTACACTGTGTCAGCTGTACACAAGTAACCTCATGTTGGTCATTTTAATGAGTTTGTGCTGTATGGTGCAGTCAAAAATGACTCAACAGTACTACTTCTGCTTGCAGCCACTGTTTGTCTAACTTACCTAGAGTCAGGTAGACCATACATGAAATAAAAAAATCATTCAGAAAGACTCAAGTCTGAGGTCCCGACTCTGTAGCGTAGACATAAAATGCCAAGTTTCTCTTCCTCCTTTGTTTTTCCTTTTGTGCTATTGATACTTGGTGACCTTGCAAGGATGGGCAGTTTTCATCTCATTGAGAATATGGTTTAGGTAGTCCACCAAGAAGATAAAAATAATTATTAATCATTTGTGAGCATTCACCAAGTGCCAGTCACTAGAAAGTATTCCAGCACTGGATTTCTTTTTTTCTGATCATTGTACTTATTTTAGCTCCTGAGGAAAAATACATAATATATGTACTAATTACTCTTTGCTCCTATGTGTGGACTGATGACAACATTAAGGTTTCCCTATGATGTTACAGGGTTTTAGGTGAGCTTCCATGGTCAGCAGTGTCAAGTAAATTCCTATGTATTTCTAATTCAGTCTAATTCTAGTACTGGTGGTTCTTCATTCATTTTTAAGGTATTTACACACATATATTGGATGGAGAAGGAATGTTAGGCGTATTTGGAGAGATGCTATAACAAGGTTCTATGAACAACCCAAATAATAATCTTCAAATATGTGAAATCAAACATTTTCCTGATAGTTCTTGTGATATATCCTCTTCTTTAATAATAATCAGTTAATTAGCATGTCCCCTTTTGCTATTTTAAATGTCGAAAGTGATACACAGAGGGAGTGAATATCCATTTAGGAGTTACTTTCACCCACCTGTACTCCCTCGTGATGTGATAGACATAAAACTTTTTCAGTCCTGTGCTTTGTTATGGGCAGCACTACTGTGGCCTGGCTGTGAAATACTTTGTACTAGCCTGCACCAGTCACCAAGGGCTTTTTCTGTATTTTAAGGTCAGATATCTCTGTTCAAGAATAATAATGATGAAAACTTGAGGTCTGACTAGATGCTATTAAGCTGCCATGCCAACTAGTTTTCTGCCTGCGGCCTACTGGACATGATCCAGTGATACTATAATCCGTGGGATTTATGATTTTTATTGCTATCTAACCACATCAGTGTAAATAGTGCTGGGCTGTCTCTGCTGTCTCTTCCATCCCCTTTGGCAGGTGGCAGGTTTCTTGCCCTTGTTTAATACAAAAGCACAGTGTTCAAGCAGGGTATTTTTTCACCATTACCCATTTGCTAAGGAAATGAGCATCCCTGTGTTACAGGGTGGTTCTGCTTTGAGATCAGCTGTGCCTGCTGTTTGCTGTGGGGATGCTGATGCAGTTGTGTCCATGTCCAGCTCTGTTGGCTGGAAGGTTCTCCAGGTTTCCCCCCGAGGATAACAGCGTTCGTCTTTTAGGGAAGAAGTGGCACACAAAGCTGCCACAGTAACTAGAGTATGACTGAGGACCTTTTAAAAGTCATAAAGAATAATTTCAGCGTTGGAAAATTAGACCATAGCATGCCCAGAGGAGTCACATGTGGGAGAGTGACAAAAGCCACCACTGCTGGGCAGACCAGACAGAGTTAGGAAGGAAGCAGAGGAAAACCTGTATTGGTGTTTGTGGAGGGTCATTGCATTCAAAGGTGTGCTGGTTTGTGAAGCTGAAAGGCGAGTTCAGGGAGAGTTGTCTCCTTTCCCCTTGAAGCATCCACAGCCACATAAGAGGGACTGCAAAATGTGATCTCAAGAAACAGGTGGTATCCTGGGCTATGCAGCAGAATACAAACTATTAAGTGTTCCCACATCTGCTTCAAGACTTTTTTTAGAGGGAGGCAGGATTGTTGAGAGGATCACTGCCATTTTGTCAGTGCTGGGAATTTTTGTTTGATGCAATGCAATGCAAATAAAACACTCAGTTCTGCCTGAGCAGTCCTGTAATTTAATGAGAAAAATCCCTAATTTTATTTTGTTGTATTTCTTTTTGTGGTAAGAAGCGACACATAGCCTAAAAGTGATATATGCTTCTCTCCTATGTTCTGTTGTTGTTCCTAAACCCCTTTTAGTGTGGGAGCTTAAGCCACTGTTCAAAGCTGCTGATGGGTTGAATTTGTAAAACAGATCATCAGCTCGTTTGAAAGTATGCACCCGTTTGATATTTCAGCAAGTTCTGGCTTTTTATGGAAACTCTAGGAGCCTGGATATTTAGTTAGTTAGGTAATATGTTTATTTTTGTAAGGACAGCCTCCGATGATCTTTCTGCATAGGTGTGCTCCAAGCCTAAGCTGCAGCCTGAAATCAGCAATGCTTCGACACCTCAGCACCTCTGTCAGGAGCACAGTTGAAAGAGGGGACAGGAAAAATGAGAGCATCAGGGAATAAAGTAAGTTTAAAGAAACAAGAAACCGAAACACCTGGAAAGGTGGGGAGAAGGAACAATAAAGAAGAAAGAGAGAATACCTAGGAAAAAAACTTGAAATCTGAAGCCTAGAGAGACTTCAGGCCAAGAACAGTTAGCAAAGAGAACGTATAAAAGCGTCCACTCTCTGTTCCCACTTTTCTCATTGCTAGTGAGGGAAAAGGGAAAAAAAAAAAAAGAGCAGCTAACTTTTTTGGCATTTTCTAGAGATAGACTAAAAGGCAAAGCAGCTTATCTAGTTTTTACTAGATATTTAAGTCATTACTGTAGCACAAAAACTGCCCTTTAATTGCTGCACCGTAATTGTAGGTATTTGTTTCTTACACTGCTTAAGGTCACATAAAAATGAATAGAGGTAAAAATAGGTTTGTGTTAAGTGCCTCAATTTTGAAACTGTTTTCTGCTAGCTATCTGCAGAGACAGTACTTTCTCTTTAGTCTCCTGGTTTGACTATTCAGTAGATACATTTTTTAATTACCAAATTGGATTTTAGCAGGTGAAGTCAGTTGATGCATTATGAGTATACGAGATTAGTCTTTAATCCTTCTTTTTATTACTGTGTAGAATGGTATACTTGGGAAAGTATTAAAGGTGCATTGCATACTCCAGAGTACAGAAATGACATTTATTATTGAGTTTCTTTTCAGCTAGCATTTAGGAAAAAAGCTGGTGCAGAACTCTGCAGGGGCCTATAGGCTCATCTATAGTGAAACTGCCTTAAAGAATACAAAGTGGAGGAAAATGGAAAGAAACCTTTTTGTATTTTAAAACAAAAGCAGTTGTCAAAATTTAAGTACTTTCCCTCTCGAAGATGATTATTTTTTTCCTACATTTTATTTTTTCTAAAATAAAGACAAAAGGGGTGTGAAAGCACAGATCTTTGTGCCAGTGAGTGGTAGAGGCAAGGACTGAAAAGGATCAGTGAATCAGATATAATTTGGACTCTGTTTGAGATACCAGTCCTGTGTTTTGCTGATGGCTGGTATTCCCGTACTGAAAAGCTGCAGAGGCATTTCTATCGAATAGAAAGAACATTATCCCCATTTTCATTCTGGCATGCCTGTTACCACTTTGTTCTGTAAACAAAGAGGATTATGGGAACTGGAAACTAGATGGCATTTTATTAAAGAACTGTGTGAGTCTTTCGCTGTGAATGCAAGAATTAGGCAGTCTGGTGATAGCTACCTGTGAAAGAAAATACTTTAAAAATAGACCTTAATGTTTGAATTAGTAGGGTTCATGAGGAAGCAGTCCTCATGAATATAGGAAGGACGTTTAATATTTCCCAGTTGTACTCTGCAACAAAATACTTCAAAAGAAAGACTTTCACAGTAATTGTACGAATTAAGAATGAAAAAGAATATGTTGCAGAAGTAGGGAGAAGGAGGTTTACGTCCAATGTTCTTCTGTCATGTAGACTGCCAGATTGCCTTGAAAGTACGTTATTTTAGGAAACGTACATATTTATCTATCTAGAACTAGCAGTCTCGGGAGTAGGGCAGGAGAGAGAATTACACTGAATCATAGTTGTAGTAACCAGTACAAATTATTTTTACCAGCATAACATACAACTTTTATAAAAACTTAGGGCTTTTGTGCAGTAGACTACTTACTTAACATCCTAATTCGCCAGAGTAAAGTCATATATTAGGACTAGGTTTTACCTAATGCCCACTGCAGATCACTCGAACTGCTTCCAATTAATGAAAAAAATGTACAGTATGAATTAAACCTAACTCTTGCAAATAACCTTTCCTTTTAATTATTGTTTTCCTAACTGAATAGACAATTAAGCAAACAGTTCAGCATGGAAATGTGGGAAGTAAAGCTGCTGTTAGTCAGATCATGAAACACCTAAGGCTGATAAATAGCTTGAATGCATTCTCAGTTTTACCCCAGTTGAAACCTTCTGATGTGACACTTCCCCGCTGCTTGAGAGCTTCGTAACCAAGCTTATCGACGGAACCAGGCTGTAAAGATGGTGGAGACAAGTGTAAATAGGAATTAGAAGCAAATTGCCATATTTGGCCTTTGGTAAGTGGCAAAACTCCAGCTGGGCTTGCGTGACCTGCTGAAGCAGCCCTCTACTCGGAGTGGGCTGGGGTGGCCAAACACAGTGCTCAGCACAAGGCATGAGTTTTCAAAAGCAATTATTGAATTAGCAGACTTTGGTAAGTAGCTGTCTTTTGACAGCCAGCTTTCTTTTCAAGTGTCACGGGTTGGTTACTCCAGCAAGGCTCAAAATGAGTAGCACTTTGAGATTTTTGGATGGTCTGGAGTATGGAATAAACTACAGGTCACAAATATAAAAGCAGAGAAGAAGAAGAAGGGATTAGAAAAAAAGACTAGAAGAACCTTTTAGAAACAATGCTGATGTATGGAAATACCTCTAAAGGATAGAATGACAAATTGAATTACAATAGAGATAGGGAAATGCCATTGCCTAAAATAATCTGATTATATTTCATGTTTATTTTGACTCAGTAATGTCCATAGCTAATTTTCTCAGTTTACAGGTGGAAACAACATTTTTCTGGTTGGTATAGACAAGCCATATATCAGAAGATCACATATTAAATAATATTTAATAATATTTTAAGCTGGTTTCAGG
The DNA here is from genome assembly GCA_013397755.1 of Cnemophilus loriae. Classification (NCBI taxonomy): domain Eukaryota; kingdom Metazoa; phylum Chordata; class Aves; order Passeriformes; family Corvidae; genus Cnemophilus; species Cnemophilus loriae. Next base: position 406,271 of record VZTF01000892.1, on the reverse strand, counting down.
AAGTTCTAAAATCAGACCAAATTTAAGGTTGATGATGGAAAAGGCGAGTTAGAATGTACTTTAGTTCTTTGTGATTATAACAGTTCACCAGGATGTCAAAAACCCAATTCTTTTGAAGGTCATCTATAATTATAGTAAAGGATGTCTCATGGGCATTACACATGCCACTCCAACAAGCCACGAACTGAAATACGAGCATGTGCACTATGTCAGTAGGACTAACAGATCATCTTACAGATACAGAAGTAACCAGTATGAATAAATTACTAATTTATAAAGCAAGGGGGGGGTGGGGGGCAGGAGGGGGCATGATATGGGGTTTCTTGTGTAGTGTTCTCCAGCTTCTCTCTCTGAGAAGACTTGTTAAATACAGAGTGGTCTTGGAGAGTGTTCCGATACTAAGTATGCAGATATCTGGACAGTTCAAGCAGAATGTTTACATATAGTTTCTCATTCTGTCAAAGGTAAAAGTGGTATCTAGTAGGTAGTTTTACCTAAGATACTTTCTTATTCTTTTTACTTTGTCTGCTGCAAAATGATCCCAAGTGGTTTAATTAAATAGCCATAGGTTTTCTGTTTTGTGATGCACACTCTTAACTGTATCACTGAAGTACATGTGTTGTTAGCACTTGGCATGTGCTGCGATTTTCCATAATGTCTGCTAAGTGAGCCTTTGCCTTGAGGTTGATGCTTAGGCATTGAGAAGAGCATTCAAGAGGAGAAGTGTTCCAACAAATTTACACCAGTTTGCTTCTATGCATGTGGATGTTACCTAGAAGTGAATTGAATATTTTCTAAGTGCAAAAAATCCAGACAGCAAACTCAGTCTCACGATCAAAACGAGTAATGAAAATGCTGTATTAATATTCTATATTGCACACGAATATAATATGTTTGTGGAAAATTGATGTTAATAATATAGCCCATTGTATAATTTCTTGCTCAGTCCTTGTTTGGATCAAGTAATTCTGATATTATTTGCCTAAGACAAAAAGAGCAGAAGCAGGTTGTCAAAGAGTGCAACCCAACATGAGTCACTGAAAAAAGTGGTTTATTGTTTGAGAAATGGTTCTAGGTAACTGAAGAATACTAGTAAGGTACATGAGGTTAGACATGTATTTTATAGATACTATGAATCATTCATCTCATTAGACCTGAGCATGAATGGTGGTGATTTCTAGTGCACTTTAAATGAATTTGCATGTCTAGTTCTTAACATTTTGTACACTACACGTATATGCATACGTTGTAATTACTTCCATGCAAGAGTGCTAAACTGAAAGCTTCCTTTAATACCGTGGAGCTGTAGATTTTCATTTTACAATGTTGTAGTCTCAGAGGTCCTCTTTTACTCTTTATTTAATAGAATATACTTGCCTTGGTTTTAGGATAAGAAAAGACTCAAATTAGGATATTAATGGTCTTTCATCTTAGAGTATAATATTTATTAATAATCATATGCTAATACTAAATACAATTTTTCTTCTGTTTAAAAACACTGCTTTTATAAATCCTTGTGCACAGCCTTATTTTGAGCCTGTGAACTGAGTGCATTTACTCCCATGTTGCGTATCATTACTTTGATGTGACCAAAGATACTCTCTTTAAAACTGAAACAGTTACATTTGAATTTGATTGAATACTTCCTAGGGCTTTCAGATAATATGCTTCTGAAAAGCAGATACTTCCAGAAGATGCACAGGATACTCAGAAATACTTAAAAATCCATGAGTTATTTTTGCAGATTATGATACTTTTATCTGATCATTTTTGCAGAGTGTTATTAAAAAGCAGTAAAATCAGATGCTTGATTACTCTTTCTATTGCATATAAAGTGACTAAGGTTCTGCAGAGTATATCTAGTTAACCTTTTTTTAAGTGGAAAAAAATCTATGGTTGATCTGTCAACATAAAGTGACTTGTGGAAAGCATGCCTCCCTTTCCTGTGGTTTTTAGAAAAGAACATGGTTGCATAAGCAGTCATTATTCACAGTAAAAAAATATTTCCTGTAGCATTTTTGCAAAAAAAAAAAAAAAAATCTTTGTCTAAAAACCTACTGTCAGAAATCACTCTTTGTTCATACTAGTTGAACACTGAAAAATGAAGCAAAGTGATCTAAATTGAATTTACAAGACTGATAACCATGTGGTTGGGGGGAGAGTAGCTACTGCACAACCTGTACTCTGTCAAGGGAATTTAATTATAGATGGTTATACTTGACTGTAATTCGTTAATGTGTGCTCCTTGCAAAGGGAGAATAATTCTCACATTGACAATTTTATATGTTTTTACCAGGATACTGTCAGAGGAAGGGATTTTCATTGAATTTCATAATACACAGTCGCCCGGAGGAAGAATATCAATGAAGTGGCTAGCAGGGTGGTTTTTTTTGTTTTATTTTTGTGCTGCTGGAGTCTATATGTAAGGAGATGGGGGGAAGAAATCTTCTTCTTTATGAATTTGAATATCTAAAATAGGAATATATTCTGTTACTGTGCAATAATTAGGAAATAATTTCTAATAAAATATTGTTGTGATATCTTAGTCTTTGGGACTGTAATAACAGATTCCATTTTAGCTTTCACCTTTTTGAAAAACAGTAATGATAGAAGTTTAGATTGGTCTTCATTCTCTTTGCCGCTCTTGTACTTTTCAGAAGTAAGTCTGAGAAGAGCCAGAAATGGAGCTGGCTTTGCTCTTTGTCCTTTTGGTCAAGACACTCTTTTGAAAAGCAGATTTTGAGAGCAGTCGTAGCTGAGATGAGAGGTTAGCAGAGGCACAGAGCTATGGGTTATGTTGCTGGCTGGTGGTGGTTCGGGTTTTTTTACTTAGGTGAACTGTTTCTGAGAGTTTTGTTTGTGAAAGCAGTGGCATTTCAAGGATGCACAGCTTCCTCCATGCTCAGGGTCTGGGTGGTCTGTGCCTCTGTAACCAAGTGCAAGTAGCACTGTTTAATAGTCCAGTCATCGAGTTCTTATATCATCAAATGTAGTGACTTTGAGTAAGCTCTTCTTGGACATCTTTTTATTTTTTGTGCTGGGCAGTACAGTCTACCCAGCTCTGAAGGCGGGCCAATCAGAGTTACAGAATTAGGGCTGCGGTAATGATTTCTACATACTGGAATAGTTGCTTTAAGTAGTAGTTTTATATTCATGGCTTAGAATCATGCATTTTCTCAGTTGGCTGTTGCATTTCAGCATAGTGTTGCAGTAAGCTGATCAAGCTACAAGGCACATGTTGAAAAAAGTGGGGGGTCAATGGGATGGCTAACATCTGGAAACTGGACCTTCAGCCTGTCAATTTTCTCCTTCTGTGTGAACAGCAAACCAGAAGATCTGTCACTTTCTCCAAATTCTGCAGACCTGTAGCGTGTAGATTATAGGAAAGGAAGTCATTGTACCTGATAAAGCAGGTAGGATGGACTTGAGAAGCCATAAGAATTGCTTAAATATATGAAAACTTACGTGAGAGGCTGAGTATTTATTAGAATTTTAGAAAAGCTCTCTCTCTGCTTATGAGGAAGACCAGAGGCAGCATCTTCAAGGAGGATCGCAGGAAGAGCCCTGGTGGTGAGGCTTCAGCCTTCTACCCAGGCAGATTTGTTCTTCCAGGGATCAGTGCTTTGTGGACTTGGTGTGCTCTTCTCCCCAAGGTGAGGCTGCCCTTTCACAGGAAAAGAACTTCGAACTCTGCGATCTGTCTGGAAAGAGCAGTATCCCTGCCCAGTCCAGCAAGATTAAAATTAAGAAGGTTGATGCTGTATCATTTATTTAGAGTAGTGCTGTGCTTTGTCTCCTTTTTGTATCTGATGGACCCTTTTAAATTACAGTCTTTTATGTCAAGAGAGGGCAAATGGGAGATTCAGGATAACTGAAAGGGTGCAATAAGGAAAGAAATTTAGTCTGTCATCTAAGCATCAGCTTGGTCCTTGAAGTTCAAATACAAAAAAGTGTGATTCTTCTTCTTAGTACCTTCCTGGAAACAGTGCATTACAGAAGAAAGCATATGATGCGTGACATTTAGTAGTGATTTTTCATGAGAGGAACCTTTAGGTTTTGAAGCTAAATAGTTTGTGCATGGTTTAGCACAATATAAAAAAGTCCAATAACTGAAATGAGGCATAAAGCCTCACTTCGTCTTCATCGTCACTGTGTGGATTTCAGGACAACCTTCATAATGGTATTTTGCACTTCTATTGCCCATACAATCAAAATACTTCGTAATGCTTTGGAAACATTAAAGAGCGATCATTGGTTATAAAAGCACACTTCCTTTTTTTTACTTACTATTATTTGCAGTAATGTAGAAGATAAGTGGTGATGAAAAGAATTGGGTAGAGAAGGCAGTAACCTGTTACCAGTTCTGTTTTATGTACATCACATCATTATCTGTACAATAGATTTTACTGACTTTTTGTTCCAGGATGTGTGTTTCAGACACAACAAAAGGAGGGAGGGAATTCAACAAGAATAGGTAATTCCTAAGTAGATAAATGGACATGTGTGGTACATAATATATCTTAAAAAAAAAAACAAACCACCAAACAAACAAGCACAAAAACCCAAACCAAAACAAAACCCCAAGGTGTTTAACTTAGGTTTTCTCTGTGAGGTATTTACTGACTCCTCCATCTTGTCAGTGAGGGACGAGGAAACTCAGTCCCAGAGCTCATAAGTAATTTTCCTGAGATGACACAGCTGAATCACAGGCTGATGTGGGCACTGAATTTAATGTTTTTAACGTGTTTCTGGGTTTCTGCCTTACCCCCATTTGCAGAGAAGGTGCTGGAAGCACGGTTGTGTTTGCAGTTGTGGTTGCAGTGTAATTAAATTTTTTGAGTGTTTTTAATGAATTGGCTTGACTGGATCTTTGTGAGGCTTGAGGTGCAAGTCCCCTCAGCCATCGACTGTCGACCAACTGAAATGTAGCATAGGACATGGAAGGATATGGTTTTCTTGCTGGTGGTGGGGTGAATCTTTAGGAGGGGTGTAGTCTCTCTAGGGTTAAAATCTCTGCCTAGCAGTCCACAGAAGAATATCATTGTTACCTGTCATGGACTGATGCCTAAAGTACAAGTCATAACTCATATTTGCATGTGATAATAGCAGCAACAAGTTAAGTATCTCTGCTTTTGAGTTTGTTCTTAGTGAATTTTATGTTACAGTGAATTCAAGTGGGCCACATTTTCAGTATTTTTTTGTCATTTTATGTCTGTTTTACAGTGAGGTTTCAAAGCTGTGATGGAAACAAAAAAATACACTTTGGGAGCAGTGAGCCAGAAGATTTCAGAGTAGGTGAAGATGGTGTGGTCTATGCAGAGCGAAGCTTTCAACTTTCAGCGGAGCCCACAGAGTTTGTCGTGTCTGCTCAAGACAAGGAAACCCAGCAAGAATGGCAAATGAGAGTGAAGCTAACCGCTGAACCAGGCTTCACGGGGGCTTCGGAAAAGGTAAAACAACAGCTAAATGCAGCCTGTATGAATGTATCTCCACAAAGAGGCCTAAAAATAGGGGTTTAATTTTGCCTGTCATGCACCTCGCCATGAACCAGCTTATTAATGGACACGTAGTGCATGCAAAGCTTTAGAAGGAACTTCTATACTCTTTTATTCTGTAGGTTTGCTAAGGCATGGAAATACATGCCTGTTTAACTATATAGGATTCTTTATGTTTGAGCTTTTTGTTTGTATAGCTTGAGATTTATACCTGAATTTAAGTCTCACACAGCCATTTCTTTATTTTAAATTGCTTGAAAGTATTATAGTATTTATTCAAGCGGTTAAATATAACCGCAAAATAAACAAATCTGTGATAGAATGCATCAGTCACATTTATTAGATGGGAGCTGTAGACTTACAGCAGTAAGTAGGAAAGCACTTCTGGCAGGGAATATTGGCTTTGTCTTGTCCCGTCATAATCAGATTGGAGATTGTAAATTATTCATGATTCCAGCACTGCTTGGTAAGGAAGATAGTCTCCCTCTGCTGGAAGCTGCGATAGGATAAACCATGTACTGTAAGAAAAATCAGACATAGCAATATGCAATTAGCAGTATATTTACTTTAGAAAAGCATATTAGGTTGTCTGCCTTTTTCTGTTATATTACCTGTTGCCTGCTGTTTCTTGCCTTCTCCTTAGTGAAGAAGAAGTGCTTAGTTTACAGATGAAGAAAAAAATTTATTCATAGATTAACATACCTGTAATAGGTACACATTAAAGATTTAAGCATAATGTTAAAATAGGTAATGTTGTTATGCAAGACATTTTTCCTGAGAACACACTGGAGACCACTGCTGTGTAATCCTCAGTTATTTGTTTGCTTACTTGGTGATTGTGTTAAATCTGCTAAGGCATGTTTTTAACAATGAAAATACTGTCATTTTGTTCATGGAAGTGTAGTAAAAGAGCAGATGCTTAGATGTGCCAGAGCATGCCCTGTTTATTCCAAAGACACAATTCAGATATCCTTACCATCAACAGAACGTAGAGCAGTAGAATTTGGCCTTCAGTTGGGCATCTGTTCATACTCTGTGACATAGTCGTTTAGATTAAAAAAAAAGTTCTTCTTTTATAAGATTTGGAAAATGTTTTTGTCACCCTGTTTCCAACCTTAAGCAAGCTAGCTTAAGTGTGTGCTGTCATCCAAAGGATGAAATGACTGCAGATGTAGAAGGGAATAGGAAGGGAATGTTGACACCCAGCAGAGATTAATGCCCAGTGTGCAAAGTGGGTCGTCTACTGCATCTATCATGGCTGACATAGGTTTAAAATAATTACAGCATTAATTCTATGGGATTTAATAGGGTCATAAATATTTGAGACATTCCTTACCAGTATGTATTAAACTTCTCTTGGAACTCAAATTATATTATAGAACACCCAGATCTAAATTTAGTGTACGGTAGCACATTACCTGAAGTGAAGCTCTAGCTAATGAGAAATACATAAAGGCATATAGTATTAAATTCTGCAAAATATTAACTACTTCTCAGAAAGTGCAGAATAGTTTACACAGTAGTGCCATGTTATAAATGCTTTATAATGCCCTTTCTCTTCCTAGTTAAGTAAGGAAAAAAGGGCTCTTACAATTTTGCAGTGCAGTTGTAAATGATATTGGTTATTTTCAAACTGTGCTGTGAATGCAAATAAAACAGTTCAATGAACAGAGAGGAAAGACAGCCTTTCAGTCAATTATGTAATTGTACCTGAGTTACTTTATAATGTGTGCTAGTAATTCTCCTTCTAACATGTGCTCAATTTTATCTTGTACCTGGGAAAGGACCAAAGGAAAATTGAAGAAATCATATTTCCATGGCAACAATACAAGCACAGCAGCCCTCTGAAGAGGCAGAAGAGAGACTGGGTTATTCCTCCAATCAACCTACCAGAAAATTCCAAAGGACCTTTTCCTCAGGAATTAGTTAGGGTAAGGAAGTTAATAGAAGTGTGATTTCAGTGTCCCTCAGAGAGCTCTCGAAGAGATTTTTTGTAAATGATGTCTTGTTCATCATCCAGAGTCGTTTGGGCTGGTTTCTTGTTGCTATCTCTGTGTTGCATCCTGGGATGCATCTAATTTCCTGGAGTTTAAGTTGTCCCCACACTTCTGTGCTGGTGGAAGATGGTCTTGGTTTGGGTGGTGTGTTAAGGGGTATCTCTGCTGGTTCAGGAGCTCTCCAGTTTCCTGCACTGGAGTTGTCCGCCTGGGAAATGGTGTGGGAGTGAGCAGGAAGCAGAGTGCACCAGCAGACCAAAGGAAGTGGGATCTGATGGGGTGAGGACAGCAGCTGTCCCACAGATCTCTGCTGCCTAGAAGTGGCCGTTGCAAGGAGCCAAGCACCTCTTCTGGGCTGGCTTCCAACCATGGTACTAGCTGGTCGTGATCAATTTGTTGGAACTCGTCAGAACATTAGCCCAAGTCGATAGGACACAGTTTCCGCTCTGTTCTGTTTGTTGTGTGTGCTGGTGATTCAGCTGCTCCTCACAGATATACTGACCTTTGGTTGTTTCCTTGGAAGATGAAACAAGTTCAGTCTTTAAGCAAAAATGGTGAGTTTCTAAAGAACTGGCCTGTAATGGAAGAGAGCCTGTAGCTTTGGGCTGGGAAGGTGTAGGAGAAGGGGAAAAACACAAACCAGACTTCTAATTTCATGTGTAATTTTATGATAGTATATGTTTTCTCTAAGAGCTAAACAATTTTGCTCAAGGTAAAAATTCTTACTTGTTTTCGTTTAACACAAATCATTTTTATTCTGAGAAACAGACAAGGATAATTTTTCGTTTCTGAATATTCATTGACCAGCTTTCTAACAAAGAGTGCTGTTGAAAACCTCAGACTTTATACCAACTCTGTACCATTTCCAGAATAATTATTTTTGCAAGTTCAGCTTAAGGAGCAAGGAGAAGATAAACAGAGCTGCTGCTTGTCTCAGCAGCAGTCCCGTCCTGCACTTGTTTGTAGCTAATGTAAACTTTATCTTTTTTGACACACAGATTAGGTCCGATCGTGACAAAAGCCTTTCGCTGCGGTACAGTGTGACTGGCCCAGGAGCTGACCAGCCTCCAACAGGCATCTTCATCATCAACCCCATCTCAGGACAGCTGTCTGTGACAAAGCCCTTGGACCGGGAGCAGATTGCTTCTTTTCATGTAAGAGTTTAATTTACCATAAATCAGATTATCAAATTGAAGGCTAACATCTGCTTCAAACATGACTTGAGCAGCCAGTGTTTAGTTTTGTATGAGATATGATTTGAAGAGTTTGTAGCAGATTTGTATCTATTGTACTTAATAAGGCTAACTCTTACTATATTTAAGCAGCTTAAGTGCAATAACATACGTAAACAGTGATTAAATGTATTTAGATAAAGTAATTTTAAAAGATTGGAATATGGATACTGTGGCTTATATTTCAAGTACAGGCCATTGATCACAGTCTCCACTGAATTGTATACTTTCCAAAAGTTTATTTTTAATTCAGCAACTTAAATTAGGATGTGACTGCTATTAGAATTGCAGCAGCTGTGATTTGAGAAATGGATTGGAAGAATAACGTACCAATTTTTATTTTAGGGGCAAATCTAAGCATTTTAATAGAATTGTAAATTAGGCCTGTCAGCTTATGAAAATGATATTCTTTGCTCTAAAGAATTTGACAAAGTAGACCACAGATTCCAGTATTAGTGGAAAAGGAAAGTTTCAAGGAAGAGGGAGAGCAGCCTGTGACCTAAAGTTCTCTGTGCTTTTGGGAAACCATGCTGAAATCGTTACAGAAGTCACCCAGCTCCTGAAGAGTTTTCCAGCATGTTATGGATTAAAACACTCTTTTCCTTGTACTCCAGGGAGCCCTTTGAGTGCTGCTCCCAAACAGAGAACACAGCAGGAGGCATCTGGGGGGGAGGTGTGGGTGAAAGGCTCTCTCAGACAGCTTCAGCATCCATAAGATTTTAACTGAGCATTTAACTTTGGCAATTCAAGATTTACTGACTTAGGAATTTGTATATATATGAGTCATTTCCAGAGTGGTGAGTTGATAATACCATCTTGCTGCTTTCTAGTTTTGTAGCCATAAGATATGTGTGTGTGTGTGTGTGTGTACATATATATATATATAATGGGCATCAGCAGGACTGCTGTAGGAGAAAGTTGCTCTTCTCCCTAGCAGTGGCCATGCTCTGGTCTAAAATATATAGATTTACTTTTAAATCTGCATATTTTTAGAGAATATTTTCTAAATAGTCATGATTAAAACCAGAATTCTATATGACAGTAGGCACTAGTAGTAATCACAAATACATGATCTAAAATAATTTTTGTCAAATCAAAGAAGGAAGTCTGCAACTTGGAATAGTTTAGAAGTCTGAACATCAGTTCCATGAGCAACTTGGAAGCTTAAAAGGTTGATATGAGTGAGCAGTGGCAGATAACGAAATACACTGAGCTAAAAATGTCTGACCTGAAACTTCCTGTCACTATTATTATATCTATTTGCACCTGTACGTTGTGCAAATTCTAACACTTTTAATGATTTTTGCAGCTGAGAGCACACGCAGTGGATGTAAATGGAAACCAGGTGGAAAATCCCATTGACATTGTTATTAATGTCATTGACATGAATGACAACAGACCTGAATTCTTACACCAGGTTTGGAATGGGACAGTGCCTGAGGGATCAAAGCCAGGTAATACATGGGCTTTTGAGAGGCAAGGGGGTATTATTTTGAAGTATCATATTTACAATATCATTTTGAAGGTGTGATGAAGGGGGTGCCTTCAGGCCTTGTAATACTTTGAAAGGTCTCTTTAGTGTGATGACCAGAATCTCACATACTACTTATTTCACCCTATTTTTAATGCACTTTTTAGCGTGCTAGGATTCATTTCCAAGAGGCGAAGTTGCTATGTACATGAACTAAAAACAGGGAAGGCTTTAAGAATATGACTTCTGGTTCATGTTTTTCAAAATCCTGATTATAACATCACAGTTCTTGCATTTATTTTTATGATAGACATTGATTTTCATTTAGTTGACAGGTCAGGGTATAAGAGACTTCTGAAATGTCACTAGATCCAGTTTAGTTCTGATTCCCAGAGGCTTTGCGAATACTGAGATTTGAAATCAGTGTCATTTGAATTCTCGAGAAACCCTAAGTGTTGTTCAGATCTCATTAAAATTCTAATCAGCTCAGACTAAAGTTTGCACTATGGCTGAAACCACTTTCTTAATTTGTCAGAAGTGCAAAATGAATGGTTAGCACCAGAAATGTGTTTTCTAACTTTGCAGTGTTTACTTGACATTTGAGATATGTCTCAAAGACTTTTGAAAAAGTATTATTTATATTGATTTTCAGTCACTATCAGTATGTCCACCAATTCTGAACAATAAGTATATTTCCTTTGGCCCAATTAATAACATAAGTATCTAAACATGAGATGTTCTCTTGTTACAGAAATGTTATTTGTGGCAGAACTGTAGGATTTCATTGTTTATGTAGCTTCTTCAGTTATGAGCAAATCTAGTATTTTATAAACATAGAGTATTTTTATCTCCTCTTATGTATTTTAATTACTCTGTTGGTGAGTCTTGAGTTAGCCAGTTTGTTTTAAGTCAAGAAGGAATGTGCAGATTTTACCAAAAGAAATACATGCTTTGACCACGGCTTGTAAAGTGATCTTGTATAATCTGAGTGTAAATTGTTTATATAACATCAATTATTTATCCTGCTGCTAGGAACCTACGTGATGACTGTTACTGCCATCGATGCTGATGATCCCAACGCCCAGAATGGGATGCTGAGATATAGAATCTTGTCACAGGCCCCGAGCAGCCCCTCTCCAAACATGTTTACAATCAACAACGAAACTGGTGACATTATCACTGTAGCAGCTGGGCTTGACAGAGAGGTACGGCAGGTCTTAATCCCATGGGCTGGGTCGCACTTAATATTGTAAAGATGCACAGCTCGGTGGTGTGGGTGGGTGAGAGGCTGGACGTGAGCTGACAGTGTCCTCTTGCAGGCAATCATATCCAGGGCTGCATCAGAAGCAGCATGGCCAGCAGGTCAAGGGAGGTGATTCTCCTCCTCTATTCTGCTCCTGTGAGACCCCACCTGGAGTGCCGCATCCAGATCTGGGGTTCTCAGCACAGGAAAGACATGGACCTCCCTGGAGCAAGTCCAGAGGAGGGATGTGAAGATCATCAGAAGGTTGGAGCACCTCTCCCATGAAGACAGGCTGAGAGAGCTGGGACTGTTCAGACTGGAGAAGAGAACGCTCTGGGGAGACCTTATTGTTGCTTTCTAGTACCTAAATGGGGCCTACAGGAGAGCTTGGAGAGGGGTTTTTAATAAGGGCATGTAGAGATAGGATGAGGGGAAATGACTATAAACTGAGAGCAGGTGCATTTAGATCAGATAAGAGAAAGAAATTCTTTACTGTGAGGGTGGTAAGACATGGGAACAAGTTGATCAGAGAAGTTCTGGATGCCCCATCCCTGGAAGCATTCAAGGCCAGGTTGGATGGGGTTCTGAGCAACCTGGTGTAGATAGAGGTGTCCTTACGCAGGGCTGGGTGTCTGCAGCTAGATGATCTTTAAGGTCAGTTCTAGTCCAGATAAGTTCATGATGTTGTGAAATATTTCTCCTCCTCCTCAGTCTTAACTTACTTCCTTTCTTCACCCTGTGGCACTGGTCATTGTCCTAGTCCCAGAGTACAAAAACTCAGAGAACAGAAAATTATGTTAGGGATGAAAATTGGACCTACGCATTCCATACATGTAGTTACTCTTGGCTGTGTGGGGTCATGGAAAGGATCTTGTCCCATAAGCCTGTTTACTCTTAAGAAACAGGTACGCACTAAAGCAGAGCAATGCAGTCATAATAATGATAAAAAGAAATAATCTGTCAGTAATTCTTTGCTATGTGCTGGGTAAGGTCCATTTTGTCTAGACAGTTCTTCACTGTGCCCACCACTGGAGAAGGAGCGTGCCAGATCCTCTGCTCTGATTCACCCATCTGTGAGGTTGGGAATAAAAATATCTCCCTCCCAACTCCAAATCTGTTGCACTAACTGTGCTTTTAAACCACTTGAAAACTTCACAAGAGATAAGCATTATTTTATAAACAAGCTATAAAATCCAAACAAATCTCTTTTGAACACATCTTGTTTCAACTTCTGTATTACTAACCTCATTTTAGCTCATTAAATCCGAAGTACTGGATTTGCTGCTCATCTTTTAGCTGCTTGTTTATAGTTATTTAAAATGGAGAATAAAAATGCTTTCTGAAGTTCTGGGTTTGCTATTAATATTCTGATGCATTTCAGTTTGAAAGGGGCAATCAGAAGATTTGAAAAGCTAAACAGAGTGTTAGATATTGCAATTAATTTTTGAGGTTTTATTAACATTCATTCTATTTAAGTTGGTTTTGAAGAGAAGGGATTTGAGCAAAGGAAAACCCTGAACTTTACAGTATTGCCCTATTAAATTAAAAGAATGATGGGCAGCCTTGCCTTGGTTTTTAAAATCCCCTGGTCATCTTTGACAGATGAACTTTGAGAAGGACATAGCGATAAGTCTTGAGGTTTTATCACTTGGTGACTAGCTGTACTGGAGGGATTTAACTCAGAAGAAGCCAGCTGCTTGTGGAGCTTAGACCCTCACATTAACAGTTGAAAGAGCCTTGTCATTCACCATCAGTTTTCCTGATGGATCACTCTGCTGATACCCAAATGCGTATATACAAACATTTCTTGAACATGTTGGATATTAATGATTAACATTAAATCATTCAGATATTAAATTAGACTAATGTAAGATCAAATGGTTTCCTTCCCAAGCCATTGCTTTGCTTCCTCCATTTCCTGAGTCATTTTGTGGAAGTCAATTAAATTAAAATGACCGGGAGTCTAGAAAGCCAAAGCTGAGTCGTCTTCTGACAGTGGGCTGGGGAGTGCCTTGTTGTCCATATACCCCAGCTGGTCTGCCTCCTTCTGCCTTTCCACTCTTTTGTATAAGTCTTGTCTCTGTTTATAAAGCTCTAATTAATGTCATAAAATACTAGACAGAATTTTAAGTTCTTAAATAATGTGACACATTATTAATGGGAGCATGAGTGTTGTAGGCATTAAAAAAAAAAGTGGTTCCTCTGATAGCATTCCTCATCTGCTGGTATTTTAGATTAACATGCACAATGCATTATCTGTGCTAACATGCACAGGAGGAGATTTGTTTAGGTAAGGAAACTCAGCTTAAGGCAGAAGAAATCTTTCATTTGTTATCTCAAAAGATGCTGTTTCATGAGATCCAGCTGCTCTTACTTCTTCCGTTATTGCTGTGGAATTCACTTCAGCATTAAAACATCTGCCTTACTGCTGGAGGTGCTGAAGAAGTCAGGCAGGGTACTTAAATTTACACAATGACATTCCTGCCTCACGTGAGGTTAATTCAGTGAAGTGCTCTTTTATTTGGCCTGTGTTGAAGTGGAAAGACGTGAGCTGATGAGGTCTGCTTTCTTTCTTGAAGCTGCCAGTCCGTTTTTGGATGTGTTGCTGCTAAGTCTCTGTGCAGGCTGCTGACACATGCTCCACAGCTTATTCCTGGCTGCTTCTCAAACCACAGTAAAAAAAGGAGACCCACCTCTCCCAGTTTCCCCATGCTTGAAAAGTTGTGTGCTTGTTGATATCTGAAATTTCACTCTCAGCAGCTGATCTGCTTTATGTGAGTGCTGGGAAGAGGGGGAAAAAAACAAGGAACCAAACAAAAACATTGATCTGCTGTCTTTTGGGGCACTTTGTGGGGAAGCTTCTAGTGTGCTGGTTCTGTTGGAATTAAATAAGGTGGTTGTTAGGAAGCTGAGTCTCTGTGTAATAATAATGGAGTTTCCTTAATGAAATTTGCTTCTTGGGATCAATGTTTTAAGACCCAGATGAATCAGAAGCACCTGCTGTTTCAATAACATAGAATCATATGGCAGCGAGATTTGCTTCAATACTGCTTTAGATTTTATTGCTTCACAGTAAGTAAAGTATGATTTTTTCCTGGATGAAAGTGGTAAAAGTATTTGTTTGATTCCCTCATGACTGCTACTCTTGTTGGTGTCATGAAGGAAACCTTTAGGATGTTTAAAATCTTTTGAAGGTCAGTTTGCAAGTATATTTTCCAAGTCAGAATTCATATGCGTATATTTATGCATTATTAAACATATATACTGAATTTCTGTAGACTTAATACTAGTCTTGCTTTTTTAAAGAATCAGGAGATGTATATATAGCAATACACTTTTGGAGTGTCTTGTAAGGGTTTCTATGTGAAGGAGAGTATGAGCATAAATCATTATCTTCAGTGGGAGATAAAAACCCATACAGCTTATTTTAAAAACTTTCTATTGTGTGACTGATAGTTGCTGCTTGGAAATGTGCAAACCGTTAAACCTCTCATGTCTGTCGTACTGTCTGGCCAAAATTTGAAAGAAAGCTAAACACTATCAGTGGAATTGCCCTTGCTTATTTTTTGTATCAATACTTGTAATTCCTTTTTGTAAATGGTGTGACTCTTGGGGTGTCCTTCTTAGGGTCAGGGCTTGGACTTTCTGATCTTGATGGGTCTGTTCCAACTCCACGTGTTTCATGATTCTGTAAATTGTTTCCATGAGAGGTAATCTGTCGCATACTCCACTCTTCAGGCAGTGGAGGACAATAACGTACTGAGTGGAAAAAAAAAAAACAAAACATAAAAATAGGCTTTTCTTGAAATATTTTTATTTTGCCAAAAGTGTTTTGCCAGTGTTAGTAAACCATTTGTGAAAGTGCTGTTTCAAAGTAATAGCAGCTCCTTATGTTTGGGTCCTTTCTTTTGGGAAGAACTGAATGGTAGCACTTCTCTCCAAGGAAGGATGATGAACTGGTAAATGAAGGAGCATGCACAATATTTGAGAGCAGTGAGTTAAAATGAACTTTTCGGCAACTCTATACAGAAAACATCTTCATGATTTTCCTTTTTTTTTTTTTTTTTTTTTCTTCAGTAGAACCTTGTCAGTGTTGTTTTAAACAGCTCACCAGACTGAGGTCGGGTATCTGCCAGGCGTTTCTGGTGCTTAGGGACCCTGGCCCCTCTCCAGCTGTGAGGGGGGAGCGAGTGCCCGGCTCAAGGGCCGTTGGCGGTGGTGGGGGAAGAGGGGGCCCACGGCCACCATACTCGGCCGGGGTGTTTAACATTTATGGAAATAGCCCGTTTGGTGCTTCTCTCCCCCTTTCTCCCAGTGCCCTTACTCATCTCTGTTGGCTTCGACGTCTTTGGTTTCCATAGAGATCACAAGAAGTTGCAGCAGCAGTTTTATACTCAGGCTTGGCTGAAACAAAACCTTGGCAGTTATGGCCGTTTGGCCGACAAACCTACCCTGGCTCAGTGTTCTCAAATGCTTTTGAGGACTTGCCCTGTTTTAGTGTAAACTGCCCACTGGTTCTCTTTTTGCCATTTAAAAAGCGTTGTTAAACCTGTGATCATGCATTAACTGTCTAAAGAGGTTTGATTTATTAGAGTAGGAAGCAGTCAGCCTGTCCTTACCCTGATGGTCTTTGAAGAAAGTCAAACAGCAGTTCAGTATAAGCAACCTGCTGCTGTATTCCTGTGGCACAAACTTTGCTCCTGTCATTTTGGGTGATGCTAACTAGAATAAACAGTGTGATAGGCTCCATTGCTTAGTGGAGTGCAACTTTGGGAACACCTGCTGTCCTATGGTAATGTTAGTTTTGTCTAAAACTTATGTTGTCATTTTGTGTTTTAGAAAGTACAACAATATACATTAATAATTCAAGCTACGGACATGGAAGGAAACCCAACATATGGTCTTTCAAACACAGCAACTGCTGTCATCGCTGTGACAGATGTCAATGACAATCCTCCAGAGTTCACTGCCATGACTGTAAGTACAGGATAGGAGTTACTGAAGGATGCACATATTTATAATCCTTCTCTGTTTTTCTCATTATATTCACAGACAGTAAATATTTATTACTTATTAAATACCTTACTGGCAGGCAGAATTAAAATATGTGCAGAATATATATCCCTTACATACAATGTTCTGCTTTTGGCCGAAAGGCAAAAGCTGACGAGGGAATCAAGCCACTGGTTCTCTGGGTGGCCTCAGGTAAACTTCATTAGATAAATTGTCAGAGCGCCAGTGAAGAGAGATGGGCTGCCCCGCTTTGATGAGTGTTCAGCATGGTGTGGCTCTTGCATGCTTCTCCAGACGAGGTAAAGTGTTTCCTTGGTTTTTGCAGTTCTACGGGGAAGTACCGGAAAACAGGGTGGATGTGATCGTAGCGAATCTGACGGTGACAGATAAAGACCAGCCGCACACGCCGGCGTGGAATGCGATGTACCGAATGACTGGAGGAGACCCGACGGGCCGCTTCACCATCCTGACCGATCCCAACAGCAACGATGGGCTGGTGACCGTCGTAAAGGTAAGGCGTGCTTGCATTTCAGAGAATTCAGCGCAGATGGAGAAAGTGGGAGAACACTGAACGGGGCGAAATATGAATTCCTGAGGCCAGCATGAATCTGGAATAAAATGGGCACTGTCTGTCTTTTGGAGTTTAGCAGTCTGTCACTTTGAATGTTACCTTGCTTATGCTATCAGTAGTATTCCATCTGATCAGTTTTAAGAATCAGGCTAGGTTGTTAAAAATTACAAATTGTGAAGGTTTATTTGGCAAAATTTAGAAATTACTCTTTGAAAAAGTGTCTGCTTAGTATTTTTTTCTAGTCTAAAGGAACAACTTCCTACCTCATCAATTAGTAGTCACACGTGTTGTCTGCACATTTTATGTCAAGATGTTCCATTAAGGAACAGATATAGGCAGTCAAAGCACAATCAGAGAGGAAAAAATGATAGGTGGGAGGGTACTTCTACAAGAGACGTTTAAAGACTGGCTATTTTTAAAACCTCATTTAAATACCTTTTATGGAATAACCTGTCTATCTTCATTCTCTAGCCAACACAGCTCTGTGTTGAGGGATGACTTATTTCAAGTGATAATAACAATGTGGTTCTATAATTAAACCTGCGAGGCAGTAGCCACCTTTCCTCATGACCCTCTGATAAGTGTCTCATCTCTGAGTTGGCCTGCTCTGGTTTTGGCTGATCCATTTCAAAGTCAAACGTGGGATGCCAGTAATCCCATCTGGAAATTAAAAAATTCACTTTTACTTTTCTTCTTTTTTTTTTTTCTTTTTTTTTTTGTTTTGTTTCATTTTGTTTTGTTGTGTTTTGTTTAATTTTAATCCTCCTAGGTGACAAAAAGATACAACCTTCGTACAGCTTTAATAGTAATTCACACTGGGTTTTTTTAAGAACTGTCTCTGGTTTATAACTGCTCTTCCCCAGAGGTACCAATTTTTGTGTTGCAGTTTTCCAGGAAGAATTATGTGAGTTTCTGTGCTTTTTAGCACTCCTTTAAGTGCCCAGACATGGGAAGAGTTGGAAACCTGCCTACAGTTTTTATTGGCAGTGCAATGAGTTCGTCTGTTAACCTGTAATGAAGATTAGATTGTCTCTTGTCACTTACTTCATACTGTCACATGCCAACTGCCCCTGTAAGGTACAGGGTTTCTTCCAGTCTGGAATCTCTGTGAGTAGTACAGTGCATAGTACAGAGGCAAATCCTGTCTCCAGGAAAGCCTCAACCCTCTGCAGCATGACAGAGGAACTCTAATCTCAAACCGTTTTTATTTCTCCTTAAATTGGAATTCTGGCTCAGTGAGGAAATCTCCAAACTGAAGGTTGTCTTCACTGGCAAGATGGGAGCTGTAGGTATACCACAAATGAGGTTGGCTGAGATTACCAAGAGTCTTTCTAGTGAGATGTTGAGGGCATGAGACTCTCTGATCTATGGGAATAGCTATGGTCGTGAACTTGTTTGAAGGAAACTTTCATCCTTCTAACAGAAAGAGGTGGCTCTCTGTCCCCAGGAAAAATCATCAGGAGGCACATGTGAGTGCCTGGCACAAAGCTGGGAGCATCTTCATCATTTTGTGATTAAACTATTTGTTTCCTCATTTGTTTGTAATGGCACTACCAGAATAAGTTAAATCCAGCAGTGACAAGGTTTCTAGCTCCTCTGACTTCAAAACTGCTGCTGCTGCTAAGCAAAACGGCAGCCCACGGGCTTGTGTTGAGGTGTTGATATTGTGTTCTCTTCGGAGTCCGTGCTCATTTTTGAGAAAAGCAGTCCAAGTAATCTTCAAAAATGTGCTTTAAATTCAAAATATTATTGTGCGTCCGTTGCTATGGCGAGTAAATGTTAACACTTTCTACTATTTGCTCTTCCCAGCCTATTGACTTCGAGACCAACAGGATGTTTGTACTTACTGTAGCTGCGGAAAATCAAGTGCCTTTGGCTAAGGGGATTCAGCATCCTCCTCAGTCAACAGCAACCGTGTCCATTACAGTCATTGATGTGAATGAGAGCCCGTATTTTGTTCCAAACCCCAAGCTTGTGCGTCAGGAAGAAGGGCTGATGGCTGGTAGCATGTTGACAACTTTTACTGCTCAGGACCCAGATCGTTACATGCAGCAAACGTCTCTAAGGTCTGTATAAACATTTTGCAATATCTGTGTTATGGAATGGGTGGGGGAGCAAAGAGATGGCATGTGAAATGACTGCATTTACCATAGCACACAGCTATCCTAACACATGCTGTGGGTTTTGTGCAGCTCTCTCCTAAGGGATTTTTGGCTGTGGAGAAGGTGAACTGACCAGTATTCGTAGGTGTGTAAACTGGGTCATTTTCTCAATCTAAGTCCCATTTTATCAAGGTGGAATGCAGTTATGCATCTGTGGTAAAGTATATGTTCCATCCCACCAAATTCAGTCAGAGCAGACATGTGCTTCTGTGAACTAAGATCATTTGCAATTTAAATTCACCAGTAATTTTCACATGGCAGCAAAATCAGATTGTTGATGAAATCTGAAGGGTTTTCTTTTAATTTTTTTCTCCAGCAAGTCAAAGTGGTGCTGTTGTCTGTCTGTGAACTCTTGTACTGATAGCTATGATCATAATTTGATCATAATTTTTCTTATGTCTAAATCTTTGCTACACAAGCATGCCTCGTATAAGACATGGTCATTATCTGCAAAGCTAAGGCTGTGACCGGCCGTGAGTCACGACTCACCTTATGCAGCTTTTTTTTTTTTAGCTTACGTAGAAGAAACTCCAGAACTCACGTTCTGTCTTTCCTTCCAAAGTCAAGATTATTGCAATTTTATTTTCTCTTGATTTTTGGTTAGCCGTTTGTGATACTTTGCTCATTTCTGGACATAACCATAATAGAAATGACAGCATGAGGGCTTCGATACTAAGATAGCTTGCACTTGATTAATGTCAAAGGGAAAATTTATCAGATAGAAGAATGGTTTTGAAAGACACTTCTCTTTCAAATTAAGATGAGAAGCATGCAGTAAAACCAGGGCCTCTGAAAATGAAGTGATATTGAAGTGCTAGAACAATGTGAGTTAGTGCAACTGTAACACTATCCATTTTTACCTCTCTCCTGCTCTCAGCACTCTGACAAGATGAAAATTAGTATGAACAGCTCCGTAGGTGTAAAAAAACCAAGAAGGATCTTGACAGAATATTTTAATTGAGTCTGAGTATTAATGTTATATAGTTTATGGTAATTGTATAATTTCCTCCAGTTACATGATAACTTACAGGGCAAGGCACTTCAAGAATCAAAATGCAGGACTGGTTTTAATATGTATTTCCAAGAATTTTAGTGACAGGGCTTGATAAATGGAAATCTGTAAAATGCTATCTTCAAATTCCAAAAATGTGTTCAGAATACAAATGGAAATACTAATACTGTCTTTGTTGTCAATGTTTATATTGGCAGATAAATAAAACAACTTATGATTACATACACAGGTACTCAAAACTTTCAGATCCTGCAAACTGGCTGAAAATCGACCCTGTTAATGGACAAGTAACTACCACAGCTGTTTTGGACAGAGAGTCAATATATGTGCAAAACAATATGTATAATGCAACGTTTCTTGCTTCTGATAATGGTATGTATCAATATTGAATATTTATTTCAAAAAGCTTTTCTTCTTTGTGGTTGAATGGCATTCAGTTTTACCAGGGCAGAAAACAGGGTATGCTTCAAATATACCCCGTTGGAAATCTGTATTACTATCAGACTGTGTATAATTTCCCAGCTACTTGGGAAATGGCTGAAAAATAATTCTCTGAGTTTGTAGAAAAACACTGTCTTGGTTACATTATTTGAGTTGACAGAAAATTGAAAAAACCCTGCATGGGAGTGTGGTAGGTTGAGTGAATGCACAGCATGCAGGGGCTTTATGGGGAGTAATGTGTTGGTGGAGAAGCTTTGTATTTTCCCACATTCAGGCTGCAGCAGTGCAGAGGGAAGAGTATCTTTTTGTTGTCAGTTTGTTAATGACAATTAACACTGCTCAGAAATGAGTCCTTTGATTTCAGCTGGAGTGCTGTACTGTTCATAGCTGATAGCAGAAAGATGGACAGGCGCAGTTAGGAACATTCTCACATTAGAAGGGAAAACTGAAACACTGGGGCTATTTGCCTTGGAAGGAAGACATGGTAAAATTTTCTGAACTGGAAGCTAGATAAACTGTTTCTATGCTTTGGCTCTGTTCTGGAGAAAAAACATAAATGGAACTGGAAGATTATGGACGGTGGAATGAGAACCATTGCTAGTTATACTGAAAAATTCAGTGCCAAATGATCACATAAATGTGTGATTCCAGCAAGGGTTTATGGAAGCATCACGCATTCAATATGGAGAGCAGGAATGTCTAGAAATAGCATGCTGAAAGTCAGTATTGGAAAGAATTTAAATAGCACATTTATGGTAAAGAGTGATCTTAAGCCTTCAAAAGTTAGGAAATAATTTGTCCAGAGGACAAACTATCCCAATTTTGCACCTTCTTCTTTGAAGCCTTTGATGTGGACCATCTCTGGAGATTCACTGTCTGTCTGGTCAGTGAAGTGGATGAGTCTGTGATCTGTGGATCTGCAGTTATTTGCTGAATTTTGCTGAGTAGGGCCATTTTTCTGAGAACAGACTACATAAGAATTAGTTTGTTAGCAGGAGCAGTGACAGTGTTCGATTGGTTTTGTAAAGACAGAATCCCAGAAATTAGGTAAACATATAAAAGTGTTGGTACAGCTTCATTTAAATAACTTTGCAACTGGAAACAGGCTTAATGCTATTTCCTTTTCTTTAAGGAATACCCCCGATGAGTGGAACTGGCACACTTCAGATATACCTGCTGGACATCAATGATAATGCCCCCCAAGTGCATCCAAAAGAAGCCACAACTTGTGAAACACTGCAGCCTAATGCAATTAACATCACTGCTGTAGACCCTGACATAGACCCAAATGCAGGCCCGTTTGCCTTTGAGCTGCCTGACACACCTGCTAGTATTAAGAGGAATTGGACCATTGTTCGAATTAGTGGTAATTAACGTTATGGAAATCTTTATAGTTTTAAAGAAACTTTTGCAAATGTTTTGTCTTTGGCACTATTTCACAACATACATTAATTCGGTTAATATGAACAAGAAATCACCTTCGTGGAAGTTCCCCAGAGAACAAGAAATTTTACAAAAAGATGTTCACAGCAGTCAGGAAGTCTGTTAACTCTGAGTGCCACATAGCGGTTTGAGCAACAAGTTAATGCTGAGCTCAAACATGACCTACTTTTGCCAATACTATTTTAAGCCCACGTGAGCAATACATTACTTTTTAACCAGCACCTTATTTTCATACACAGGCGATCACGCCCAGCTCTCCTTAAGAATCCGGTTCCTGGAAGCCGGTATCTACGACGTGCCCATAGTAATTACAGATTCTGGAAACCCACATGCATCCAGCACTTCCTTGCTGAAGGTGAAAGTTTGCCAGTGTGACTTAAATGGAGACTGCACTGATGTTGACCGGATTGTTGGTGCAGGGCTGGGCACTGGTGCCATCATTGCAATTCTGCTTTGTATCATCATCTTGCTCAGTGAGTAGACAGCTCTCTTAATTCTAACTCCTTTACTCTTGTTTCGCAAGTACAGTATTACATTTTAGTATCAGGTACGTTGACAAAGACTGGGGAGTTACTAAAGGCTCGGGTCCAGGAATTGTTGCTGCATGGTTTAGCGTTTTGGACAAGTATGAAAACTTCCTGATAGTACAAGATTTGGAGTCTGACGGAGTACAGCTAGCATCTGTTTGGCAGTCAGGCCCTGCAGTGGGTTTGTGAAAGAGATTTTCCATTTATATCCATGGACACTTGTAATGTTACATCAGTGAGTGGCCAGGTTGAAGATGTGATTAGTCCCCAGACATGTAATCTCTCTTGTGCTGCCAGTGTTGTGTGATTTGGTGCCACCCGTAGCTGGTAACAGTGCTTTCAAGGAGTGCTCTGATATTACTACTGTTGTGCTTCAGACTAATGCAAGTAGGAATTACTGTTGGAAAGTAATGTATCACAGCCCTTCACATAAGGCCTGACAAGAAAGGCAGGTATGCAGGAACCATGGTGTATATGTTTAAGTACTGCATAAAGCTGTACTAGTATTTTATTTTGTGTGGAGTGCATTCAGCAAGGGAAATGACTAAAAATCATGAGTAAGTGTCTGCCCAGTGTAGTAAATTGGATGCTAGCGCTCCTACACATTATAGCTAACTGATTACTTATTGTGGTGGAACACAAGAAAGAGATTAGCCTGTTCATAGTACACTATGCACCAGTCTAGAACATAGAAAATTATGGAAAGGAGTAATAATAAAAAAAAATTGAGCCTGGCTAACCATACGATTCTACACAAGCACACGGTACAATTACTTTCTTGATACAAGATACTTCTTAAATGCTCGATATGAAACTAACAGAGCCTTATTTGAAGGACAGATTTCTTTCTGAGTCTAATGGTTTATGAAGCATAGTCTTTCTTAATTCTTTTCATGACAAGTTTATTTTGCAGATGCGGAATGGATTTGTTACTTACAACCTTGAATATGTGATTGATTTCCAAACTGAGTTGTCTGTAGTGGTCTGAGTTTAAACATCTCTTGCTTAAACTGCCTTCTGTCAAATTTTTCATTTAAAAAAGTCCTGTACCTTATCCAGAACAGTCAAATACAACTTCATTGCTTTATTCTCTTTNAAAATACATTTTATTTCTTTTTTTTTTTTTTTTTTTTTTTTTTATCTTGATGTTAACTTTCTATGATTTTCCATGGCCGTATTTCAGAATCAAGATGTGGTTTTGTCTCTTTCATTTTTGCGTTACAGTTTTAGTTTTAATGTTCGTGGTATGGATGAAACGCCGTGATAAAGAGCGTCAGGCAAAGCAGCTCTTGATTGACCCTGAAGATGATGTGAGGGACAACATTCTGAAATACGATGAAGAAGGGGGTGGAGAAGAAGATCAGGTGAGGAAAGGTTAATGGGTTTTATGTATAGATTTACACTTCTCACTGCACTTTATCTATTTTGTTTACATTGAAACACTCTGGTAGGTAGTTAATTTTTACATTAAATATTAAAGGCAGTAAGTGATGTTTTCAAAACTTTAAATAAAACATTGCTTTCTCATTTTGGTTTTTTGCAGTTCCAAATACACCAATTGTTTGCCATTTGGGTAAGATGTAAAAACAGTATCTTGTCCTCTTGCAGTAAAAGCATTCTGACCAGATTCCAGCTAAGTCTGTTATATTTAAATGGAAGTTAACTTTCACTCTCATTGCTGTCTGTAAACTTCCCTCACTTCTTGTCTGGGAACTTGTTTTACAGAAACATGAGCGCAGGGTGCCTAATATCACCTAAACCAAGTATGACCCTTTCTTGGTGGTGGGCGAATGCCTTGCTAGATATATAGTAATGTTGGCTATTGACAGATTTGCCACCACTGGGATTTCAAGCTTGGAAAGCATTTAGGTTTCAAGTAGCTGTCAGGGCACATCTGTGTTCATTCACATACCTTTCCAGGCAGGTGCCATATGCATTTACTCTCATGTCACCTCTGGTTGAACCACTGCTGATATGTCACAGGACGAGGAGTGATGTGTATATGCTAAGAATAGCTTCTTTTTCCCCCTCTCTCTCTCCAAGTTAGTGGATTTTCAAGCAGTGTGATTTCCTTCCTTCAGAGGACATTTATTAAGTGCTTTATGAACATGACAAACAGCAGATTTATGCACATTATTAATGGTAGAAGTAAGTGTAGTAATTACAAAGAGAACAGTGCATATAATAGAGTCTAAGAAGTTTTCCAGTTAAAAGCCTTGAAAAATTAAGTGCAATTCTTCCACACATCCCCAGTCTCAGTCATCTGGCACTTGAGTTATCTGAAAAGTGTCTCCCTTCACTGGTACAGACTTCTGTAGTTTCCCTCTGCTCGTTTGTTTGTTTGTCTGAAATTTGTGTTCGCCTTAGTAATTTCCATGCTTCGTGCATTTCCCCAAGTACTGTTCCTACTTCCTGGCTTTTCTGCATAATGTTCTTCTTAGGCAGTTTTCAAAGGAAACTTCAGTTTATGCAGTTTTGGAAAAATGCTTATTTTAAATAAAGTGAAAACAGCCCTTTGAGTCTATGCATGTATTCCAGTTGTTTGTACGTAGTTTGAGTACAAGAACTGCATCCTGTTTGTGCATCTGTTATTGTACAAGAAAGTTACAAGCTTAAAAGAAAATTAGGAAAACTCAGCCCTGTGAGAAGTCATTTTTCAGTTCACATATTCCCAGCTCTTGTTCATCCCGAATTCTCTGGAGGATCTATTCAGCAATTGTCACGGAGCTTTGATTTTTAATTACTGTCCCCACAACCCTCAGGACAGAGCAAGTTAGGTTCTCTGAGTATAGTCCATTGGGAAGTCATAGGTGATGGTAGGGTAGCATAGGGAGAGACTGTGCTGCAGATCAGAAACGTTGAGTATTGTAGCTGTGTAAAATGGTAGCAAAAAGGGAATGGTTCTGAAGTCTCTTCTCTGCCCTTCTTGTGCTGTGCTCCTCTGCAGTTGGCAGTGCTGTCTTTGTGAGAGGTACAGTTAGGGTGGTGTGGCAGGAGGTAGCGCCCTGTGAATGCCGCAGAGATTAGCGCAGTGTAAACCATCCATAATCGCAGCCTTTCACCGGCAGTGAATGAATGTGCTGCACGCAGTGAAAGGAAAGCTGCCAACCGATGGACTAGCAGTAAAATACTAAGAAGTGTGAAATTAGGACCATTCCCTCTCACAGGGGGCATAGAAAGCGTCTAGGCCGAGAGAATTTTAAGGGCTTTACAAAAGATTGAATGATTTTTAGTCACAAAACCCCTTCTTACTTTCTTAAGACAAATTTTAAAGCCGCTATTGCGATTTAGTTATCTTCACTGCCAGCCACTTTGTTCAGGTACACAGGTCCCTTTTTTGATCTATTGACAGTAGGCCAGTCTCTGGGGGTCTAAAACACCCTTACATATTCCAAATGTAGAAAACACAGCAGGAAAAGAACAGCTCAAACAAAGTATAACAAGCTTCTATGATCACTTCTACTGTAGCCAGTTTTATACCACTACTAGGCAAAATGTGGGCAGGTTCTCCCATAGCTTCAAAGCTATGAATTTGTTTCTATGCAGAATGGATGAAGAGAGAGCAAAAACTTTTCAACTCATTTTTTTGTCTACGATGGATGATGTAAATAAGTTCTGTCTTGCTTTTCAGGGAGATTATTTTACTTTATTTTGGTTTGACATTTTGTAAAATCTGAATTCTGCCTGTACTTAACTAGATGATAATAATTCCTAGGTTTGTTTCTTCTTGGTTCCCTCCTGGCCCCCCTCACCTCCTGTGCCCAGGGGAAAGAGGGAGAATTATATTTCATTGGGGTTTAATTTGGTTTTGCACACATTTTATGTGAGATTTAAGAACTTAGAATGCAAAGCTTTCCGAATGTCCCAACAAGTTCTCTGCAAGCAATAATCTCATTTTTGCAAACCACGGCTTAGCAAAATACTGCATAAGCAAAGCTGTGTACAGAGCATTGTGGGCAAAAGGTATTGGCTATAAAGATCTTTGCGTTTTTGTCGATGTTAATGAAAGTATTCAAGTGTCGGGGTGTTCTAAAAAAGTATGAGACTAACATCAAATATGTATTTTCAGAATGAGGCCTCATAGGGTAAAACAGCCACTGTTCTGTTAAAATCAAGAAAAATTGCTTTGTGTCAATCTTGGATCTATAAGTCATCAGCATATGACAGGAAAATGCTCTACGTCAATATTAACTTTTTTATGGTGCACGATCCCTAAAATCCTGAGAATTGATTAAACAAGCAGCTTCAGTAGAAGGCAGTACACAAGGTGACTCAAACACAGAGCCATCCAGCCCAGGGTGCATCTCATGTTGTGAAAGAGAAGGAAATTTTGAAGCCTAATGTGCATCTCAGTGAAAACAATATTTTAAAAGCTTCAGACATTTTCATAATCAGTACCATTTAAAATTACTTCTATTTATAGCCAGCAAATTACTTTTTAAAATCACATGCTTCTCTAGAAGGACAACTTGAAGATTTACCATGTGTGGCCTAATATTTCCCAGATGTTTTGCTTATTTGAAGATATGACTGTTAGGGCTTGAAGGTAAGTGATAGAAGTTAGATCTCTCCGTATCCTGAAACAAATTAAACTGGAGGTTTTTATCTTAAAATTATTTATTTATTTATTTATTTGAGGGATTTAATTTATTTATTTTGAAGCTACGCAGTTGAGTTTCATAGCTGTCACAGCAGACCCAGAAACTCATAAAGCACTTTCAGCGAGTTCCTTTCAAACTCTCTGTGCATTCTATCAGTGTGATGTCTCCTGTAAGAAATTAGATGAGTTCAAATTCCAGCTAGTTCCTCTGAGTCATAGCAACTGCCAACAACAAGTTGGAATTCCTGTTTGGTTTTGTTGGTGTGTTTGTTTTTTTTCTCCTGTGCCAGCAATTCCAAGGAATTATGATGTGAAATCTGTAATGAAAGAGCAGTTTAGTCCATCGTGAAGGTCTTCTGTTAATCCCATTTGAGGCCGTCTTGGCCTGCTTTGTTCACTCTGGCAGACTGAATGCTTGTCAGGAAAATTGAGGATCTTGAATGATTCATAGTCGTCTTCTAGCCTGGCATGATGTACACAGGGTCGTGTGATCTCCACAGCAGCTGAGAAAAATGCTATTAATTCTCTAAGCCAGAAAAGCTTTTGATCTGTGGGTCATAACTGAAGTCAGCCTGCTTGCCACCGAAGAGCTTTGTCAACACTGGAAATGTTCTGGATTTTTTTCACTTAGAAAAAGTGGGCTGAAAAACAGGCTCCAGAAGGTGTACAGCACTCCTGTCGTTCCAGGCAGAAACTTTCTGGGTTTTGTGAACTACGACTGTACTAGCAGAAGTTGGGGATAAGGGAGGAATGAGAGAAAGCAGAGTATTCCAGATAGAAAGCTTTGGATTCTTCTCAGGATTCTGTTCACTGTTTTCTACTTTTAACAATTTAGCTACCTGACTTAGAGGAGATAGGCCATGAGAGTGTTTGAGTCAGCATCATTCCATGGAAGCCGGAGGGACTGGTTTGGGAAGGGGAGAAGTGTTGTTTGGTTTGTGCTTAGGTTTTTTTGTTTGTTTGTCTTTTGTTTTTGTTTTTTTGTTAAACCTTGGTATTTTATTTTGTTTTTCCTAAAATTGTATCTGAATCATAAGCTCATGGGGGTGGAGGACAGTATAGTTCATTATATTCTGAAGCAGAAGGTTTAAATTACAAAACTGTCAGTGAGTGCCTCTTGGTTATTAATGGACTGCATGATCCATAGCTTGTAGTTGTTTAGCAAATGGGGAGGTGTGAGGTGCAAATGATGAATATTCTTTCCTGATACAATGTGCTCTGAACTTGTAACCCCAGTCTCAGTTACAGATACCAAAACGTGCTGCAGACTGAGTGTTGAAGCCTTAGCATGTGTCTGTGGCGTAGTTCACACCCACAGCACATCACAACCCATAACCATCACTAACTCATTTTTGTCACATATCTCTGGCCATTTGTGTGACTTACATCAAGGCAGTGGGTGCTTGACTGGGATATGTGCAGCATATGCCAGCCTGATAACTGTGATACTTTTTTTTTTAACCTAATTGCTTTTGTATACATCTCATTGCACAAGATGATTCTCTCTTTTGAGTTCATTTCTATAATGTTTTCTGAATTTTAGTAGTACTTGCTCATGCAGGTGGTCCTGTTGAAGCAAGTTGCCTGAGCAAGTGGGTGGTATGCTTTTAAAGTACTGCAGATGAGCTGTTTTGAACATGTAGGATAATCTAGCCCTCAGATCTTTGCAGCACAAGAATTTCAATGCAATGATTTTACTATTATTCAAAGTAGTTGTCTTGCTGAGGATTCTTTGTGGTCCTTCCGACATCAGTGTGGTTTTTTTTTTTTTTAATTTGTCAATAGCTTGCTTTTTGTCATATTTTGTTACATACTTATGTCAAGAGAGAAAATAGTAGCATTTCTTTTAATGGTGTTAATCACATTAAAAATAAAAGATGAATGGTTTATTGTTACGTGTGCAAGATCTAAATTCTAAACAGAAATTGCCCCTTTATAGAAGGGGTAGCTGTGTTCCAGCATTTATGTGTCACAGATAAAAGCAAATTAGGCAATCCTTCTGAATTTTTGTGTGTGGGTTTTGGGTTTTTTTTTCATATTGTCATAACTTTCTGTATGCCCACATTTTGAGATAACATTAGTCTTCTGTGCTGCAACTTGTTGTAACCTCTGTTGTAAACATGATAATGTTCCTTACCTAGTCCATGAACTTCATAAATCCATGTGATTAGATTTTCTTTTTCACTACCCTGAGTGTTATTCAGATCATTTACTCTCACTTTTTAACCTTCATTTTGCATTGCATTAAGAATAGAACATGTTTTATGTTCTGAAATTTAAAACATAATGAAAGAAATAAAGGTTGCTATGATATTCCCCATGAATATACAATACTATAATTAAAAGGTAGTTATTTCGGGGATTGTGTTTGCTTACTAAGACATTAGCTTCACTTTTTTGAATAAGTGACTCATACAGTGCTCCTGTGGAGGAATTGCTGTCATTCCTTGGTGAATCTTTATCTCATGATATGAAAAGTAATGTTTCCATAATTCCATTACAAAATTGTTTTGCTTTATCATATCTAGAATCTCTGCCTGTTACTGTGTTGTATCTGCAGCTGGAGTTTAACTTTCACCTTTTTATTATGAAAAAGATAAGCTAGCTTCTTTGTTATCTTAAAAATTATTAACTTGTAGTACTCCAGATGCATCTATAATAAAAACAAATGGGAAAAGCAATATGGCAGAAAGTAATCTAAAAGCAAGTGACAAACAAAGAGAAGCTGTTGGTATAGGCATTTTAACTATCCTCCCACCTGCAGCCTACATCTAGTCAGTCCTCTGTCTTTGCATTTTTTTGAAGTCTCATTATTTCAGCAAATGTAAGATTTAGGGTGGGTTGGAGCATTTTGCAGAACTCAGGCAGTATTTTAAGTGCAAATTTCTTACAGCTTTTTAGGGTGATGCTCGGCAGGTTTGAGGGTAGAATATATAGCGGGACTGGTTTTCACTTCCTTTTTCTTTTTTTTTTAAAAGATCTCAGTGGGAACATACAGAAGTAAAATATTTCTTTCCTTACTTCCCCATCCCATTTCTCTATTGGAGTAGACAGTAATTGTCTTCGTAACACGACGGCAAAGCAGAACACGTGTTTTATCCATAGGCACTTCAAAGTCATAATCAGTTCTGTTCTCTTCAGAAAATAAAAAAACCTGAGTTTATACTAAGGCTCCATCCTCTAAAAGGGGCAGGTGAAATGCAAATTTCTGCTACTGTTGCTTTATATGCACCTAAACCACTGCAGCTGAATGTTTTCAGTGAATGACACTTACAGGTCTCACCATCAAATTAAGTCAAAGTCATCTGGTGACAATTAAGTTGGTTATTTCTTGTATGGAGATAGAGCTGAACTTTCATATTTCTTTGCAAAGTGTGCATCCCTTGAAAATGAGAAACAGGTATGTGGTTATGTTACATTATTCGTATGTCCAGTCCTGTGTTTGTGCCTACCCAAAGCTTTTCTTCTGTAGAAGGTAAAAACCCAAGTCATCCCTAGAAGTGTATCACAGTCTCATGAACAGCCAGGAAGTAAACTGAGGGCTCTGAGATAACAGAGAGGCCAGAGTCATAAATCATTAATGAATGTCCGTCACATTCCAGGCACTAGCCTGTGGTAGTGGAAAGCTCAATTCAGATGTAATATATTAAAATATTTTTTGAGTTTTCCTTTCTCAAAAAAAAGTCAGTCCTGTCTATGCATACCATTTTATAGTTTTAGTACATTGCGGTTTCATTCTGTTGTTTGCAGTTCTGCATCCTAATGCTCCAGTATACATTCGTATAAGGCAGATATCAATTACTGTAAAAATTTTTACTTTGTTAGGGTTTTTTTTCCAAGAACTTAAGTAAATCTAATTTATAACAGCTAATCAGAATGAGAAAAATAAAAGATGTTTGAAACTAGGAGTTTCTGAGAAACTCTTGATTCCTGGCCTACTCCCTCTTTCTTTTTTTTCCCCCCAGGGATTGTAGGATCTGGTAACTGTCAATGAAAAAGTGAGGTACTTTTTAAAAAATCTCTCCTGCTGTAACTGATGACTGCTGTATGAGGGATTATTACTCAGGTGCTGTTCAGTGAATAGCTGCCTTGCCCAAGAGGAAGTTGTTTAAGGAGAAGATTTTTGCAGGCTGCATTATCTTGTTTCTCAGTGATTACTGGGGAGTATAAAATGGCCTTTTCTTCTATTCTGTATGTTTCTTCTATTCAAGTTGAGATACTTGAACTGTGCTTTGAACTACTGTGTAGATGTTCTTAAAGAAGTGCTTTTGGGGGTTTTAGAGCCTTCTGCATACACTTTTGGTCAGGTAGTTGATTTGTAGGGCTTGGCTACCTGATTTTGACATTAAGCACTCTTCACTGGGATTGCATGTTTCAGGAATGTAAGGTTTGAACTAATAATAGTCAAAGTCTTTGCTTAAAGCTGTTACAACTAAGTGAATAGCTAATTATGTCAATATTTTAATCAACTTAGAGGGGGTTAGTGGGGTTCGGGGGGGAGCCAGTGAGATTGATCAATTTCACAAGATGCAACTTCTGATAAAATGCCCTTCTAGCACGTTTAGGTTGTCATCTCTTTAACCACCAGTTATCAAAAAGGCAGCTTTATTGCCTCCAGTGATAACAGATCCCTTCATAAACAAGCAGAAAGACAAAGAATCATTCAGCTTGCTTCACTTGCATCCCTGTTGTAGAACATGAAGTTTCTGTTTCCCTGTTGACTGTAGGCTTGGACTATCAGACTCTAGTCCAAGTTTCTGGTTTCCAAAGGCCTGAGTTTTTCTAGATGAAAAAGGGGGGCAAACTAATATGTCTTAGCAATATTACAATAGAGTAAAACTAAGTAGATTCTCTATTTCGTCAGTAATCGTAAGTTTGTCCAGAAGTTTGAGGAAGAAGAAACTTGGACTAGCCATTTGTTTGGGTGTGCTCAAGTCTAAACTGAAGGAAGGGAATTTTTTTCAAGAATTGCTGTAGTTAGAGCTAAACAGCACAAATGAAATACCTCTGACAAAAATTGACAGCCATATGAATTAGATGCTCACAACTCTCGCTGAAGCACATTTCCAATGGAGGGCTGAGTCCTTTTCCCCAGTGCACTGCCAGTAATCCCTAAGCAGGTTTTAACTATGAACAGGTTATATAGGAAAAGACTGGAGCAAAACCAAAACACTGTTGACTTGTGGTCCTGAAATTAAGAGTAAAAATGATGACCCAGAATACTACTCAAAGCTGGCTGTCCCAACCTATCCCAGCATGTTTCATTCTCTCTTTGATGTGCCAGTTTTCCATTTAGCTGTCACTTCTACAGTTAGCTATCTTAACAAGCTCTGCTTGAGGCTAACCTTTAAGTCCATTCAGGAGCGTTAGGTAATATGTGAAAAGCTTTCCCACTTTTCTGTCTGTGAAAGCAGCACTGAGTGAAGAGATGGGACCTCAACACCTCTAAACAGCTTATGACCTGGCATTTTAAAACATTTTTCCTTCTTTTACTTTGCAATAATTGAGTAGAGTTGACTTTAGACAGAATGTTGAAACAGCTGGAGTCATTGCATGATTCTGTGTTTGCCTGGCACTAAGCCAGTTTGGGGATGTGGTGGATGAGTTGGCCATACCCCACTGATGAGCAGTTAGTGTTGATTTTAATGATAGGAGGAGGTTGAGACTCCAAGGTAATACGTACAATGGATCTTCTTTTCCTGTGTGGACACTATTAGACCTGCAAGATAAATTTCCTCTGATAGAAGGTGAAATGACAGTGTCATAAATTACCCTAGAAAAGAAAACCAAAGTGGGAGTCCACGTAAGGACACGTTCTGCAATGCTGTTACCTCACAGATGGCCATCTTTGCTGTCTTTTTAGCTGTTAGAGCCTGGATATGTCTCAGACTATTAAATACATACAAAAGGATGCCCTTAGATGTGGACATAATAGACTGACAAACTTGATTTATATTTCTGTATGACACTAACCAGTAAAAGAATTGTGTACATATTTGTGTGGGTGGGGAAAAAATTATCTTTCTAGAATTGAAATGAACAGAGATACTCTTCTGGTTTTAATACATTGTTATTTAACCATACTAGTTTGAATTCCTTCACAATGAAATGCTTAGATTAAAAAAAAAATAAATAAAAAAAATTCATTTCTCTCTGTTGGTGTTTTCTACCTTTATGTTTTGGGTGGGTATGAAAAGCACTCATGTTACGTATTTATAAATTCTAAAAAGTACATTCTTCTCTGTTTGATAGGATTTTCTGGTAGCATGTCTCTAAACTATTTTGATTTATTTTATGTAATAAAAAGGGAAAGGGTAAAAAGTTCTGTTCTGTTTACTTTTCTCCGATTCATACTGCTTCCTGGAGATCACTTACTATTCTGTTCGGTACATGAAGTACCGAAGGGTAGGAGTTACAGCTCTGCCCCAAGGAGCTTGTAATCTAATTAAAGCATATGAAACTGCATTCTCAGATCTCAGTGGAGCTGTTCCACCTTTTTTGGCCATATATTTGTGTGCAGTCATCTGAGAACCCAAGTAACAAATCAGAAAGTGTAGTGGATTTGATAATCAGTTACAGTTCTCCCCACAAACTACCATCACTGCTGTCAAAAAGAATTCTCCTCCTGTTGAAAAGTCTGGGTTTGGGGTCACAGGAGGTCATACTCCCAAAAAGGATCTACATCCCGTGAGATAACAGTAGCAATAAAAGCTTGCATTCCTTCCTTGAGGAGCCAGTAAGGAACTAATGAAAATCTAATAGTCTGCACAGACAACTTCCAGCAAGTTGAGATTATAAATAAGATTTTTACCAGAACAGCACTGTTGAAAAATGGATATTTTTGATGGATAGAGCAGCTTATTTAGGATGCTTATAACTGCTTGGATTATTTGTGGGGCAAGGTATCTGGCATACAGTAGAGTTGGCATGAGCTCCCATCTGCTGATAGTTTAAGCCTTGAAGTCCAGTTCTTTGTTGCACATTCTCACCAATGCCCTGTGTAAAGGCATCCTAGAGCATGACTTTCTTCTAGACATGGCAACAGTGAGGAGAATGACAATGATGAAATGCATCCCACTGTGCAAAGAGAATCCAGGCATATTTATGTTAAATGCATAAACATTGATCTGATTAAATTCTTTACATACATACATCCTGCTTATTGGAATTCATACTGCTATGCTAACTTCATCAGTCTGCCAGAGTTTGAAACTGCAGCATCGAGTACTTAATGAACAGATTCATGAGTAATCTCTAGAAAGTGCTTAGAATTAAGGCCAAATCCGAGGAGCTTTGTACTTCTTACGACATTTTTCTCCTTTTGGCTTTCATATTATGGAAGCCACATGAAATCAGCAAGGAGTCTTAAATTCATTCTTTGAAGGTATTAGAAAATATTGCAGAACACTGTGCTTGGCTTTTTCTCAGAATGTATGGTATTTATTTTCTTAAAAAAAAACAAGTTGGATTTGGCATCTTTGCTCTATGCTGTAAATCATCATTACTAGGTAAAGTGTTTAGTCCCTTAATAGTACTACTCAAATCCCTGCTTCTCAAGGGAAAACTTACGAGAAGCTCTACAAATCTGATGGAATAGAATCAAAACAGGAGGTTCAGGGAGTATAAATCAAATAATATCCTGTTGGTATGCAAATAACAGTGTTATTGACTTATTCTCAGTAAGCATTACAATCCTGAAAATAGGACTTCTGGTGAAATGCTACTTTGCATTTTCCCTTTTTTCCTTCTAATGTTTCCCCCTGACAGATAATGTTTGAAATTCTGCTAACATACTGTCTCTGTTTCATATTTTGCAGGATTATGACTTGAGCCAGCTCCAGCAGCCTGACACTGTGGAACCAGATGCCATCAAACCTGTTGGAATCAGACGTCTTGATGAAAGGCCAATCCATGCAGAACCTCAGTATCCAGTCAGATCAGCTGCTCCTCATCCTGGGGACATTGGGGACTTCATTAATGAGGTAAAGGAGCGAAAAGAGTTTCCTCCTAAGATCTGATAAGCTTTTATATTTTGTTTATTCTATTCCGCATGAGTAGCTGTTGTGTTAGAACATAATAACTTTTTAAAACTTCTTTAGACAATTAAAATTGTCTCGCTAAACAGAAGTAAATATGTTCTTTTAAAGTGCAGACAAATTTAATTAACTCATTCAAACAGAAAGGGAAGATATATCAATTAACTTCTGTGCATTCGTATTAATTACATTCATAGTACATTATCAGCTGCAACCACAATATCTCCAAGCAGCATTATGCAAAGGGTTCCAAGTAATAAACAGACTAACAAAATTGTAGTCTAGCCTAAATTCATTTATTAATTCACAGTAATTTAATAATGGAAGAAGTTCATTTTCATTCTCCTCATACGTTACCCTTTGAATCCAGAAAATACTGGAAATTTAGTACCTTCAATAAGACCAAAAGAATTCCATCAAATACGATTAGTGAGCAGGGCAGCTAAATTAAATGTTATGTAAGTGCTTTTAATACTTGTCTTGTCATAGAGCTTTCAAAGATTTTGCATTATCTTTGATTCTTCAATCTAATAAATGTAATTGAGATTGAGGCTATACCAGAGTACTGATAGTTCTGAAAGAAATGATCTTCATTATTTCTGTCACTGGTCAGTCTTAAATCATTGGTGTTGTGGTACTTATGATAGAATGTGTTTCTTGTGCTTGCTGGTCATAGAAAAAAAAAAGCTAACCCGGAATTTACTACTATTTTTACATTATTCTGTACATGAATTGTAGTAGTTAATTATTTTCTCTGATTTTCTCATGTCTTCCTTGTCAGCTGGAGCTGGACACATATTGCAGAGTATTGCAGAGCCGTTTCTGCAAGCGTGTTTATTCTTGTTTGCCTTGAAGAAAAGTCAGGCTAATATGCTAAAGTCTTTTGTGTTAGAAAGCTGCAGAAAATTGAATTTGCCCCTTTTAAGGTATACAGTGATGCAATTGTCAAAAAATTTAGAGGGAGTTGACCAGCAGGGAATGTACGAATATTCTTGTAAGGCATTGTATTTTAAGAGACTTCAGTTTTTGCATGCCTTACACTTCTAAATATTACAGTTGTCATTGGGTTCTGGAAAATAGTGGAGACACGGGACAATAGAAGGCCCACATTGTTGGCCAAGGCTGTGTATACACAAGAACTTTCTTGTGCTTCCAAACAATCAGAGATTCCCTTCCTGTTCTCACAGAGCTGTGACCAGACAGTGCCCACCTGGCAGGCAGCAGTGAAGAACCCTGTTTTTTCTTGTTCTCAAAGCAGCTAGGAAGCTCTGTTACGGAGCAAAGGCAGGGAATGGGTGTGATTCTGCTGGAAAGATACAAAGGGACCAGAGGTTGTCCAGCCTCCTACAATTTTTAAATTACTTAGCAAGCTGTTCTTGCAATATTATTTTTCAGTAGGTTATCACTCTTGAGGATAATAGCATCAATGTGTACACATGGAGCTGAAGAAACAGTACTTGCTGTCTTGATTTAACCCAGTGTGTTTATATTGCAGTACAGACCAGCATGGAGTTGTTTTCTTCCTGCTGTCTATTGTATTATATCAGCACCTCCCTTTATGCCTCCCCTTGCCATCCACCAAAAAAGAAAGCTTCTCCCAGCTGTTCATACACAGTAAAATAATGTCATTAATGTCATTGATTAAGATAATATATGGAAATACATATGAAGTTAAAGAAAACACGACAATTTTCTTGTCTGTGAGTTAGCTCAGAATTAATTATATCCTCTGATTGAAAGGAACTATGTGAGATAGTTTCTATGTTTTAAGTGTTATATATTTAGCTCATCTTCTTCATAAGGTATTTTTTTCTTACGATTTCACAGCAATGTATTTTTTTACTGTGGGGCATTCCACCTAACCCTCTCTCTAGCAGACAGTAGCCACCCAAAGATTGTCCATGCTCTGTCTGTTTTCCCAGAAGTCTGAGCAAAATGGGCATTTTATTTCTCTAAAATAGTGTCATCTTAATTTGTGTTTTACGTAAAAAATTTCCCATGGCAAATGTGATTCTAAAATGTCTACTGGGTATGGGAGGAGATGGGTCTTTCATAGTAGCATTCATTGTTACAGTTAAATTTCAGAATTATCAGTGTCTAGAGCATAAATGTTCAGGCTGCACAGGTTTTCAGACTCTCCAGAGAATTGCACCTGCAGTCCTGGTATGATTAAACCCAAGAAACTTGGTAAGTTTCTCTCAGTTTTACTTGAGGTAAATTGAAGAAATATCTTGAGTAAAGCCTGTACCAGACATTTCTTAAGGCAATTCCTACAGAAGATAAGCTGAGCTGTGGAAACAACATAGCAAGATAAGAAAGAGCAAAGTTCATATCTCTCTGCATCCAACTTCAATATTATTAGATATAATTCTTTCCTTGGGCATCTCTAACCCAAACCACCCACAAAACTATCCCAGTCCCTAGCTGAGCAGGGAGAGGCTGCCTTTGGATCATCAGTACTTTGGTAGCAAAGTCTGCGTTACCCCCTTGGTTTGAAAAGATGCAACACTTTTGGAGATCAGTCCAGTCTTTTGGAGGACATGACCCTCTTCCAGGAGATGCGGGTCAGTATGATCTTTTGGGGTGCTGGTCCACCTGTGGGAATTAATTTAGTCTGTTGCATGCTCATCAGCACCTCAGACACAGAGACAGCATTGTTCAGATTAGCTTCTGAATTACTCCAGCTTTTGACAAAAAATAACTATAAGTCATTGCTTTCAGATACTGGTTTAGCTCCTATTGCCAAGTGAGCATAGCAGTTTTCTTTTTTCTTATTTTCATTACAGAAAAAAATCATAGAAGCAAAGAGCAAAAAAGATCTAGTGAGTCATGTAGATTTTTTTTCCTTTTAGCAGTACTCTGTTTCTTCTGGTATATTATCTTCTATCTGTCGTTCCTTGTATTAAATCTACTTAGCTCAATGAGACATACATAAGTAAGAGTATTTGTAGTGTTCTAGTGACTTCTCAGTTGAAAAACAAGTTAGAATTATGATAAAAAGTCACGCATTTTGTAACACAAAGTTGAGATAACATGTATGGAGCTATGAGCTGTCTAAAACAGGAAGGTTCCAGAGGTGTCTGATAGTCAAAATATGTTTTGCAGGCATAAGCTAAATGACCTCAGGGACTTTCTTGTTTTGTCTGTTTCAATGGATAGATAAATCTCTAATTTAAGAGGGGAAGGGAAAAACCTCCTTTTCTTCCAGTCCAGTGTACAAACAAGTCAGTGAAATAAGCCATGTGTTATTAAGAATGCTCTGTAGACCTTGTTTTCCATTTTGAGCCTTTTAAAGCCTAACCTGCGGAGTCTGGAGCATAATTAATGCTTAGAATAGTCAGGATTTGCAGGACAATATAAATTAGACCTGTTTGAAGCAGTTGTGTTAATCCTGTTTTAAAGACCCACCTATATTGTACCTAGAAATCTCAAGCAAGTTATATTGTGGTGGAGAGTTTGTGGCTAAGAATATATTTATAATCAATAGAGGACACAGCCTGAGGTAAACTAAATTTAAATTGCAAACTAAAAGTCTCATCTCATGGGGACATGGAAGACCCTCAATTCATTCTTAGTAAATGGTTATTGATACAGTGCACCTCCATGCAGAATGGAGTTCCTTGATGGTTTCTGTTTTCTCTTGTCAAGTCAAAAAATGGTTGCAGATATAAACCAATTATTTTTTTTTGTGTATTTCCCTGAAGGTCTCTGTTCTTTTCCTTCTCTTCAAAAGTCTGCTGATTCTGATTAAGTAGTAGGATTAATGAAAATAGAAGCATTAGATTTTGTAATGTTCCTTGTTAGTTCAAGATTTGAGGGGGTTGCTTTCCTTTAATTGGAGAGAAATTGAGAATGATACCTGCACTAAGGCAGGTATAACTTAAGGTTACCGTTGTTCCTCAGCCAAGGCACTGTAGCTTCTCCAGTTCTGCCCCTTATCTCCTCCTTAGCGAAAGCTCTACTACATATATAAAAGAGGAAGAAGAAAAAAGTGAGTCTGTCCAAGGTCTCAAGCTGCCCTTTGTATTGCCATGGCTCTTCTGTGATGGCTTGTTGTGCACTGGTGGTGTAGCACATGCAAGGAAATGTGACAATTCACTGTCCAGCAGGTTCCCCCGCTCCTGAGGATGTGCCCTGGAAATTCTGTTCTTGACGAGCTTCTCACTCTAATAAAGACTTCGGATTTTCAGATCAGGAAACTGTAAACCAAGTAACTGTAACAACTCTGCTGCTCTGAGGTTCTTGAACACATCTGGCAAAAACTGAGATCTCTTTTCAGAAATGACTGACAAGGCCTTGGCAGCAAAATCAGTAGAAGCCACTCCTGGCAGCCACTTGTTGCCTTTTCAGTTGTGCAGATGCAGCAGGCTGTGTATCTACACCGCCTCCTCCCACTGAAAAGGACGGCATAATAAACAAAAAAAGGTGGCAGTGCTGAAACCAAAGGGAGCTTCATAAGCTGATATCACTGCCAGAGCTGTCTGACACGCTGTAGAACCCAACAGCAAAGCTTAGCAGTGCACTGGGTATGCTCAAAGGATCGGCTTAGCAGGGGGAAAGAGAAAACATCGTGGTATTTCTTTCTCGTTTTAGTATGTAACTTGCGAGACAAATACAGCAGAAATCTTGGTTGTCATTTGAAGAGTTAGACCCTAAGTTCAGTCATTACACTGTGAACCAGAAGATAGGAGCAAATGTCAGTGTAACTTCTGGTGTGCAGTTGAATCAATACCTCCAAAACATGACCCGTGGCTATGTTCTCTGAATGAAATGGATTACACCGCCAGCACAACTTTTGAGGAAGTGAATTTGTTAGTGAGATCCTATCTTGTAAGTCAGTAACTCAAAACCAGTTTCCTTTTCTGAAATGCTATCATGATAGCAGCAGCAAATTGAAAAAAAAAATTACAACTTCCCCTTTGGAAAAACAGATGGAAAGAGGCTGTCTTCTGCCTTGTCATGGGTGACTGATAGGTATCAGTATTTCTGCATAGGAAAATGTTTTGTTCACTGATTTTTTTAAATAAATTGGTATCCCATGGTTGGCTGGCTATTAGTAGGCAGAACTGCAGGGAAATAACATTTTGTCTCCAAACTGACTTTCTAAATGACTTTCACACATGGATACCTGGCATTTGTACCTCAGCACTCCTTGAACTCAAGTGGTATTTATTCTTCTTCCCTGTCTCCTGCGTTCCAAACACATGGGTGTCTGTCACCCCAAGCAGGCTTAAGGAAAGATTTAAATACCATAAGGCCAGTTACTGCCTAAGAAGTAAAGTTGCCTTTGTGCTTGAACAGCAGAAAATAAGAGAAGGCCTTAGAACTTCCCCCTTGAAAGCTGGATAAGGGATGTCTTCCAACACTTGCTATTGCCTTTTGAAAATCTCACATCTTTTGTGCTTATTATGGCCATCAGGTTGGAAAATGCCAGAGAGAGAGAACAAGCATCACCAATTATTCTTATCTCATAATTCAAAATTGTGCTTTTAATGCAGGCTATTAATAACCTGCTTGCTGTTGTTGTACCACATGAAATGATCATTTTAAGGCCAAAATTTGTTCTTGATTAGAGGTCAGTTTGATAAGTATGCTGGGCTTTTTCACCACTGATTTGGAAATTGGTTTAGGTACATTTTGCACAATTCTGAATTATTTAAACAGGTAATAAAGAACCAGGATTCACTTCTACCTTATCAGTGCCAAATGCTTTAATTTATTTATTTATTTATCATTATTTATTTATTTATTTAATAATTTACTTACTTATTTAATTAAATAATTAATATTTAATTAATTAATAATTTAATATGTATATATTCCATAATACATACTTGTAGAAGAAAAATCAGCACCTGGTTCCATTTTGTCATATTTGGGCAAGACACAATTGAGAGTAAAACGTACTTTTCTAAAACCAGAATATGTTAAATAATTTGAAGGAGGCACACTCATTCCTTCAAATAAGTGGGAGTATAATAAAGTTATTATTTAAATAAATAAGCATTAAAAATTGAAAGTAAAACCAGCACAAAATGCACTGGTAAAAATTAATAGTGAGTAATTTAAAATCTTAGCACAGCCTTACAGAATTCTGGAAGATACATTATCCCTTGTCAGTGGCTGCCAGAGTAGATCCTGTTCAGAGTGGAAGATCTTGAAAAAGCATTGTTAATCCAATGGAAGAAACTGTGAGGTTGAAAAAATACAAATCATAAGAGGGCTTTTTGACTTCAGGCTTCAGCCTTTTATATTCAGCTTGTAAATCTTCCCCAGATAAGTACAGAGGAAATTGTCTCATATTCTAAAGTTAGTTACTCATATAACTGTTTAGGTTTGGACTTATGTAAGAAAACAGGGAATGAAGAGGCTTTTCTCTGGAAGTAGTGTGGTTCTTTTCTGGCTTTTCCTCTTCAATTTCCCAACATTTCCTCCAATTCAATTTGTGTTGGTTTTAATTTGGGCTCAATTCAACTCTATAGACTGGAAATCTGAAAATGCTTATGACCCACTATTCGCGTGTTGATAACATCAGTACTTTGAAATGGGGAAACAAAGACGGTCATCATCTTGTATTCAGCTTTGATGTCACTGTGTGTTTTTTCTGAAGAGCAGGTGGATCTCATGGGTGGATGTGGCAAAACATAAAAGGCTTAAGACAACATACCATATATTTTTCTCACAGCAGCCTACAGAGGTACATGAGCTTACAGGACTAACTAAATATGGATTTTGGCACAGGCAAATGAACTGCAGGCCAGAAAAGGCAGTGGAAATGCTATTGGCCATGTGAGATGGCTGTTAAAGTGAATCTTTGCAAATATGCCTGTTTTCCTTCCTCATCTCTCTAACCATTCCCACATTGCCCATGGCGCGTGTTGTGAGCTGTGTGTCTTTGAAACTGTTCATTTACTAGCTTCAGTACCAGTGCCATGACTCTCTCTTAAGGTTTTGTTAGGGCTGTAATCGCAGGTACATTCAAAATGTCCAGTGCTGTAATGCTGGAAACCTGGCCATTCTAAAAGGAGTTACAGAAATGTAAATCCTGTTTTGCACTGGATGGCAGAAGAGGAAGAACTTTGTTTTCTCAAGTGGTGCTTGATAGATAACTGCACTGCCAATATTCCGGATATGCTTTTGTCTCACTCTCAGATACAGAATTTCATCTTGTTTTCTCCCTCTCCTTCTTGCAGGGACTTAAAGCAGCCGACAATGACCCTACAGCCCCTCCGTATGACTCCCTCTTAGTCTTTGACTATGAAGGAAGCGGCTCCACTGCCGGATCCTTGAGCTCTCTTAACTCCTCAAGTAGTGGTGGTGAGCAAGACTATGACTACCTAAATGACTGGGGCCCACGTTTCAAGAAACTTGCTGATATGTACGGTGGAGGTGATGATTGAACTTTAAAGTGAACTTTGGTTTTGGACAAGTACAAACATTTCAACTGATATTCCCCAAAAGCATACAGAAGCTAGGCTTTAACTTTGTAGTCTACTAGCACAAGTGCTTGCTGAAGGCTTTGGCTTAGGCTGCAAACCAATTTGGGCTCCGTGGAATATCAGTGATCCAATGCTGTTTGGAAAAAAATATTGAGCTCAGTTACACTTGAATTTTACAGTACAGAAGCACTGGGATTTTATGTGCCTTTTTGTACCTTTTTCAGATCGGAATTAGTTTTATGTTTAAGGCTTTAATGGTACTGATTTATGAAATGATGCATTAAAGAGACAAAATATGTTGGGGTGGGGAGGAGTAAGGTGAAACACAATATACTTCAACATGCTTTTGTTACATCGCATTGCTTTTATTAAAATAAGGAGATTAAAAACAAACAAAAAAATCCTCATGGAACAATTTTATTATCTGGGAGAGAAGACCATGAGGTGGAACAATGTACATTACTTCTAGTTTTAGATGTTAGGGGACTTTTTTCACTAAAATTCTAAAACTTATGCAGCTGGTTGCAAATAAAGGGAGTTTTCATATCACCAGTTTGTAGCAGAATTAATTTTTTTTTTCTTATGCTAGAATGTTAGACACATTTTGGTCTTAATCCATATTGACTTTTTGGTTTTGGTTTTGGTTTTTTTTTTTTTTTTTAATTTCTAGTATTTCTTTCCCACTTCACTGTAAAAAATGGTATGTGTACATAATGTTTTATTGGCATAGTCTGTGGAGAAGTGCAGAAACTTCAGAACACGTGTATGTATTATTTGGACTATGGATTCAGGTTTTTGCATGTTTATATCTTTCGTTATGGATAAAGTATTTACAAAACAGGTTGCAAACAAGTGACATTGATTCAATTGTTGAACTGTAGTTAGAGTACTCAATATTTTTTTTATTTTTATTTTTATTATTTTTTTGGTTTGGGGAGGGGAGAAAAGTTCTTAGCACAAAAAAGTTTTACATAATTTGTACCAAAAAAGGGGGGGGGAGGGGAGTCGGCCTGATACTGGTGGCACGAGAAAATATACAGTATGTTTTGGGGGCAGGGAGGGGAGGGGGGGAAGGAGCTTTCAAACTGGAGAGACTTCTGAGAACAGCTTTGCCTCTGTATTGTGTACCAGAATATGAATGATACACCTCTGACCCCAACGTTCTGAATAAAATGCTAATTTTGGATCTGGTGCTTGGTTTGGCATTTTTTCTTCTACCTGAGCAGCCCTGACTACAGTAAATAAAAAGTGCGCAAAATGCATTTGAGTTCTGTGAGAAGTTGTGTGTGCTTCTTTGGCATTTCCTACTGCTGAACTGAAAACAAGCTGCATGTAGAAGAAAGCCCGGCACAAATTTGGAAGGCAGATTCCCAGGTAAAAGCAAAGTGATCTGTGCTGGGATTTCTGGGAATTCACAATTTTCAGTTCCCCACTGATGGCTAGCTCTTTGGTTTAATGTGGTTTATCTAAGTAAGAGCTTGTATCATTTTTGGCTGGTTTCTAGACTGACAGTTTAATGAGTGTGTGATTATGCTGCGGGTTATAAATAAAATAAATTGCAGATTGTGGCAGTCCTCTGCCGCCTGGACTTTCTTGTGCTGAAGTGAAGACACAAGCCCCTGCTAACCTGAGTGCACATTAAATCATGTCCTTCAAGGAGGTGCTTACGGTCATGGAGCTCTATCAAAAAGCCCCATTAGGAGATTTGTCATTACTAAACGTGTTACCGTGATTGCCTTGCAAACAAAGCAAGCATAGTAGGTACAGCAGTTCTGCCTTTGCAGCAATCTGCTGAGGTTTAATGCCTGCATTTATGTTAAGGACCTAATTGTGAACAGTGTGAAGCTCAAACTTGGCAGAAACCCCACAGTTCTGCCATCGGTGGACAGGATGGGGAACCAGGCTCTGGGCCTGGCATAGCCACCTGTGCTGGGGCAGCTGGGTGGGCAGTGAGTTAATCTAGGGGGAAAGCTCTTCACTGGTGCGACTTCAGTGCTTCCTCAGCACTTACACCGTAATTTACATAATTTGATTTTGGGA
Organism: Cnemophilus loriae; assembly: GCA_013397755.1. Lineage (NCBI taxonomy): Eukaryota > Metazoa > Chordata > Aves > Passeriformes > Corvidae > Cnemophilus > Cnemophilus loriae. The sequence goes on along the minus strand of VZTF01000892.1, from coordinate 361,549 downwards.
GATAAATCCCGAAATCTGATTTGAGAAGCGTTAACGCTGCATAGGGGATTATCTCCACTGGGCTTTCCATGGGCATGTCTCTTTCCTTTTTCTTGCTCCAGATGAAAGGTAGCAATCCTCTCAGGTTGGGATATACTATTTCAACCTCTGCACATCTGGCTATCATTTATATCGTGCATTTGCAACTATAACTTAATGCTGTAATAAAGCCTTGATTTTTGAGTAATGTGTCAAAATTACCAACAAGCGCATTTAAGCTATTTCCAAATTCAGTTTGTAGTATAAGGAGAAAAGGGTGTAGATCAGGACGTGGAAGTGAAATCTGACCATGCATAGTTACATCAGGAAAACTTTCATAAGGGGCAGGATTAAACTGTAAATGCATGTTAAATAAGCAAAAGACTGCTTTTAGCACAAAAAATTATGCTGAAATGTATTTTAAGCATAATCTATTACTGTTACTTGGAACCAACAAACTGGAAATGCTAGATGAACTTTATTCATTGACACTGAATGTTAAAAGACACACTGGGGGAGAGATCTGTGAAAGATTTCCAGTTTGGGCTATAGCACATTTTTTTGTTGAAAGTGGACAGAGGTCATCTTTTATAAGCACTTGGCTGTTCTGCACAGCAGTAGGAGCTTTATCTTGATCAGACAAACTTCCAGCTCTACAGCTCCTTTGAAATTGTAGCAACAGTTCTCAGACCTAGTGATAAATCAGCATTAGGTCTGCTGAATAGAACAAAAGGCAAATCATTTTCATGCATCAAATGCTTCTAGAAGAAGAAAAAAGATGTTTGAACTGATCATCTTTCATCATTTCAGGTTCACTGTTATTCTAGAAATGTGCAACCAGGTTTTGCACCCGTGATACCTGCTTCAATCCCCATCGGAGGGCTGCACTGAGAGGAAGAGGGCTGAACATTGGGCCCTACAATATTTTTGAAAATCGGAAATTTTGGCAGTCGAATTTGTAAATGGCATTCAGTAGTGGCATATATTATCTCTGTAGACACTATATCCAAGGGAAGTTACCAGCAAGAAATGAGGCTTTAGCGACTTTGACTTTTCAGCCTTTCTGCAATTTGTATTTTCTTTCAATGGTAGTCTTTTATAGCCTATATCCTTCTCAACTTCAGGGCTGATAAAGGTGGGGAAGGCTGGTTTCAGGGAATAAACATCTGAAATGAATACTGATGGCCTTACGTGTGGATGGGTCTACCTTACTGCATTTTCTCTGGGATTGCCAAATATTAATGAATATATGCTAGTACTCATCCCATAACAGTCTGAAATGTACTCACCATGCTCCCTCCAGGTAGTTGAACTCCCAAGTGGTTCTTCTGGTGCCAAAGTAGCAAAGTGACTGAAAGCCACATGAAGGCTGCTGCATAGGAGTTCTTGTTCTTGGTATTGCAGTACTTTTTTGGACTAGACTCCTTTCCCAGAAACGTTTACATTTGCTCTGCCATGGTCCCATTCACCTTAACATGCAAGGGAAAATCTCTTCTGACAGGCGATGGGACACACAATCCCCAAAAGGGCCTCTCAAACTGTTCTGTAGTTACTAAAGATGTCTCATGTAAGTGACTGCTAATTCTTCCTTTACACAACTACTCCCTCCTTCCCAAGCAACCTTCCTGCTAGCAGTAGTATGATTTGGCAGATTTACCTTTCTGGTTCAGGAATGTGAAAGCAAAGTTCCTACTTTTACCTCAGTCAATATTTATTAGTCAAATAAAAATCAGAAAAGTCAGTCAAATGCTTAAATAGCTAATCCACAGTGGTATATTTTAGGGATGATCTAGATTTGTATGGTGTCCTTATTTTTTTCTTTTGCATTTGCTTAAATCGACTTTAATGTTTAGTCTTTCTCTAGACAAAGGATCTTTCCTAGGAGTTTCTTTAAAGCATAGGATAATTTCCTTTTACTTAATATATGTCACAGGAATAACAAAAATCTTTCCCTTTAGCAACAAAGCCCAGCTGGGAAATAGAAGTGGAGAAGAAAGGCTAAAGAAAAAAGGCTGTGTTCCCCTCAGGGACCCAAGGTGCCTTCCATCACACAGATAGGGAAAGAGCATCCCATTTGTTAGGGACCCTTTGATCAATCAATGCAAGACGCTCTCCAGTCAACCTGCAGCTCTGTACTGGCCAAACATCTTTTTGGGTGTAACAGAGAATTTGGAGGTGTCCTTTCTCTGGAGTTCTTGGTGTCAGTGCTGCTGCCTGTCCTGCTGGGTTACATTCCAGCACTGAGCTTTCCCAGTTTTCCTCAGTTTACCTACATAGTTGAACAGTGCCAAATCTCACACCAGGTTTTATGTAATCTTGAGTTGACAAGCCTCGAAGAATCAAAGTCTTAAGTCTTGTTTTGGTTTGGTTGTTTTGCTGCAGGCTGGAGGATGTATTCTGCACATAGCAATAGCTGGGGAGGCTTGTCTTCCTTTTCAAAGTTCAGTGTCCTGAACAGTATTTTACCTCCAAAACCTCTGTGGGTTTCCAGGACATCTAAAAATGCATCAGTTGCCAGTGATACAGTAGGTACTTATAGTCAGATTTCGCATTTATGTGCTCTCTTGACTTTTCTGTCACAGACTGACATATCCTGTGGTGACAACGTGACATTGCAACCCCACCCAGAGAGCTTTTTGGAAAGATCAGTCGGGGTGAGGTGGGGGACATGTGCTCTCTGAGCTCTGTAGTGCTCACCTGTAGCTCTGGCTGCAGAGAATGCGTTTCTGTGTGTGTAGCTGTTGCCTCTCAGATTTACGCATAGTTGCAGATCTCTTGCCGCTCTTCTCTGAGCACAAAAAAGCTGCCCGTGTAGGACCCCTGGAATGCACCCACACATCTCGTCTCCTGTATGCTTTGCGGCCTTTACAATCGTTTACTGCCTCAACAAGATGGTCACTAATTTTAGTTTGCTTCCATCATCGTTCTTCTCCCCCCACCTTGTGAGAGACTATGTTTCAGAAAATACCTAGGACCATTTGTCTCTCATTAACAAAGGGAATGCACTCTGGTTTATGAATTATTCTTGTTGCTTGCTGCATTTCCTATTTAGTATATAGTTTTTAAACCCTTTTGCCTTGCATAAACAAATTCTACTTTCTTAGTTCTCTTGGCAAGGCTGAGAAAATGTCTCCACTTTTGTTTCTGTTTCCACTTACCCATTTTCAGTTTTTGTGAGGATCTCTTTTGCTCTTGTTTTCAGACCTTTAATCAATATGCTGCAACAAAACAGTGACCAACCTCTTCTTGAAATCGGCTATTTTTTTTTCCTCCTAATGGAGAACATTCGTGTAGAGTTCCTATTTTCCTGTGTTGCACCCAGGAAAAAAGTTAGATTTTTCATTGTTCACAGTGGATTTTATTTATGACTATTAATTAAAATATATTCATTTTGAGAGACTTTTTTTTTTCAAGCACTAATGGATTTTTAAACCTCATGGTGGTACACATTTATGTAATTTCATGAAACCACCTTCAGGTGGTTCACTGCCTCCCAAAGAGCCTAAACACTGATTCTGAAAGAAACATATTTTACTCTGGGTATGAATAATGGATAGTAGCATTGTGCGAATTACTTTTATACTCCTGCTTCTGAAGATAAAATGTGTTGATATGGTATGGGTATATACAGACAGACAGATCCATGGGCCCACACGTTCTGGGTTTCAAATTACAGAAGTTTGATTATTACATTACATTTGTTATCTGCAGTACTGCAGAGTGAGCTTATAAAAACCCAGCTGTCTCTGTGCGCCATAAATCACAAGTAATGGCCATATAATCAAAATTATATTCCAATTCTAGAACATTCATTACTTGTGGCATTGTGTGAAGTAGTTATAAAAACAAGCAGTGTGCTAGGATGATTAGAGGGAATTACATTAAAAATGTAGAATCATCACTGGTATGTTTTGACTTGAAGTTAACAAAGAGCAGTTTGCTCAGCAAGGTTATTTCAAGATAAACTGAGAAATAAACAAAAATGTATCTTTTAACCTGACCTAGTCAGGAAGCAATATTCAGAGCCCTGTCTTTCTGAGAACTGATTTTTCCTCATTTGGGCAAAATGAAAGCAAACAAGAAAAACAACCAAAAATAGTCAACCCAACCCTTGAAAATTCCTCATGGAATGGGAGAGGCAACTTCAAAGACCTTCTTTGCTGTCATGTTTCATAACAAAGAATTCCGGGCTATCGCCAAGTTTTTTGATCTTCCCATTTTTTTGTGTGGCAAGAATTCACACTGACTAGAGACCAAATAATCTGACTGCAGAACATCTAAATCTAAGCTCTAATTTAGAGTTAGTTACTTTGGTGTTTCCTGTTGTTCCTTCTTGGTATGACTAATTAAATACTTGCTCTACCTAAGAAAATATTTCAACGCCTGAACTACTGTTTGGGGTGTAAAAAAGCCCCAGCCCACGCTCAGGAACTATGCCTTGGTATTTTATATGCTTCATGAATGCCATTATTTTGAAACTAAAGAGTTTTTCCATGAAAATCTCTTGGAAAGCTGTAGATTTTATTGTGAAGGAAACAGTTCACAAATCCTTTTGCATTTATTCACAAACTGAATTGTTTTCTGGACATTCCCACTCAGCCTTCAGCTCTTTGAAGGCAAGACTGAAATGGCAATAAGGTTTTCATATGGGTTGATGACCACAAGGAAACATTTTGAGCACTAGCCTTCAGGCTTGTCCTTCAGAGGCTGGAAGGCAATCCTTTCTGCCAAATAGCAGTCCATCAGGTCAAGTTCTCATGAAAAAATGTTTCCCCTTTGAAATTCAGTCATGTCAACATATATACTGGAGCAGTGCATTACAGAACGCAACTAGGAGTGGCAGAACACAGCCCTTCCAAAGTGGGTTCAGACTCAAAGCTCCTGAGTCAACCAAGATGCTCCCACTGAGAATGCCCCCCAAGCATTCAACTCAGGGAAACATTTGTGTCTGTATTATTCCTGCAGCTATATATGATAGCATTTGAAGCTAAACAACCTTGAATCACTAGTAATATATGTATGAGTACATTTCTTTCAGAAAATAGAGACTGACATAACAATTTCAAGTTGTTATCAATTGTCAGTTGACTTCATTTTGAAAAATGCCCTTTAATGACTTCCTTTTTTTTAACAACTCACTGTATTCACTAAGGCACTGTGTTTGCTGGACTCTGGACCATGTTGTGATGACAGGTGACCCTGTTTAAATGAGCTTTTACAGAAATCTATTTCAGAACTGGGTATTTGGACGAGAATTCTGATGGCAGTTTTGTTGGCTGATGGTCTGAAAGACCACTAGACACTCAGACGTTTAGTAGCTGCCACAGGAATATGAGATCAGCTGCCATTCTAGAGGAGAGGGAGAAGATGATGCCATGAAATTAGATTTTAACTGCTCCACTCATAAGTACAGTAGGAAAAATCATAAAGTAAAGTGCTGGGTCATGAGCTAGATGCTGTGTGATTATTTGTTGTAGGTCTGTGGGCCACCTGCACAATGATGGTGATTTTACAAGGACAGGATTCATATTCAGTCTCAAATAAAATACCAGGCTTCTCTGAAGATCATCACAAGGTTATTTGTCCTTTCAGCTCACATGAATATGTTGTACTTCTGCATATTTGTGGATCTTACTGTGGGAAAGATTTTCTCCACTACTTGAAAATCCTTAGTGAGTCTTAAGTGTAAATTTGTGTTAATTGACTATAACACTCTGTAGGATCCCCAACAAGAGGAAAATGTTTGTGAATGTCCACTTAATAAAGATTTTAATGGAAGTAGGGTAGAAAGGGCAGATTATAATAGCAGCCCATCAATAACACTATATGAATTTGCCCATTGCAGACAACTGAAGAGGTGTTTCATAGCAGCAGCAAGTTATTGTCACATTTTTTTAATTCTAAAAAGAGTCAAAATGGGTATAATTTTAGAACTAGAGAAGTAGGGATGGAATGAGCACTTATTCTGTGATCTTGAAGATTTGGGACTTGTGACCCCCCTCAGTGAAAATAAAATTGTCAACCTATCTTTGGCAGACAGCACCTTGCATTGATTTTATACATAATTCAGCACAATTGACCGCCTTTTCAGGACAAGCTGGAGACTGATATGTTATGGAGGCTAAATTGCTTCACCCTTCTGGAGAAGGGGGTCTCTTGAGGCCATGATTTGTGTTTAATGTTGTGAAGAGCTGGAACTGTGAGGAAGTTGGACTATGTTATGGCTGATGTGAAGATACAGTAAAGCAGTGGCATGGTAAAAGACTGCCTCCACTGAATTTATTATTCTCAGAAGATATTTTAGAAAAACCTTTTCTGCCCTCTGTCTTGCCTCAAGCTGTAGTAAAAGAAGTGAGAGTGCATTACCCATGTTTAGTTTTGCACATGCAATACCAGATATATTCTCTGCGCAATCAGCTGGCATCCCAGCCACGGTGGGACTAACCAGCAGAAAAGCTTACGGGAAACAGTGCAGCATCCTTGCTGATGCTCATCTGCTTTTGTCACCTGTCGAATTGCTCAGAGAAGTGAGCAGCTATGGAGTAAACCTGGGCATAAAATTGGAATTTATCCATTTTCTCAAACTGTCTGTGTCTGAGTTTCCACTAGGGCTCCTGGATGGTTTTTCTGGGATCTTTCCAGGGTAAGAGCAAGTGCACAAGAACTTCTGCAGGAAGTAGCTGCTAATCCCCACCCTCCTTCACACCACAGGAACATTTTTAGTAGCCCCAACCACCCTCTACGGGGCTCCTTGTACAATGGCAGGGGCAGGCAAATGTGAAATAATAAGACTAAGGGTGCATTTTTTTACTCCATCCTCTCTTAGAAAAATCTTTTGACTCCATGGAGCACCACCTTTGCCAAACAGCTGCTGCACAGCTCTCCTCATGGTGACCACCCAGACTGTCCAGTCTCTGGCCACCAGCACCCTGTGCAGGGCCAAAACCAGAACAGAACAAACTTCTGTTGCTGAGCTGGATGTCCCCAGCATCCCCACTGTTAATTTGAAGTACTAGCAAAATTGTCTCTGCAGTTTAGGAACAATAGTAGCAGAGACTCCTTGTTCTATCTTATTTTCATTTTTTAGTTGTGTTTTTGTGAGTTACTGACGCACAGTCTGTATTTGTTGATGGTATGCAAAATTCAGTGCATGTAAGAAACTATTCTTGCGGTGTAATCAGATAATTAGATGTTTTGTTGCTGTCTTGTGGTGTTTAGTATAAAGTAATTTGAATGACAATATGGCAGCTCCTTTCCAGCAAACTTTACAGGCTGCTTGTTGCAAACTGTGAGTTAACTTTAATTGGGTGTCCTGAGATTTGCTACTAGGAAGGTAATAACCTCAGCACAATAGCATGAAGCTGCATCTTTTCAGTGTTGTCATTGTTGTAAATAAAGGCTAATTTTCCAACAGACTCACTCTTTCTTCAGCGAATCAGGTTTACTAAAAGAGGTAGAACCTTATTCCATAATTTCTGGAGACTGTAATATGCAAAGACATGAGCAACCCAAGTGGTGTGTGTGAATGAGTATATGGGGGTGGGGACTGACAAAGGAGAGCTACATTTTGAAATAACAGCACGAGTTTTATTGGAAAAGCATTGAGTTGTTTGCCCTTTTATTTAGCCTTTATGATAGCAAATAGAAATTATTTGGCTTGCCAACCAGACTTAGAAATGTAGAGGTGAAGAAAAAGGCAGCCCAAAACCTCAGTGTAATTTTGAGTCAAATGAGGTTTGGATCAAACTCAATGCAATTTATTTTTATATACTGTCCTCCATTCAGAGTATTACAAAGCAGTTTACAGGGAGAGTTAATCACCAGAAGCTAAAGGGAAAAGTAAGATGTTAAAAGCCAAAAATAATTTGGTAGCAGGGAGCATGGTGGCTTTTATTGGAGTTCTGAGAGAAATGAGAAAAGTTCTATGTAGAGCATTTTTTTCTGGTTTTTGGTAGGCAAAGTCCTCTATTCAGCTGCATAAGAAAATGGCACATTCTTTTTAATGACACTACTTTTGAGTGGCTCATCTTGTCAGAGAACCATGTCAGTGTCACCCTGAGACCTGTTCCAGTTCTGCTCTGAAGAGTTGCCACACAGATTACTGGCCATAAATAGGAAAGAGTATTACTGAGATGGAGCTTCATACACGGCAAGAATGGCTCTTCTTTTTTTTTTTTTTTTAAATAAAACCTGATGTCCTCAAAATATTGTCAACTTTATCCATTTTGAGGTTGAATTTAAAAAATATTAAAACAGAATACTATTGTATTATGGTCTTGAATAGTATAGTATTATGGTCTTATGGATGTGAACACATACACACAAAAATACCTGCACATGTATTTAATATTTATTAATTTATTAATAAATTAATACTACTTAATATTGTGTGTATCGGGGCAGATTCCCTGGTCTCCTGCTTCAGTTTTGCATAACTGCTAAAACCATTCGGCTAAGCTAATTTACAATAGCTGAGAATTTTATTTATTTCACTTGCTTTCTATTTACAAAAATCAATTATGTGTATGAATCAATTAGTGGCTCTCAGTGTAAGGTTTTAGTGATGCAGGATGGAGAAGGAACAACATAGTAACCACATCTAGCCCCAAAATGACGGGTACCCTTGGAATCACTATTCCCTAGCTGGCTTTCCCTCCAGACTCTCATGGGCACTCCAATACACAAAGTGCTTTCCAGACCTTCAAAACACCTCAGGAAAAACAGAATTTTCACCTGCTTGGTCTTCTTCTTTATCTGAGACTGTCCTTCCTTGAAAGATCAAAATAATTCCTACTGCTCTCTATGTTATGTTCACTGGTTGGTCTTTGTCTTACACTGACAGCTCAGCCTGGAACATACCTCAGAAAACAAGAGGAAAACAGGTGTGAATGCTTTTGGTTTGGTTTGGTTAGCCTAAAAGTTTAACCAAGCCAAACATTTGTTGCTGGTCAAATTCTCCAAATTCTCCCAACATTCGTATGTATAAAGTGACCTGTCAAAGGATTTGATGTATGAGTGTCAGCTTGATGGGGAGACAGAGTCCTACCAGAGCCTGGAAGCTGTTCAGCCACTTTTCAGGAAGGAAAAGAAGGTGTGAAATAGTCGGGATCAATTACAGACGCCCTGTAAACAGAGAAAAGGAAAGGGAAGCAGTGTAAAGCTGCACACAGAGATGGGTGCACAGCAAGGCAGGGTGCTGCCTCTTGGGTAGCCCTTGCCGGGAGAGGAAGCAGCCCTCCATGCTGCACCCTGCTGAGCTGCTTTATTTCCACATGTGAGTTGGAACGTGCTTCATTCTCACCGACCAGAGGCGTGGGGTAGGGTATTGCAATAGAAGACTATTAGTCTAGATCACAGAAGAGGTAAGACGATGCGAAATACTTTTTCTTCCATGTGCTTTTGTCAGTCATTCATTAAGGGTGTCATTCTAGGAAGCACTGATTATAGGAGATGCTATGCTTCAAGCTTCCTTCAAGAACACTTTTAAAGAATTTTGTGATTTCATTCCTCGCTTTTCTAAATGATGACCTCTAACGACACAGATTTTACACAGATGTAACTTCACAGACCTTGATATTCATGTTTATTACCGCGAGGCAAATGTTGAGCCCACGACCGTCCATGTAAGAGAATGATGATGACATTAGATGATATGTGATACTGTGTTACAACGCTTGTGGGTTATTATAACACCAGCCTCTGGATGTTAAATCTCTTCCTGTTTCAAACATCTTTTTCTACTAGAAGCAATTTTTGCCTCACGACCCAAAGCCTGAAGGTGCTAAGATTTTTTTTCATTCACACATTTTCACTTAAAAATAGGGGTGCCTATTACAAAAGTTTGCAGCAGTTGGGAAACAAAAAAGTTTGGCTGTAAAATTCAAATGAGGGAATGCTTACGATGAATTTTCTAGTTCAGAAACTTTCGAAAACTACTGCTGCCACATATTTACTCTGTGATCACCCAGATCTTCTTGTGAGGTCAAAGATGCACAAAATGCCTCCATTCACTTTTACCTATTTGCTCTTCTGGTATTTCAGCCCTCACTTCCCTGTCCCCTATGTTTCCTTTGCTTTTCATACTCATGAGATTCCAGCTTTATCTGTATCTAGTATCTAGTAGAAACAGATTTTTAGGAAACTAGTAGGGCTGTGAATTACTTATTCAGGAGGACAATCCTTCTTGGTTTAACAAGAAAACAAGACACTTGTATTGGCTTTTGTTCTTAACATTCTACTTTTCTCTTAAGATTCAGCTCATAGTATTTTGATATAAATGACAAAAAAATCAGATTTCTAAGATTTTCAAAGGTGTCCTTGATGACCACCACATTCCAAGCCAAATATTCTTCTGAAGTCTTAAAAAAAAATGCATTTGGTTTGTGCTGCATGATTTTGGTAGCAAGGAGGGCAGCAGGAGTGGTCTCCGTGAGAAGAAACCAAGAGTTGCCCTCGTGTGGGCCAGAGACATTTCCAGCTGGCTCCAAAAAGGACCTGCTGGTGCCCAAACCTGAGTCCCTCAGCAATGCTGGTGGCATCTCTGTGATAACATATTTACAAAGAGTAAAAAAACATGGTGCAGCAGCTGTGTGAGAAAGGAGAGTGCAAAAAACGTGCAAAAAAACAGGCCTGCGTACACCAAGGTGAGGGAGGAAGGAAGGGGAAGAGGTGCTCCAGATGCTGGAGTAGAGATTCTCCTGCAGCCTCTGGAGAAGAATGTAATGGAGCAGGCTGTCCTCAATGCAGCTCATGGAGGACCATGGTGGAGCAGGTGAATATGCCCTGAAGGAAGCTGCAGTCCATGGAAAGGAGCCCTTGCCAGCAGCAAGTTTTCTGGCAGCAGCTGCTGCCCGTGGGGCACACATGCTGAAGCAGCTCTTGAAGAACTGTACATCATGGGAGAGACCCCACAATGGAGCAAGGGAAGAGAGCAGAGGAAGGAGCAGCAGACATGAAATGTTATGGACTTACCACAACCCCCATCCCCCATTCCTCCCTCCCTACTTCCTCCAGTAAAAGGGTCAGGAGTGAGGGAGTGAAATTGAACCTAGCAAGAAGGAGGGACAGGGGAAAGTGTTCTAGTTTTGTCTGTTTTTCTCACTATCCTGCTCTAATTGGCAGTAAATTAAATTCATTTTCCCCGGGTTGAATAGTTTTGCCCATGACAGTAATTGGAGGTCTGTATCACGACCCTGTCTTATTTTCTCACCCATCTGTTGAGGAGGGATAGCAAAAGAGCAGCTGGGTAGGCACCTGGTGGCCAGCCAAGGTCAGCCCACCACAAAAACATATCACCAATAATATCTGAGTGGCAGCATCATTAACTTTTTCAAACATATATAGAAACAAACACACACACTTGTCCCTTAGTTCTCTCAGCTCTGTGCAGCATTAATAGAGTAGTGAAATATCCCAGGAATTTTGCAACCTTAAGGATTTGAGAGAGGAGAGGCCAAGAAAAAACAACCCTGAAGGGAAGCTGATGAAACAAAACCAGGAGATTGAATAGGTTTTAAAAAACAGCAAGTGGTTTAGAACTGTAATGAGTAAAACAACCCTCTGGTTCAAAAGCAACTGCTTTCTTGTCCATTTGCAGGATAATCAATATCTCATCCTAAAACATCTGTGAGCAAATATAAAAAAGAAAGAATACTGTATTCTGGAAAAGACTTGCTGACCAAGCCCGAGTTCCATCAGAAATGGAAGCATAAATAACTTCAAAATATTGATAATGATTCTTAGGGAAAAAGAGCTGAATAAACAACACCGAATAAAATGTAAAATTGCATTTTATCTTTCTATTTTCTTGTAAAACTCTGTGCTAGCAGACCTGGACTGTGTCTGCCTCTAGCATTTGATCAGAATTCTATCTCAGTCAGCCTTTTTTATTTCCCTCCCTTATTTTAAGCATAATTATCAGATTGATAAATATGTGCATCAAGCATAACATTAGCAGAGCGTGTGTTCTGAATTACTGTGGGATTGTTGCTTCTAGGGAGCAGAGACAGTTTAGGACCAGAAAATGAGCATGTTTCACTGAACAGATTATCTTTTTCAGCTAATAATAGTTCATATCAAATACCATTTTGTGAAAGATAGAGACCAACTTGCACACTCTCTGTAAAAAAAAAAAGTAGAAAATGTTCCCTACAGAACTCACATATTATGAAATCAATTTTGCCTTAAAGGACAATTTTCAGAGTAGTTTTAATCCTAAAGTAGGTCTGTATGTTGCTGGGCTCCTTATATATTTATATCACAGTGAGCAGTACAAGGACCCAACAGTGCTCTTGTTTCAGGCCCTGTGTAAAATTAGGCTTAAACTCACAATAATGATAATGGAGACTGGATTGTTCACATCCTGAGAATTTTTGTCTTGAAAGTTCCAGTTAAGCCTTACAATACATGCACCAGCTTGAACTAAACATCTAACTCTTCCAGGACATCAAGGTACTTGATCTTTGTAGCTCCATTATAAATTGTTGTTGAATCTGATTTCTTCTCCACAAACCAAGGTTCGCTTTCCACACCAGTACTCCTAAAAACTATCTTCTCCTCCTTGGTACCACAGACTTTCCTCAAGGCAAGCTTAGCTTTGTAGCTTTTAGGAATAATTCAGCCTATTTCTTGTAGGGAGCAACAACTTTGTTGCCAAGAGAAAAAGATGAGCTGTCTGAAACCACATGCTACATCCAACGAGCTCAAATCCTGTACACACCGTGGTATTGGACACCATGATGGGATAGGAGGGTGGTTATCAGCAAAGCATCAGCGAGCTTCATGTTTCTCATGGAGTGCTCCTTCCCTCTGTTTTTTATTGTGTCAGATGGGCAGTGACAACGGCTGCTCAATAGTGTCTTCCAGCCCCTCGGTGCCTGCAGCACCGAGCTGGCTGATGGGGCTGGGTGCTGGCCGTGAGGTGCTCTTAGGTGGTGAGAGCTGAAGGCTGCCCAAAAGACATGAGAACAACAAGTTTCTGAAGGAGACCTGTGTGGGTCAATCACAGATCCCTTTTGAGTCTCAAAAACATGTTTTACGCTGCTTAGTCTAATGAGTGCAAAGTTTCCAACCTAAGCCTTTCACAGGGCCATTATGCTCACATATTCATAGAATCATAGAATCATGGAATCGTGGAATGGTTGGGATTGGAAGGGACCTTAAGGAACATCAGGTTTCAACCCTTCTACCATGGGCAGAGACACCTCCCACTAGACCAGGTTGCTCAGAGCCCCATCCAACCTGGCTTTGAACAGTTCTAGGGATGGGGCATCCACAACTTCTCTGGGCAACCTGTTCCAGTGTTTCACCAACCTCACAGTGAAGAATTTCTTCCTCATATCCAATCAAAACCTACCCTTTTTCAATTTAAATCCATTCTCCTTTGCCCTAGCACTATCTTCCCATGTAGGAAGTACCTGTCCAGCTCTCTTGTAGCTCCTTTAGGTACTGAAAGGCTAAAGAATTGTATCTGGATGCTTTAAATGGTCCAGCTGCAAAGCCTTGGACAGGTGTGAGCTGCAAGATCTGGGGGAAAAAGTGTTTTGGAGGTACTGCAGTCACATACAGGACTGTCTTTTGGAAGGTTTCAGCTTCTCCCTTCATTGGGTAAGGAGATGAGATATTTTAGCAAAGAGATACTGAACCTTCTCAACCACTGGGAAACTGTTTACAGGCTTGTATCCCTGATTTAAAGCATTATCGTGTGTTACAGAAAAAAGGAGAATATCCAACAATGCTGTTCCTGCTCCAAAAAGGATTTAGCATTCTGTGTAGGTTACGTTCAGAAGCTGCATAGACTTTGGTTGCTTGTGCAGCCCTACAGACTGTATTACTGCACATGTTTTCCAATTATCCAACTTCTGTGAGAACAAAAGGTCAGCAGACCATTCTAGATAAACATTTTTGTCACTTTAGGCTTGATAACTAAGCTTGCCAAAGGGTAAACCACCATGATTTCATCATCAATCTTGGAATGACAAGGTTCTGAAGAGCATGGAGTGCCTGACACATTGCTCCAATATCAGGGGCAGAAGATGAGCATTGACAAATGGAGCAGAGGGTAATATTTTGATTGATTGTTTGCATAGGAGCTTATTGGTCAGGCCTGAGAGCTTTGATAAGATGCAAAGATGAAAATATAGAATTTAAACTCAAAAATGTATGTTTCTGTTGCAGCTCTGGCAAGAAATGTGAATGGAAGAGAGTATTGAACAGTACAAAAAGACAAAATTCTCTAAGTAATTCCAAATGCAATAATAAACTAATTAGACACTGTCAGAAATATAATGAAACTAGCACTGCCTCCCACAGGCAACCCACTGTCTTAAATAAGCATTTTAATAATCCTCCTGTGGATTTTGGTACAATTTTGTCTGACCTTTATTTAAAGACCACCAACATAGCAATTGAATATGATTGATCAACCTGTGTGAATTGTCTTTAACCTAGAGTTAGTTCTCTTTATTTTGTTGCCTACTTTATTCCTCTTTATTTTTAAGTACAGCTGTCCTTTTAGGGGACTTCTTTTCTTCAGAAAAATCTGCTGCATTTTTCTGTCTTCCTGTGGCTATTGGTCTCTTGGTTTTTTTCTCCCTAAAGCTTTTGCAGTCAGCTCTTGATATTTAGAATTTTTTTCTTTGTTAGAAGCAGCTTTTAAAACCAAAATATTTTTTAGCTCTCCTAGAAATCAATTTAATACCTATTAAGAAAATAAAGGACTGAATTCACTCCCTGTATAGCCACAATCACATTCAAAGTACCTTGTGGGAGGAAATTTTTTGATACTGCTAGTGTTGCCCCTTAGCACTGCTGCTGTATCTGGACCAAGACTTGAGACTCTGTGTTGAGACTGATGGAGGTAGGGGTTCCATCCTTGAGTGTGCAACTCTGCCTTGTAGATCCTTGTCTGTACTGCCGGACAAGGACTGCAAGATTAGATGAGCCAAACTGAAAATACATGCTCAGCTGTGCATAGACAGTCATTCTCCTCCTGTATTTCCTCTTCTTTAAAAGAAAAGAAGTGGTTTTTCCCTCCAATATCAAATACTGTACTTGACAAACTGCTGCTGACAACCATAGCCACCACACACAAAAATGGTCTGTCAAAAGGTAAGAGATTTTGGAGTAGTAGTTCTTCAGCCCTAATTCATGCTTTTAAAGAAGAGGGATATATACAGCTGCTTTGCTGTCAAAGACATGAAGATTTGGAAGGTACTTTTTTTTCCTCCTACATTTAGCATATGTTTTAGCCATGCATAAGACTTTTCCAGAGTGGAGAGAACTTAAGAGGAGGAGGAGGGGCAGGGAGGAGGCAAAATTTTTTGCCTTTCTAAGATGCAATCTGAAGTGATTATAGAAATACTCACTTTAGCTGTATTTATTTTTGAAGATAAGACTTGTTCATATCAATCAAAACAGAGTGGCAGCAGCTGAGTGAATTGCTTTGAGTAGTTCTGCTTTTTACAATCTGATGCAGCCCTTTGATATGTTTGTTCAATTGCAGAGGGGCTGTAATGTCACAGGCACAGCTGGTTTCCCACTCAGCTATCACGCGTAGCAGTGGGGGTCTCTCCTCCACTGCAGGTGCCTCTAACATCAGTGCGACAGGTATTCATTCCAAAGGCTCCAGGTCTTCTGTGGGCCCATTGCCTCTCCCATTTTACCTCCATCTTACTAAGCTGATAAATAAACTGTTCATAAGGTTTCTTTTTTAAAACTTAATTACTCAATTCCAGCCACTGGCGATTCCAAATGAATGAGATCTTGGGAACCAGCTGCCTTGCATGAAGACATTGAAAATCTGTTAATGGTAGAGGTAAGCAAAGAAAGGTGATGGAACCAGGAGAGACCTGGCCAAAAAAGCACTGAATGACATCCAGGTAGAAAGTGGCACAGAGTTAGCCATCTGAAGAAGCAGAGGGTGAGAGCGGCATGTGAAATTCCAATTTTCTGCTTTCTGAGCTCATTTTAACCTGTTATACACAGCACTGCAACTGTTAGACCTACTAAACCATTTCCACTGACAACGATGCCAACCACTCCATTGCTTCCAGTGAGAATACAGCTGGGCCGATATAAAATAACTTTACCCTAGAAAGCAGCATTTTGAAACACTTAATTTACATTTGTAAAAGTGTGTTTTGTGGATGAGCAGTTTTTGTTGACATCTCTTTGGGTTACAACTAAAACTGAAGCACACCTAGTTTTCTGTTAAGATTAGGTAAGCTCTAAAACATCAGAACAATTTTAGAATAATTTTTCTACCTTGAGTAAAACAGAAAACATAGAAATTAATATTTTAAAAGCTGCCTTTTTTATTTTAAATTCTTGATTAGTGGAGGTTTGGTGGCAACATTTTTGGCGAGTTCTGACTGTATGTGAATTGTTTTGCATCTCCTTGCGTAGCGTAAGGTGAATGAAGAGATGGCAAAATATAGTTTTTTCTATGCCTGTTGAGAGTGGACAGTCAGTAGCTGTCTTAGAGAATAGTTTGTGTGTATTTATGTGTCAGATGTTAACTGTTCTGGAAGCAATGTCTCTATCCACCATAAGCAGTGCTGGTCATTCTTCAAAGTCTGAATATTGAACAGATCAGTCCTGGGCCTGGTGTGGAACCATACTATCCTAGACTGACTCGGCTTGAAGAGAGTAGGCTTCAGCCTTGCAATGCAGGGTCCACCCTCCCATGAGTACTGCTGAAATTCCACAAGGAAGGAATTGGGACTGCTGTCCCTTATGATGGAAAGTGGCAAACTCAGGTGGCCGAGTAAGTGCAGCATACAGAAATATAGGCATGGAGAGTCTTTCAGCTGATAGAGAGCTCTGAAGCACCTTCAGATATTGCGAGCAGATTAGCCCCTAACCATGTACAGGCAGAAATCAAGGACTAATGTTGGAGAAAGCCTGGGACATGCTCAAGGCAGGACTTTCAGGCATAAGAAGGACAATAAGGCCTCTTTTCTGAAAAGCATTGTAAATTCTCTACAGTCATCATCAAGTACGTACATCTATGAGCGTGTTCAACAGCAAATTTAGCAAGAGAAACTTGTGCATGCCATGCAGCCACACTCTCACAGGCTGCTTATACCTTCCCACCTGAAAGCTGCTCTTTGGAATGTTGTTTTTATCACTTCTTCCCAGCAGCTGTGTAAATCCTACAGTTTCATATTCTGGCACAGGAGAAAGGACTTGAAGAAGAGGAGGTGTAGAGTACACTAGTCTTTCAGTGGATAAATGTGTCAGCAGTGAAGTGCATTGAAAATTATATCTCTGGGAAGAGTGCTAAGAAAAATAGACATACTCTGGTGATCTGTAGCTCAAGAAGATTGTCCAGTGCCCCCATCAAGAAGCTGCAAAACAAAGAATTTGCATCTTTGGGACAGAGAAGCTGGGAATGAGGTGGGGTCATGAGAAAGTGTTACAGAAGTCAGTGCAGTAGTTTCCAGCTTCAACATGGTTTTAGCAGGCAGACAGACACAGCTAGTTTATAACTGGCCTTTCTTGGAACTCAGAGGCAGGCCCCAGATTGTGACTGCAATTCTAAAATGCTGCAATACATAATAAGAGTATGGAAAAACTGCAGTAATCTACATTACTTGTGACATCCATACAGTGGCCATTTACAGTGCCAGAGAAATCAAAGTAAATATAAGAGGCATGCCAAGTTTTTCAGAATGAATGGACACATATTCTCAAGTGTTAGAAACAGACAAAAGCATCTTATATGGCAAAAAACAAATAGATTGCACTAAAAAGTTGTCATCAGCCTCTCTAGGAGCAATTTAGGCTAAATTCAAGATGCAGATGGCATTATCTCCACTATGATATTCTGGAAAGATTTGACAGACGTGGATGCTTTGTTGACTGTCCTTGCACAAGGTCACAGAGCTGACCATATGCTGTTAATGCCATTGTGAAAAGGAGAACAAAAAAAGACATCAGAAGGAAAGGCAGGCTTTACATGACTCCCTCAGTCACCTACCCAATTAAAACTGTGCTAGTTGAAAAATCATCAGGCATTCACTATAACAGCTGTAGACACTTGGAAAAAACCCAGTGGGATCCTAGCACTTTAATCATACTATTGATCTCCCTTTACCTATATTATTATGGTATTCTGGGTTTTTTTTTATTTTTGTCTGTGTGATTTTTTTCTTTTTTACACAGCCTGCTAAGATTTTGCATTCAGCCTCTGCATAAAACACAGAGGACCAAATCTGTGCTCTTTTGTACAGCTACACACAGCCCACATAGCATTAAAATGACCATCATTTTGCTGGTCATGTCATGTGTGGGTGGCACTATGTAGAATTATCCTTTAAAGGCTAGTCTCGCTAAGTTAACCCAGGATGGAACAGGAGACCAAAATAAATAGCTATGTTCTATTTAATATTTCTCAGAAAAAAAGCCCTCTAATAAATTACAGAAATGACATCATAACCATGAAGATAGCAAATGAATAACTGAAAAGCATTGTTTTAGTGCACCTGGTTTACGTTTCTAACTAAGAACTAGTTCATTATTTCATATTTCTGACATGCAGAAGTCTCTGTTAAACATCCAGACCACCTATTTCTTCAATTAAGGTGTGAGAGGTAGCAGTACATATTTTGTGGCATTTTTAATAAGCCTTTTAGCAGGCCACAAAAGATCAAAACCAAGACGTTACATAGTTTTATTAGGAAGTTGTTCTGGCATTTATACATCATGTTGAATACATCAGAAAACAAAGCTAGTTTAAGAACAGCTCTGTTCCTCCTAATGCACCAAACAGGGCCTGAAATTATTCACTTTAAATTCAGTGAAAAAGCCCCATTACGTTTAATGTGTTGCATCAATTGTTGTTGACTAAAATGTCAATATTTACAGTTGCCACCAGGAAACATCAAACTGTCACAGTACTTGCCTTTTGACAGCAGAAAACTAGCTCTCCTTGGTTAACACCACATGGAAAGAACTGGGAATAGCAGTCACAGTAGGGATAACAAAACACTTGATGAAATCCAGGCACTGAAATCCACAGTGCTTTTCTCTTCAGAGGCACTCCTAATGCAATAGGTCTACAGAGGCACAGTAAGTAACTTCCACATCAACCTCTATTACATAAAATAATTAAGTCTACATCAATGATTTGGAATAACAGACTATTGCCACAGGATCAATGTTGTGCACTTCGAAGAAGAACGAACCTGAGCTGCACCATGCCATTTATTTTCCATAAATGCTTTGGCTTTGCCTTGCTGTTCTTGCATCTGCAGGAGCCCATTATCCTGGATAATACTCTGTTCCATTGACAATTATATCTTATTTCTATCCTTTAAGTAGCCACTGCTTTGAATATTTCTCATTACGTGATGCAATTTTCATCACTGAAGCTCCTTTAAATTTTACTGCCAGGAGTAGATTTTTATATTAACCCTTGCAAGTATCCAGAAACACCAGCTTGGAGTCAGCAATCTGGTAGAATTTTGATGGCTGCAGCAGGATGATCACTGTACAGAGCTTGGGAACTAACTGATTTGTATTTAAGCGGTCAGCAGGGACAATAGAAATCCCAGGACTCAGAAGAAAATGGGTAGATTTAGGCTTTTCCCACATGCTGTGTTCTCAATAATACGAGCTTTCACTAAAAGAAAAAAAAACCCAAAAACTTCTAGCCCTTCCAATTGCAAAAATAGTCTTCGCTAAGTAAATCCCATCGCTGCTGTTTTGTTGAGTCTGCAGCCAGCCAGACTGAAACAATAGCACCCAAAGAGCCCACAACTCCCCGGTTGCATCTTAATGGGCTGTTCGTTAACTTCAAAGCTGACCATTTAAATGCTAACATTATTAGGCAAGTAATACAAAACATAAGCACCCAGCTTGAATCATTAGCATTTAATTGCCTAACATTTTCTCTTGTTTAATCTACAACACTGTGCAAACTGGTCTTAATTTTGGTTTTGAACAGTGAAGCACTCACGGTTATGCTGCCCTATGTGGAGGGATTCATGAAGAAAAAAGGAAATATTTCAGCTTGCAAAAACCTGTGTCTTTTAATGCCACAAACAATGCAGCTTTACTCTAAAGTTTTCTCTGCTTTTTTTTTTTTTCCCCCCTCAATTTAGGTTATTTTCCTTGACTGGGATGCTTGTTACCTACTCTGGGCAAGGACTGTTGTTAAGAAGTAAGTGAGGATTCAACTGCTAATGAAAGAGTTCAGAGTTTTTTCCTCTCTTCTTTCTTTGAACAAATGGGGAAAAAAGCCCTTTCTACTGCTTTTTCAAGGTGGGATAAAGGTCACTGACAGTAGCTCCCCTACAGATACCAATGTAGGTAGTAGGACATTTTGCCTGAAAACAACAGAAACGTGATAAGCTATGGAAAAATTCAAATTCTTTTCTAGATAAAGCTGTTTCTGAAATGTGACTTGTTCCTTAAAATACAGAATTTAAGTCTTATCTTCAAATCTCATCTGAAGCTTAGAGCATGTCTCCTGAATGTGAAAAACTACAAAAAAGTGAAGTAACACAAATCATGTAAAATATATAAAATGAGACCTGGACGAAGACTAATAGACTAATGTCTAAACTGATGACTAAAGTAAAGTGATGATTTGAGGTTTCAGTTTTTAGCAGCTGAGTTGAACCCTGGAGTGTGAGGATGGAAATTCCACCAAATTCACCCTCACCAAAAAATAATCCCCAAACTCCTTTTTTATTACTGAGAGACACCTTGTTGTTCGTTTCAGAGGCAATGAGAAAGATGACAAAACCAAGCAATTGTGGTGTATTTTTGACATTTTGTCCTCTGAGATTTCCGTTTTGCTGTTCACTTTTTTTTTTTCTGTGCTTCTCTGGTGTCTGGTCTTCACTGTTAAAAAAGCAGGTTTTTTTCCTCTTGATCTAGGAAGTGTTTTCTATCCCAAAGAAAAAGCATAATGAAAACAACATTCCAGTTTCTCTCCAAGGTACATTCACCTAGACCAACACCATTTCCCACTTGAAGTTAAGACTTGAGTAAATTTACCTGGAAGGAAATATTACCCAACTGTTCCTCACGAGGTGCCCCATTCCTATTCACTTCCCTGCAGTTCGAAATGCAGCTTTTTTGGTTCTGAAAAGAAGCCCTGAGGTAGATGGACATATCAAACCCATGTATGCAGGAGAACAAAGCTGCCATGTGGCATGTTTAAGTAATTTTTTTACATGATATTTTCACTCAGAGATTAATTTATGGAAGATTATTTTATATTAAACCTGTAAGGCTCCCTGGATTCACCATTACACAATGTTAGCCTGTGAGCGTTACAGTGATCCATGTGAAGAATTTTCTCTCTGGACAAAGAAAGCATTTCTAGGCAAACTTACTGTGCAAAAGAGTTACAAGATGAAGCTTCGAGCCATCCTTCAAAAGAAGTCAAAGAAGATTGCTGTACAAAAATTTGAAATTAGTGACTGCAGGATTGGAGTTTCAACAAGAACTCAGGCAGATGTAAAGCAAAAAGGATGGAAAGGCAAAAGAGAGGGTCCTAGTGACTGGACAGCAAACTGATTAAAGTGTAACTTCATCCCTGGCTGCCTGTAGACCTTCTCCTTTCTCTCATCCATAACAAGCAATCAAACAAATCCCTCTATCATTCTGTAGCAAGTTATGCTGGACAGGCAGTCCCTTTTTCCATTCTCGGGCATGGCTTTCTAAAACCTCTTGTGTGGTTCTCCTGGAGAAAATATGGGCTGAACTTTTGCAAACTAATCTCAGGCTCTGGTGGTTTCACCGCAGTTTGGCCATTTTCATTACACTGACATCTTCAATCCACTCTTTTCTAAACACAGTCATTGAAATTTTATGAATCATCTTCTTGTAGAGTACATAATATTGAGATGCAGTAATGGAGGGTGCCAGCAGATGGTGACATATGTAAATTTCTATGAAGATTATGTGTAACAAAAGAGTCTTTAGAAGATGCAGACACTCTATGTATTTCTGCTTCCATTTCTTGTAATGCTCAGGGAAAAAAAATCATCCTTCCATTATTTCTATCTTGGCCTGCTACAGCTGGTGGCAGCTGTTTGGGGACCCATTTCTACCACTCAGATAATTTTGTTTGGCATTGATGTCTGAGTAACTGCTGTAAACCATCTTGGAAACTCCTACAGAGTGTGTCTACATTATGCTTTTTTGCTGAGGGTTGTTTGTTTGTTTTTTTTCTTTTTTCTTTGGAGAAGTTATTACCAAGTGCACTGTTTACTGTTTATTGTCGATATCACGAGGGAGCCAGAATGCAAAATAGATGGCTGTAATAGCCACAGGGTAGCATACTGGGGGCCAGCAGAGGAGAAATGCTAATCACATTGCCATTTCCTGGCCCATATGGTCAGGGCTTCAGTACACAATGGTTTGAAATGCTATTATGAGTACAAGCTAATATCGATTCTACAGAGAAGACTTTGGCAAATCTATTACCAGCTCTCTTAAACTGCATCTCACTAACAATTTAGGGTAGCTGTTCATCCAGAGAAAAGAAATACAGCTCTAGGCTTGCTGAACTCTTCTCTGAGTTGACCTTATAGGAGGGGAAAACGTTGAAAAGTCACATTAGTGCTTTTTCTTGGCAAGAATGAACTGCATATCTGTTCTGAAGAAATTACTTTCTTGAGAAGCAACCCTATCCCTGTATCCAAACCAGGTCTAGCTCACCCATTCAGTGGGAAAACCCTTGTGGCCACAGAAAGCATTACTGCCCCAGCTGTTATTGTGTCCCATCCACCAGAGGCTTTCACCCCAAAATAGAAAGGGCCATGTGTTGCCATGCCAGTCCTCTCCAGCAATCTTTCCAAACTTTCCTCTCTGGTGGATCAGATGAACAAGTAGAACGGTGAAGCTGGTACCACTGGGGGACAGGAATGTTCTCTGAGGCTTTAGGGTGGACAGCTGGAGGGCAGGGCGGGTAAGCGGAGGCACCAGTTTGCCATCCTGTGGCAAAAGTGGTCCCAGCTCATCTGCTGGAGTTTTGCAAGGCTATGGTGGTGCTGCCCACAGGGCTGTTCTTTTGTGTTAGCACCAATTGGTGCCATTTGCAAACAGTGAAGAAAATAAAGCAAGTAGCCTGTGGTAGCTGAGGAACCAATACATTCTGCTGAACCAAAGAAAGGTTTGTATTCCTACCAAGCATTATCCCACATATTCAGACCAGGGAGAGACAGAACTTGAGGACAATCAGCAAATAGTGGAAATGGACTATAGCAGTATACAACATTAAAGCAACCAGAATGGAGATAATTTTGTTTTCAGACATGGTCAGAGTCATCAGTGCACACAACCTGTGCACAGTCCTAATGTGAATCAGGCTGTTTGGAATTCACTTTTCCCTAGGCAGCCAGCTTTCATTGCCCTAAAAGGTATTCCTTTTCTGGTACTAAGCTCTGTTGGCCCCACAGCTAGCAGAGGTATTCTCAAAACTTTTTTCCCTTCAGGTTCCTAAACCATGCAGTCTCCTTCAGGCTACACTTCATTTGGTCAGACAATGGGAACAGAAGGTCTTCTCCATTTCTAGGTAGCCCTGTGGAATGCATGTGTTTCTCCATTCAAGAGCACAGAGGAGCCAGACACTGCTGCCACTTCAGCATGGTGGTAACAGTAATCCTTTAGAAGAGATTTGCTTTGAAAACCTGGTCTTAAATGCCTGTAAGGTGTGAGGAAGGTCAAATTTAGAAGAAAGCATGGTGATCTAAATCCATCCCTATTATTGTGCAGTGAGTAATTTTCAGTCTTTGGGATTAAATTTTCCTTAATAGTACAAAGTGTATACTTTCAGCTCTGGGATTATTCTGTCTGGAAAGATACTTCCTTGCTATGCAGTCACTTCTTACAGTCTTTTGTATATCTAGTTTGACTGTCCCTAAATGCCATTTACTCACAAAGCCGTTGCTACATAGCGTGTGTTCTTCTGCCTAGCAAGCTGCGTTTCCATTATCACTGATATTTTTTGTACCACTCATCATGACCTCAGCAGCTCTAGATTATCCTGAGATTTTGCCTCAATGTATAATTTTTCCAGCATCAAAGACTTGTTGTTTTCCATTTATGGCCCTTGTAGTGCATTTTGGGGTTGGCTTTTTTAGCTGCATAGTCTTGGGAATCTAAGACACATACACAAAGTTGTTTTTCTGCAACCGGCAGGTCATTGAAGAAAGACATATCCTCTTATGAGGTTACAGAGCATTGCACTGCTGTCATCATGTTGCTCCATTCAGAATAAATCAGAGAGGAAAGTATATAATTAGGAGCACTATGTATATTCGGGGAAATGAGGATGTCATCAATGAGGACATTGATGATGGAAAACCTAGCAGAATTTGTAATGTGAGTAGGTGTATACTCTCTCCTTCAGATTTACACTTCTTAATAGGAATAGATTTGGTAGCAGGGCTGGTTTCAGGGAAAAATAAAGCAGACAACTGCCTGTAATGGGCAGCAAAGCAAGCCCCTCAGAAAGGGCTGATCATTGTCCTGTTGTGTGAGAGCAGTGTCATTGGCTGAACTACGGCTTGTGAAAAAAAATCTGCCTCTGGTGAGAAGTAATAGGCAATGAAAAGAAGACTGGCTTTGCTAGTTGGGCCTGGCAGGAAAGAAGGCAGCAGAGGAGAGGTGGCAGTGGTAACTGCCTTAGCTCCCCTGTGCCAACCCCTGCCTGTTCCACACAGCCTCACCAGTCTGTCCTGCTCTGCCCCAGTATTTCAGTTTGCCTCTGCTACTGACAGACCATGAGCCAGCTCTGTCCTGGAGGCACAGTGAAGTCCTTTCCTTGAATGGAAAGCTCTGGTTCTCCTCCATCCTGACTCATAAGACTGTGTCTGTGTTGTAAAGGATCAAGCCCTTCAGACTAGGTTTTTTCTACCATTCTCATTTTCCCAGCTTTTCTTTCACCATGTTGCAGTGCCAACACACAGAACACAAGAGCAACAGCTTTTTCTATCCTGTGTCATTGTCACCACTACTTAATTCTTGAGTTCAGAGTTCTGCTGAGGTTGAAAAGCCCCTGATTACTGCAAACAATATCTTGATAGGATATGGGTAGAGTGGGATAATTTCGAGATGAATTGTAGATCTAAATCAATTATATTTTTTAGGATTTGTTTTCATAATATGGCCGAGCTGATGTACAAGTTCACCAGTGACTAAAGGGGGAAACTGTGGTGACTTTTCTCTGACTCCTCCTTTCTTCACCCTTCCCTTTTCCCCTCCCCATCTCTGACCACAGCCATCAACTTTCCCTCCTGATTCTGTTACAGTGGTTCATCTGGTCTCAAATGAAACTGCTTTGTCTTGTCCTTTTTTTGCCATCTGATTGGGCTGCTGTGTGAATTGCATGAGTATGAAAGTCACCTCAAAGTGAGCAGTGGGAGAGCATGGCTAGGAGAAGGATGGATGGAGATATTCAGGAGTGGAGCTGGACCTGCTGCTTTCGCAGTGGTATGCTATTTGTCTCAGACCATATCATAAGATCAGACTCTAATCGTGCCATGCGCTGGACAGAAATCTTGTCATTAATTTGGTCATTTCATAGTATAGTAGAGTCACTGAATCAGTTGGGCTGGAATGGACCTCGGCATGTCTTTCAGTCAAGGTCAAAGAGACCATTAGAAGTCCCTTTGGTTAAATACGTGCCAATGGACTTCAAGAAATCCCATTTTGGTTGCAAGGTTTGCCTGCTGACAATCTGTAGAGCATAAGAGAACCTAGACTAACATGAAAGGAAGTGAGTGCATTCAGCCTCCTTGCAATTTCACGAAAGACGTCCTCTGTGTAAGTGGTATTCACGGCCTCATATTCTCCTTCTGAACCTGCAGGTTTTCAGAACGGTTCTCTTGATACACACTTTCTTCTCTAAGGGGTCCCTTGAATGCTGTTTTCCACAGTAAATCCTGGCAGCTTTCGCTGAGAGAGAATACAAAGATGTTCCTGCCTCATAAATACATAAGGCAAAGGATGTCAGGGAAGGGAAATATTCTCTCCATTCTATAAAGGAAAGCTTTGCTGAATCTTTTTTCTCCTCCAGAGTCCCAGAGAACATGTGCAGCAGTGTAGCAATGGGGACACCAACCTCCTGAGGCTCAGCCCAGTGCCTTTCCTGTAAAACTATTTTTCTTCAAAGCTGTCATCTGTAAGGATTTTGTTAGCTGCTCACAGCTCTGAGATTTGTTGGGGACTTTTGCCTAAGCTCATTCTCTTTCTTGAATACAAGTGTGCATTTGTTTCCTTGATCTGCTATCACACAATTTCCTTTTAAACAGAGCTTACTGTGCAATCTTATGTCAGCTTTGGCATTTGTTCTTGTGGCGTGCACAGATTTTTCTTTGCCTGGTGTGCCTCCACGCACTTCGTGGAGATTATAGCTGCTCTAGTTTGTGCTATCACTGCCTTACTCACCTCATTTTTAAAATCATCTGTAATTCCATTAGAAATTATTCTTTCTGCAGGATGTTCCAACATCAGTATGAAAGATATTTGAAAGGCTGTTACAAAGCAATCAGATGCCTTGCCTTTTTTTGCCAGCTGTTGGGAACACGTGATGACCAAGTGCACAGTTTTCATATGGGTGCAGCAATCTTTTAATGTTTTGATTGGGACTTTCATTTTATTCACTCTCTGTAAGTTCAAAGGTGAATGAATTTTGTTAATCCTATTCTCCTTCACAGTGTGAGTTCAGATTTTCAGTTTTGCTCCACTGGAGACTTTTTTATCTTGTGCTGATATGCACTGAAATATTCTTCCTGTCTTGTTCAGTATTTCCCTAGGAATCCTTCTAGTCTTAGCTGCTTGGGTGGATAATTTCACCCATTCACTGTTATTGCTCTCACTTACCATTTGATATCTGACATCCTTTGCCCATCCTCATTTACGTTCTCTTTGCAGCTGGTATAGGAAGAGACCCTTTTGACTTCTTATGTTTGCCAAAGTTCATGAGCCTCAGAGCTCTCTGTTGGAAGTAAAAATGGATGAGAGAGCTAGGTATCTTTTAGGTAACACCTTTCTACTTGTGTGGCCCTTAATGTTGAAAGAATTTAACACTGGGAGGCAAGGCATTTGCTCATAGTTCAAAGTAGGTTTCAGTCAATATTCAGCTTTAAGCTCTTGGTTTTTTGTTGTTTTTTTTTTCAGGGCCGTGTTTCTAGGAAAAAAAAAAAGAAAGGGATCTGGGTTTCTCCTTGTGTTGTTTCACAGTTGCCTCCACTCAAAACCAGTCATGCCCAACCATGAAAAATTTCTTAGTGACTTTGTCTTGTGGTTTCTGTAGGGAGGCAGAGATCCATGTAATGGTTGGAAAGAAAGATGGTTTTTATGTGAGAGACATAAGGGTTTATTACCACAAAGGAAGAGCTGCAACTGAATTCATGGGAGTCCGTGATATTTTCCCACCCTTTGACGTGCACCAAGAGTGTCCCTTTTGGGAAACGTCTGCAGTGCCCATTCTAAAACACTAAAATGCTGACTATATTCCAGCAGTTTGTTCAAAAAGGCGGACAGGTTCTCCAGTATTTCCCTGTGATGGAGCAGTGCCGCTTTCTGCAGCCTTAATTAACAGTAATATGAGATACAGAAGCAATAACACAAGTGCATCACCAATAGAGACAGTAACATGCTCTGGCTTTTCAACCTGACTGCTTTTCCTGCTCATCCTTCCCAATGCTAATTCTCCAAATTAACTTTGCAATGAACATTTACCACTCTGGTAATATGGCTGCATCTGCAGTCCCAATTATCAGAAGGTGTGGCCAAAACATTTCCTGAATCATCTCCTGGTCTCTGCAATAAGGATGTGTGAAAGGATTCTGGAAGGTCAGACACTTTCTGTGTAAACAACATTGAATGTCCTAAAATACTCTGCCTCCACTGTGAATTCCAAAACTTTTATTCAGCACTTATGTTAGCAAAATTTACTTGCTTAGAGGCATGTGAAAGACAAAGGCAAAGTGGGTTAGAACATGGCCAGACCTAATTCAATTTTGTATTTATGTGACTATCCTCAGGAAATTTTTACTTAGTGCTACTAATTTTAAAATTAATTTCTTAGGAAAGATATGGGGAAAAAAAAGTAATTTATATATAACTCAAGAACTACTGTGGCACTGGGATAAAAGGCAGTGCAAAGATGTCTGAGCACCTTGTTTAGTGCTTGTATATAGGCTGAGTCCTAACTCATGCTTCTGTTTAAATGGGCTATTCCACAGGTCATATTTCTCATTTTCTGCAGCCAACTTGTCACCTGGTTAATACTGCAAAGATTTACACTAAATTCACAAATGCCAGTTTAAAGTGTCAAGGCTCCTTTAAAAGAAAAATAGAGTTAACCTGGGCAAAATGAATAATACATGTTTTATAGCCAAAAAGTGGATTTCTTTTACGTTTCAGAACTGCGAGTTCTGCAGCCCGTGATTGCGACAATATTTTTTTCCTAAGAAACAGAAAGCATTTATACCTTGATATCCAATTCCTTAAGGTATGCCTATACTTACAAATTTTAGTATATTTCTTCTCCATTCATTGCATACTCCGGCAGAAGTTGGGAACTATGTAAATTTTTACTTTATAGCTGCCGAAACACAAGCAAACAGTGTCACCCCTAACACCTCCTGTGAAGCAACAGTCCTTGATTTTTCTCCAAAATTAAACAAAAATAAAACACTTATAAATTGGTGTCCCAAATTCTGATAGAGTTTTTTCCTACATGAAGACAGTGTCTTATTGATGTGGTTCCTAATGTCCATGCTGGTTTACAAACATTGTCACACATGACAGTGCTTGTAGGCTGAAGATCCTGTAAGGTAATGTAAATCTCATTTTCAGATTTTAATTAACAAGAAAAGATTGTAGAAACTGTAAAGAAGACTGCAAAGTGTCTAAAGATTGCAGTTCAGTTATTTTCAGTTGTTGAAAGATAGGTAGAAGCTCTTATGAAAACAGGTCATACAATGCCACTCGTGGGCAGAAATTGAAATTTTCAGTGATTTGGAAGAGACGCAATCCTGTTGTTCTGGGATAACATGACTATGATTCACTGCCTCAAAAGGAATCACAGATCAGCAACTCCTTTCTGCCCCCCAGCCACTCTATCCCATGTCAGAGTGAAGGTCACAACAATGCTCAGCAGGCTGGTGAATGCCTGGGGATTTTGTGGCTTGTGTTTGTCAGGAGTATGTGAACACAAGTTTGTCATCTAGTTTGCAAGTGCACAGGGCTTACATCCGTAGCTATTATAGGGTAAAAGTAGTTAGGGAAAGCTGTATCATGGAGCATAAGAATGCACCCTCTGTCTTTGTCCATATGTACTTGCATTTGTGGACTGAAGGTCCCATGGGCAGAGTGAATTTAGAGGGTGTCTAGGCAAATCAGACTGAAGTGAGAAAATTTTATTTAATTCATTGCTGAAACCAAAAACTTACAGTCAAAAGTAAAAAAGAATTTGAGGACTTACAAACACGTAGGAAAATCATCCATTTCCAGTCTCTGCTGACCTTTGTGAGGCAATAGGCAGCACAGCAGTGGAGAAGCATGGAATAATGCTCTTCTGCTGCCTTTTGTCACCCACTGATTTTCCTGCCAGGCTGCTTCTGAGTGTCCTGATCCAGGGTGGGTCCCTCATGGGCAGACCCAGTTAACTTCTGCCCTTCACAGAGAGAAGGACTTCAAAGGGAAGAGTGTAAATAAAGAAGAAGTGAAGCAGCTCTTTTGGAAGGAGAATATGTCTGCCAGACTGGGAGAGCTGTATCAGCACTGACAAAGCAAAGTCAAAGGCTTCAGTGTTGTCATAAAACCATGGAGGTTTTATGTTCTAGGAGGAACACCTAGCAAGGGTGAGGAGAAGACTCAAAGGAGAAGCGAGGAGGAAGGTGTGGAGCAGTGGAGTGGAGGTGCATAAGGACCAAAAGAAGACGATATAGCTGCTGATGTGCTTCTTGAGGACAGGGATGGCCTTGGTCCTGCTGAGGGAAAACCACAAGCTGTTTGGAAGTGACAGGTGCTTTACCCTGTTTTTGTGTGTTTGTGCTAGGCCTTGGGTGTAAAGACCTACAGATCACTGGTCTCCCTGCAGATTGTGCCACCTCTTCCTCTGGGGATGGATCAGCTAATCTGGGGCGTTTGAAACGTCAGTCTATTCCCACGTGTTCTGGAGGCCATGGAACACTTACTTCAGTGGATACTACACCCCTTTACACCTTGAGACGCATTGATACTCTCACTTAACCTCCTCTGAAACTTGTAGTTTTAGTAGTCAATTTTTCTGTTTTTAGTTTCCTCCTGCCCCTGCCAAGAAGTGCTGTGTAATACTACTGCTGCAGTAAGAAAATCATTGGGTGTCTAAGGTCTGGAGCTATCTGTATGTGACAGAGCTCAGGGACTTGTGCTGAGGAAATCTCTTTGAACTGAATTGCCTTAAAATTCAACTAAACTGCAAAAATTTCCTTGATTTTAAAAGAAGTAATTGGAAACTTTGGCAGAACTTTGTCAAAACTTTACTGGTTTTCATTTCTGATTATCTTCTGAAAAAGAAAAAGAAAAAAAAAGAGCTTTTTTTCTATGTATTCTGGCTTTATTATTTTGTAGCTGAACATACATCTATGCACATCCTTTGGTATAAATACTTAAAATTTTTCCTTTGACTGCTTTGAAGTAAATGCTAATATGTACACTTGCCTGCCTTCTGGATGTCAACATGCTCTAGGAGCCATATTTGTATGTTTATTGCTACCATGTGAAATGAGAGTCATGCAAAAGATATAGAAGAAGAAGGCTCTAATGTAAAGAAGTCAAAAGCAGAAGAGAAGTGGTGGGAATGACCAGCTCTGAATGGAGGGAAGTTCCAGAGAAGCTGACTACAGAAGCAGTAGAACGGGAGGCAGAATGGGGATCCCATTTTATCCCCCAAATGCTCCGCGAAAATGTTAGAGGAAGAAGGCAGAGAGGCCTCCAGTCAGACAACAAACACAACATCCGTGTTTTCTGCAATGCCATCTGTTTCTACATCTTGCAGTGCATTGCTACATACAGCTGCTGCCACCAAATGCCCAGCTAATTTTAGGGTACTTATCTGTGCTTGAGCTTGGGTAAGTAGTCTCTCAGCCTTCATTTCTAGGAGATGACACATGAGCTCTCCCACCTGCTGTAGATTTCCTGACAATGTCTCTTGGGAGACCATAAAGGCAGCTATGCAGTTGTGGGATGAGAAGGAAGGGTTATACAATTAATTAGAAATTGCGAAGTTGTCAGCAGCATAGGCTGTAGTAAGCAGTTTGTTTTCAGCCCAGGGAGGGGTTGACTTGTAAAATAAATTTTAAAAAAACCCAACTCTTTGAATGGAAGGGTGCAGCAAATTCATCAATGTTTGTGTAAAGAAGCAAAGGAGGATAAAGCAAAGCTTGTGAACAATGCAAAATAGCATTGCTACAGGAAAAAAGGAATGAGATGTCTTAAGAACACAGACTGTGCCAATCTCTGGACAATTGAGCCCCTCACTCCCAGGTAGAGGAACTTGCTGCTGAAACAACAAGAAGTTGCATCCTGGGACTGTGGAGATCTGTATACGTAGGACTTCTGCCTGTTTTCTTGCTTATTTATTATATGCATTTGTAGGCATGGAAGGGGAAGAGGAATTGCCTACCTATATGTTCAATGGGACTGTCACCATAGCTGGATGTGTGTGTGGAGAATGTCCTAAACTATACTGGGGAACAGCTGAAGGAAGGATAAATTAAATGGTAATTCAGCCCTGATTTGGTATGTGGATGAGTACCACTGTTTCTCCATCTTTGATTCTTTGGGTTGAGAAGGGCCTGAGAAAAAGACATTTAAATCCAAGACAAAATGTTAGTAGTCAAGGAATTTGAATGGAAGCAAACTGACAGCAAAATACTGAACTGCAGGTAGACTTATGAGTTCCACGTGGGTGTGCCTGCAGAAAAAAAATAAAAAAGCCTTCATCATAGTCTCCTTGATGAAAACCACCTGTTGATGGAAGCTGAGATTCAAATAAAATAAACAAGTCTATCTTAAGAAAGTAAAAGAATGCCACTAAGAATGTCTCTTAATGTAAACTGAGAGTGTAAATTCACCTTGAATACTGCTTACAATTCTGGGCACAGCACTTCAAAAAGGGTAAAGCAAATGGATCTGGAGAAGGACAAAAAAAAAGTATCAGAGGAATAGCAAGATGTCTCCTGTGTGCATGGTGATTATAAAGGTGAATGCTTTAGAAAGGAGCAAATAAATTATGACATAGCATAAATATATCCAGTACTGGCTAGAACAAAGAAGGTTAGACAGAGGCACCTGTTTGCTTTCATACTAGAAAACAAAATTACAGAGACACCATAAATGATAAGGAAACCAATTTAAAGCTGTTAAAAGGATAGTTCTGGAAGCATAAATAGCGTGCAGCTGTGTATAGACTGCAGTAAAACATGACTGAGTAAAAGAGATCAGTAGGATTCCAAAGAGTACTTAAGACCAGATCTCCAATGGTATTCAGGTGACTAATTCCTACTGAAGCACATGTAGTAACTTCAATTAGCTATGAGCTCAGTTTTGGGAAGTTCTGAGCATGCTGGCTGTAATCCAGCGAGACCCATGCTTTTCTCTCAGCAGGTAAATATTGTCCCTGATGAGTGCAGCAGAAATTATGCCCCTGAGGTTAAGCACACATTTATATTATTTGCTGGACCTGCATGAGCATGTTCAGTACTGAGCTTTCCATAAATAAAATGCCCGCAATTGTTTATCCTAGGGGAAAAAATTGCTTCATTGAGGAACAAACACCCAGTGATCTGTATACATTTAACTGTAACAATAACACTCATATAATAATGTACAAGAGCTGACTGAAATATGAGGAAGAATTGAGCACCAACTGGAAATACATGCTGGTTGTTTATTTCACTGGCAAGAAAGATGTTACATAAAAAAAAAAAAATCCTTTAGCTTAAAGCTGCAAAATTTTCACTATCTGACACTCTATTTTGGAAGAAATGAATAGTCTCTTGTCAGTACGCCTTAGTAAAAGAAACAAAAGATAATAATTTTTTAAAAAATACACCCCCACACCTATAATATTTAGGAAGCCAAATACATTAATCAAATATAGTAATAGTTTAGAGGGTTTGAAGTTCTGATTCGTTGTTGCTGAGAGCTGCTGGGATTAGTTACATGGTATGTGTTCCTTGGTGGCAAAATGAGCTGCCCTTCCTCCACCGCCCTTCAGCCCTTTACGCCTGCTCCCACACTCATTCAGATATGCCAGCGCAACTGCTTGTGGGATCATTTCATGGACCAGATTAGCAAGATCTGTGTTGAAAAGTAAACAAACAAACAAAAAACAAGAACAAAAGCCTTTTTTTCCTGGTGTTTTTTTTTTTTTTTTGCCCTGGATTGTATCAAGGGTCCGAGACACAGAGTGTTCCACGAACAATTGCACTGCCTCTGTCAAGGAGACAGCGAACTGCAGCAGAGGGGCAGCAGCTGGGTCAGGGCAGTGCCGAGGAACTTCCCAAGGCCATTTTGTCAGCAAAAATAATATTTAATTGCCCTAAAAGTCTCTCTCTAGACTTGATTACAGCAGGATTTAATTCCAAAATGGATATTAATCCCATCTTTCTGCAATTGTACTTTTATACATATGTATATATGCACAGAAATCTATATTAAAATATTACATATGTGTGCATGTGTATCTCTAAATTTTGAAAATACTCACTAAGCTGTGAGATTTGTTTTGCTTGAGGTAAAAAAACCCCAAGAAACAAAACCACACAGGCAAACTATGTGTTTAGAGACAGCTAAAAATGCCTGGGAAAACACACTGCAATGTTTGTGAAGACCTATACAATAGAGTCCTAGCTGCCTGCCACACAAACATTCCTCTCTTGTGAATGGATGCTTAACTATGGAGCAACAGACCATAAGCGTGGGCAGAGCAGCAGATGGCAGGTCACTCTATTAATACGGAGAATTCAAGCGATTCCAAACATTTTGCCGTGCTTTTACCCCCATGATCTGAAGCTGTGTGACAATGGAGTGAAGTTCCAATGGCTCCATTTTAGGGATGAGGAATCTGCAGATAGATCTAATTAGATATTACCCATTTACTGCCAGCTCCTATTTACTGTAACCAAACCACCCATTCTTCCCTGCTCGCTGAAGTGTGTTTTGTGTCTGTCAGCAAGGTACTTTGTGGAGCTTATGCGTGCTGAGATGCAGAATCAGTGTGTGTGCAGACATTTTCCCTGTCCCCAGGATAAATGGCAAAACAACAGGCCCAAGAAAATGAAACAACTGATGGGTCTAGAAAGACGACTTTGGTCTCCAGGCTTCAAGATAGCATACTGTGTGCTGGCCTGTGCCTGTCACTGGAAGGCCTCACGACTAAAGTTTTCCTGAGATACGATGAGAATTGCATCCTCCTTTGAACTATTAGATGACCTGCACTTTAATGTGGTTACCCTTAACCACATTAAGTGGTTTTTCACATTCTAAATCTTCTTAATATTTTGGTACCTGGGGAGCTTTATTAGCATTCACCTGTCTGAAAATGACTGGGGAATGGAAATGCAAATTGCTCCCAGATAATGCAAATATGTGGCATTTTGCAAATGAACCTTGCAAAGCTTATGCACATGTTAAAGCATATTCCTGATGCAGCTTCTATCCTCAATTAAGCTGGTGATGACCATAATACATTATATTGTATGTCAGAGGTTAATTGTTCTCACCTTTTTTTGTCTTTATCTCACCACCTTCTCCTTTCTTCTCTCCTGACCAGTGACAACACCAGTTGGAAGCAGCTGCCTTAGTTTGCTATCTTGTGTCAAATGTGTTAAATGCAGGGCTGCTGAAGGTGCAGCTCACCTCACTCCAGGGGAATATGTTGAATATCTGGGGACTGAGTTTGGGTGCTGGACTTCTCCTGCTTTTTCTTACTCCATGCAAGTAACAACAGCCTTGGAGTGGCATTCTGTGAACTTTATGATGTAGGAGCAGCTCCCAGGTTTTCTGCCTTCAGATTGTCTTTTGGCCTGCCTTCACTTCTCTGAATTAAAATCGTGTTGCTTCAGTGCTTCAAATATGATCGGCATTCCACAGTGAAAGGAATGAGCAACTGGTCTCTGGAAAAACTTCAGAAAAACAGATAGGTACCAAGCCCCCACTGAAGGGCTGATCTTCAGATACAAATGTGCCCTGGAATGTACCATTTTTATCTGCCAATATAATTTCTTTCCAGCCACAGTTCTACCTGACCACTGTTAGATACACTCATTGTATTCCACACTGTACAGCAGAAATGGGATCTTAGAAATAATGCATGTAAATACCACTTTGCAGCATTTCATTTTTGTTTCTCAAACAATACCATCCTAAATAAACTCTTGAAATCTTTCCACACACTAATACTTAATAAAGGGACCCAAATCTTCCAGCATGATGTAAGGAGTCTCGGTTGGTGCTTGGACGGTCGGGACAAACGGAGACGAGAGATCTCTGAAGTCAGGTCTTAGAGCATGAGGTTTATTACGAAGGGCGTGGGTACAGGGGGACTGCTTAGAGCTGCCAGCCGCAGCTCGGAGCAGGCCAGAAAAGTAAAGGAGAGCAAGAGAGAGAGAGAGCTGAAGAGAAAAGGTGCAGAAGTCGAGTGAGAAGTAGTAAAGAGTGCTGTAGAAGTTCTTTACAATACAATAAATCATCTTCTGTGTTGAATATTCTAATTTCCATCAACCAACCTAGTACAAGATACAAATCCTATAGCATTTACACACAGCCTATAAGAATCATTGCATTACTATACTGCGTTACACTTTAAACTCTAAAACTACTCTTTGGACCCCTTCTGCCAAGCTAGCAGGGTCTGCTTTGACCCTTGGACTTGTTTTCAAGCAGAGGGTATTGTTTCATCAAGATGGGATTACCTTCAGTGGCCATACCATTGTTTTCCAGTTGTTCAGTAACCAAGGCCTGGTATCTCAAAGTATGCTTTCATTTCTATCTGGTTCACAGTTTCCATATACTCAGCATCTTTTGCCAGGCAATCATATTTATAAGTCTTTCCTGTTTCATCTTCCCCAACATCATGATATAATGAACCTCCCCATAAACAGATCCTTAAAGTACTTTGATTTTACATATACTCTTCTTAGAAAATGATATAAAGGAAAAAAATTCTTTAAATGACAGCCAGTGCTTTCATTTAAAAATTGAATAATATGTGCAGAAGCAAGAACTTTTGCAGAGAATCAATAAAGGGCAGAAATCTTCAATTCTACTCTTTTTCACAAAACATCTCTGTCTCCTCAATAGCATACCTCAAGGGAGGTATACCTACATATCCCTTTAAATAATAAGTATATGTTAAAATTTGTAACTCTTTTGGTTACTTGAAAGGACAATAATGAAGATATTGCATTATGTGCTATTCTAGTTATCCATCTGACCCTGTTTTTGTGGACATGAATGGTTTCTTTCTTGTGTCTTCCATAGGATCTGTCAACTCTCTTCCTGCAAATGTGTGTCATATCTCTGTCAGTACTTTCCTCTCAAGTAATCTACTCATTTAGCAAAATTAGATTAAGCTACAAGCAAATATATCTAACTTGTTTTTAGCTTTCTTTTCAAGATGATGCTTCTTACCAGACTTTATAAGAGAATTCCAAAATCTGTACTTTTTTCTCCTCTAGTTGTTTTGTAAATCTAATAAAAGTTCTTGAAGCCCTACATCTTAACAAAAAGCTGGAGAAAATAATCAGTCTTAGCACTTACATTCTGAAGATTGTCAGTGTGGAGATGTAGGAAACAGGGACCAAAAGGTTTTTTTCAGTTTACAGTGATGTGGAATATTTGATGGTGCCATCAGCATCAAGAAAATACATTTCCGTGCTTGGCTTTTTCGTAAGAGTAGAAAGGTGACTTATTCTGCCTGCTGATTTGTCGTCTTTGCTGGTACTGACAGGTGTGTTGATCCTCATACTCATCTCTCCACTGGCACAAGAAATTCAGTTAAAGGCTAGTACAAATCCCTGTTAACCAGAAACGGGTTTTAGTAACTAAAAATTGCCTATGCTGAAATGTAGAGCAGAAGAGAAAATATTTTCTAGTGTGGTTTCCACTTCCATTTCTGTTTTGTAGATAAGCGTTCTGTGACTTAAAATTTAGAACTCCAAGTGATGTATAAGATAGTGTTTATAAAATCACTGTGGAGCGGAAAGGTGTTTTTTGACGTTTTGACTTCATTAGGCTTTGCATCATATTTGGTGATCATTTAGATACATACATGTATGAACTGGTTTGTTATGTTGTCACTATTTTTAGTTCTGTCATCTGAAATATCAGAATAGTCTGGGGAAAATATAGGGTCTTTTTTTTTACTCCACAGAAATAACTTCCAGTACTTCTTAGATCCCTCTACTAGTATGCAGGATATGGAAAGATATTTTGTTATTAAAAAGGTCACAGAACACTGTTTTTAAGTGAAAGACCTTCCTTGGAAATGTTTTAGGTGTATTTCACTACAGCGAGTTTCTAAAGAATCTATTTAAGGAGTGATGAAAACAGTCTTTACTCTTGCCCACTCTGTGAAGGAAGCTGCTCTGGGAAAGGGAATGGTAGCAAGGGAAAGAGAGGAAGAGGGAAAAAACCTGTTATGCAAACAAACTAATATCATTATCTCTTTATTTTTTCTCATTGTACTTTTGCACATATACTTTGAAAGTAATGTGCTTGGTGGACTTCCCTGGCTTTGGCTGAACTGAATATCACATCAAGCACCCCAGCCCAGCAGTGGTTTCACAACCCTGTCTGATATTCCCTTTGTGCATCAGGCGGAGGTAGATTTTGTTTCATGCATCATTCATAAACTCACTGCCAGGATTCTACAAGTTGCTACATCTCCCAGTCCTATTTCAGAGGCTTAAAACAGAAAGAGATGACTGTACTTCTGTGGAAAATGGTCACAGGTGCCACATCATAAGACACTGCTGATGTCAAAGACAACACTTATTTTGAATACATGGTAAAAGAAGTAGCTCTTTACTGTTGCATCTATGTCTTAAAAGTTTTCTTGAGTCTTATTGTGTGCTATGTTGCAGTATTATTTCACATGCTGGCAGAGGAGACACCTGTACCCCCAGCACAAAGAACAGGATAAACAGAAACCTCTTCTTTACGTGGAAAGCTGCTGCTTGAGAATGTCTGCAAATCAGGTAATCTTCCAGGCAATCATAACCTTTTCTCTTAACCAGCTATGTCACAGTAAGACCACCTTCCCTTGAATTCAGCCTATTCTCTGCACCTACTGGGCTTCTTTCCTCTCTTTTCTTCTCTTTACATCTCCACAGTGTGTGGCAGATCCTTTCCTCCTATTTTTTTCACCATCTGGAGCAACCATCAGCCATTCTGTGACTGACTGATTTGGGCTCATTTCACATTTGGTGTCATTGGACATCTATTGTCACTGGCCTGTGCTTCCTTTCTCAGCTGGAAAAAATATTAAGCTGGAAAAAATATTAAGAAAAAAATAATAATCCACACCAACAATAATAATAAAGGCAATAGAACTTTTATTCCTGAGCTTCTTTGCAATCTCAGTATGAAAGGCTCTAAAAACCCAAGAGGCTGCAGCAATCACCCTTACTTCTATATAGACTGGGTGTAAGATCCATTTTAACAAAGAATATCTGTATTTGTGCTGATAAACATAGCCCACAGAGACACGTTCTCAGATGTTTTTGGTAAAGACATGTATAATCCATCACAGTGAATTTTGAAGCAGGGCCTCAGGAAGGGTGATGAATCCCCGGACTGAATTAGTTTATAGTAAGGCAAATGTATATTCCTGTCTGTAGCCCAGAAATTGTTCCCTGCAGATGGCTAGTCACATCTTTCACTGTGTTTTCACCTGATTAGGCAGGAGCATAGGAAGTCCCTGGTGGGGATCTCGTTCAATCAAGTGAAACAGAACAGGAATTTGATGGCACCCAGGAGAAAAACCCCATGTTCACATTTCTGACTTCACATTCCTCAAAGTTCCCCAAGGATGAGGGGACATCAGCTTTTGTCTTGCAATGGGCCTTTCTACTCTCCCTATGACCACACCCTCATCTTAGACACATGATTGCTCCTGTTTATCAACCACAATTTGTGCATAAATGTTAACAGGACCAGAGCAGAACCCTGAAACATACTATGATTTTCATACCACTCCTCAATTTTTTTTTTTAATAATTTCTTCCTCTGCTGGCCTTCTAGAACTTGAAATAAATGCACTTTTCAATACACTAAATTACAGTATAATATACAACTATAAGAAGGACTGGAAGGAAGATCTAAGGAGCTACCCTCTGATCTCAGTGCTGGAAAAGGTCACGGAGCAGATAATCTTGAGTGCCACCACGCAGAACACACAGAACGTTCAGTGGATCAGGCCCATTTGGCCTGAGTTTATAAGAGGCAGGTCTTGCTTGACTTGCTGCACCTCCTTCTATGAGGCCATTTAGTGGATGAAGGAAAGGCTGTGGATGGTGTCTACCTGGACTTTAGTAAAGCCTTTGACACCATTTTCCATGGCATTCTCCTGGAGCAACCGACTGCTCATGGAGTTTATGGGCAGTCTTTGCTGGGTATAAAACTGCTTGGATGGCCAGGCCCAGAGAGATGATGAATGGAGTTGCATCCAGGTGGCAGCTGGTCACCAGTGGTGTTCCCCAGGACTCAGAGTTGGGGCCAGTCCTCTTTAATATCTTTATGAATGATCTGGCCAAGAGAACTTTACCCGCAATCAGTTTGCAGATGACACTGAGCTGGGCAGGAGTGCTGATCTGCTAGAGAGAAGGAAGGGTCTACAGAGGAACCTGGACAGGCTGGATCCATGGCCTGAGGTTCAGCAAGGTCCTGCCCTGGGGTTGCAACAACCCCATGCAGCACTGGAGGCTGGGGGCAGTGTCTAGAAAGCTGCTTGGTGAAAAAGGACTTCAGGGGGAGGGTCAGCAGGAGATCTTATCACTCTCTACAACTACTTGGAAGGACGTTGTACTGAGGTGGGGGTTGCTCTTCTCCCAGGAAACAGGCAATAGGATAAAAAAACTGGCCTCAACTTGCGCCAGGGAATGTTTAGATTAAATATCAGGAAAAAGTCCTTCAGTGAAAAGGTTATCAAGCATTGGAACAGGCTGTCCAGGGAAGTGGTTGAGTCACCATCCCTGGGGATATTTAAAAGGCGTGTAGGTGTGTCACTTGGGGACACGGTTTTGTGGTGGTTTGGGCAGCACTGGGTTAAAAGTTGGACTTCATGATCTTAAAAGTCTTTTCCAAACTAAACAATTCTATGATTCGATGATAATACACAGTTCACCCCAAAAGTCAGCTGAAGAGTATTGGTGTCTAGTGTAGTATAACTAAAGGAGTCTTCTGAAATAAACCAAAATTATGAATGTGTCATGGAGGACAAGCTCAGAAAGATGCCCTGCTCCTCTCTTGCTCTGCACTGAGGTGGAGGTGGCAGTTTCTTCCTGTTAGGGAGCTAGTAAGGACAAGAGTAGTAATAGAACCAGTATTAGTTTTGTGCTACACTGACCTTTCTGCACTTTTTGCTTAGCGACCATTCAAGGAATTCAAAACCAACATGTTCACCCCACTGATGTCATGTTACTAAGAAACCTAGCCAGACATTCAAGAGCACAATTGCATAGGCTTTCCCTTTTTTTCCCTAGCTCACTTTTATCTCAGATCTCTTTGGGGAAGGAATAGCAATGGTCCAGCTGAACTCTTCAGGCAGGTTGTCAAGTCAGATTGAGGAATGCCACAACAGAATAGTATTCATACGGTGCTGAAGATTATGTTTTGAAAAGCTTTTAAAGTATTTTTCTAATTAGTCTTCCACTACATTTTTGGATAAATGAGATATTACTTGGATACTGGTTGTCTGTACTACCAGGTAGCTTCTGAACTTAATTCTGGTTTCTTTACATGCAAAATCCCTCTTAAACTATGGATGTAGTCATGGTTTCTGACAAAACTTACGAAAATAAAATAAAATGGGGGCATGCATGAGGAGTGTGTTATGGTGACAGATACCATGTTTCCCAACATGCAGCAGAACTCGCTATGTGTTAGTTTGTGTTCAACATGCTTTTCAGTGCTGTCACAATGAGCCAGGGATGGTAACACTCCTGGTATTCAGTACAGAAGAATTCATACCTATCATTTGGAGATATCTCCACTCATTCTATATTAAAGGTGTGAGAATTTTTTTGTGTGATGATAGGATGATACATGCTGCTATCACATAGTTCTTTCGTTCCAAGTGCCTGTGCGATGTCTTTAAAGGTTTATGTGAAGGCTGTGTTTTGCTCTAAGTGGTTGCCTCGTTCCTGAGTGTTCCTCCACATGCTGCAAAATGAAGACATTTAGCCCTTGGCCCTATGAATTAACAGCAGCCTTTCACTCAGCTCACATTTAATTACTGTGCAAGTCTTTTTCTGTGGGTCTTTGGACCTCATTGTGTGTCCGTATTACCCCTTGTGGGACAATTTGCATAACACAAAGTATAGGAAAGTGTCACTTTGATTTAGTCTGCTCCTCTTGAAGTGTAAACAGCCACTCAAGATGTAAGGCAGGGGTATTCTCTGTTCCTTCCTTGCCTTGATTCAGAACTTCAATGGCTCTTTAGGCAGACAGATCAACATTTTCCATGAGGAAAATGGAAGGGCAAGAAACACTACAAATCCCTCCTTAAAGCTTGTATGGTATGTGAAGCAACTGGAGTTTTTCACAAAGCAGTAATTAAAACAAAGCACACACTTGGTGAAAGAAAAATTACCATATTGGAACCTTAGCCCAACCTATTCTCTCTGTAGTGTTTGTTACTGTAATTTGCCATATCCAAAACAGTAACTGTTTGTGAGGCTTTGGTGCAAAACTCATTTTCTTTGTGAAAGGACTTGTATATTTGATTAATTTTAGGTCTGCTCCTATTAGTCATCATGGGGATATAAGAAACCCTTTTAAATTTCATAAAGGACAAGGAAAGAAAGGAATTACTGGGAAGGACTCCGTTTCTGTCATCATAGCTCAATTGACTTGCTTCCTCTGGTAGCTACACTGCATCAGCTCCTTGCCAAAGAGCCTGTCTTCCCTTCATTACAATTTTCTAAATCTGCTCCTTGCCTCCTGAACTGTCTGGCATTTTATCTGGAGGACATATCAGTTCAAGGAAAGGGACAAGACTGCAGAGATTTCTCTCCCTGAAGAAATTTAACCTTTGTGCTGGATTGACATGTCTGTGCACTTAAAACCGCTTTATACCTAAATCATGTCCAAGTCAAACCCCTCAAGCCCCAGTATTTCAATCTTGAGGCAAAGGGGGAAATTACATTTAATTTTGAGGGGCTGTTGAGAGGAACTGTGCCAAGAAAGATGACAAATCATGAAGATGACAAGCTGGTTTTTACCTGCTTATTGAGGTACATGCATAAGCAAATCCTTAGCTGCTGTAAATTAGTGTAATTCCACTCACATCCAAAGACTCCCCGTGTTCATTATCTGGATCTTTATTTTCAGGTACTGCATGTGCTACAAAATTTCCCGTGCGAGGTAATTTGCATTCAGGCATGCTCCAGCTGCATGGTTCTATAATGTTTATACGCCTGTCATTATAAAATGCTGAGTGAACAATAACAGGGACTAAACAGGAGCATATGAAGAGCAGAAAAGACTTGAGGTGAAGTGCGTGCATTGCACAAATATTCAATGCATTAACTGCTTTATTATTATTTTCCATTATTTCTTCGCTAGACATAGACAGCCTACTGTAAGGGAAAAGAAATAGTCTGTCCAGCAATTAGAAGATATTTGAAAACTAAAGCTATGGCACAGCTGCTTTTCTTTCCTGCTGCAAGAGCTAAGAGAAAAATTCACTTTGAGGCTAAGCTTTTCAGTGTAGAGAAAGTAAAAGAGAAAAAAAAAAAAGCCAAGAACAATACAGGAAAACTTCAGTGTCTGCAATGAGGTTAACCCTGAAGGAAAAAGATATTCACTGCAGTCCACAAAAACATCTTCTTGCAACATAGTCCCTGTGTTTTACTCTAAAAAACAGAAAAACTGATGAGAGAGGAACTGGGAGGCAAAAGTGCAGCAGTCAGAAGGACCAAGTGAAAGTAGCCCTGGAGATGAGAACAGGAAAGAAACAAAGAAAGAGATAAGCAGCACTAGGAAGGCAGCACTAGGAAAGCTTCTGTTCCTTTATGCAGTCACTTGCAGTCTCCCTCTCTGCCAGGGTCTGAGGCATGCTGAATTCCGGCTGTCAAAGCAGCCCAACCAAAACCTTTTAGAGCCATCAGCCGATCTATCCTGCTGGCCACAGGTCTTCAGTGGGATTTTGTGATGCTGTCATTTGGAAGCCACTGCCGATGACACATAGTGAGTTAACAAGAGTCATCATTGACAGCTCCAAGTGGTTTTAATATCTGGGTTATGAAGTTTACCAGAGAAAAGCATTAACCATTCAAGCCATGTCACAATGTCTTTCATCCTTCAGCAAAATGCTAAGACTTCTGATTAAGCTATTAGTGCAGTCCCTAATACAAGTAAAGTTGAATTTCAGACATAAACCATTAGGCAGCTCACAATCCCACTTTGCTAAAAAGTGTTAACCTCGAAAAATAAATCAGTCCTTTGTAGTGTTAGGTACTCAAGCACAGAAAATGCTGGGTATGCAGAGAGCTCTTACTCCTTACTATTTATATTGCAACATTTCTGCCCTCCAAAAGAGGGAGCAGAAACAGTCTCTACCATTCAGTTAACCAGTCACAAAGCTCAAATAGCCAAGAGCATGTTCCTTAAGAACAGCCCCCATTCTGGGATAGGATTTTTAATGGTATTTATGGACAAATCCTGCAAAACAAAACCAGATTACTAAATTCAAATGCATGTAGTTCTGCAAGAAAATAGACATATATGATGAAAGAAATTTAAAAGGGTTGAGCATCATTGAATTCCAAGTTTGAATTACTACCTTGAGAATAAACCTAAGTA
This sequence comes from Cnemophilus loriae, assembly GCA_013397755.1. Classification (NCBI taxonomy): domain Eukaryota; kingdom Metazoa; phylum Chordata; class Aves; order Passeriformes; family Corvidae; genus Cnemophilus; species Cnemophilus loriae. The sequence goes on along the minus strand of VZTF01000892.1, from coordinate 317,485 downwards.
AATTTAAGGAAGCAAAAGATTTTAAAGAAAGAGAACACAGATACTTTAAATACACATTTAAGGCTCAGTTCCATCTGACCCCAGGGAGTTTTCCTTCAAGCAAAGTGGGTTCACCAGAGTCAACCAAATAGACATTAAATATTAATAGACATTACACATTCTTGAGGGACCAAGAAGGATTTGAGAATGGGGAGATGAACAAAGTGCACCCAAATAAATGGATTATACAGTATAGTAGGTCTGCATCTGAGCTCAGAGATGTTTTGTTCAGGCTTGGTTCAAGCTAGCACCAGAACTATAAGCGATATTTCTGCATCTGGACCAATAATTTTCCTCTCTAAAGGAAAGAAAGAAGAAACAAATTTCTCCTCAATGAAAGACCAGTAGCTAAGCCCCAGTCAGGATATACTTCAGTCTTCCTTCATTTTCAACCACTTAAATATGTCTCATGGTTTTGAGATCAAGAGAGGATGACATTTTTTGTCTGTATTGGGTTTGCATGGCCATTTGTTGGTAGTGGGAGGTTTACAAGGGGGTCTTCTCTGAGAAGCTGCTAGGAATTTCCCCATGCCTGACAGAGCCAATGTGAGCTGGCTCCAAGATAAACCCACTGCTGTCTGAGGCTGAGCTCATCAGCAACCATGGTAGTGACTCTTGATGTTTTAAGATTTGGTTTTACCTCTCATTATCCTACCCTGCTTTGACTGGTAGTAAATTCACTTAATTTCCCCAAGTTGAATCTCTCTTACCAGTGATGGTAATTGGTGAGTGATCTCTCCCTGTCCTTACCTTGAGCCATGAGCCTCTCATTACATTTTCTCTCCCTCTCCCAGCTGAGGAGGGGACTGATATAGTGGCCTTGGTGAGCCTCTGGCATCCAGCCAGAGTCAACCCATCACATAATCTATAATGGAGGTTTTCACAATTAGATGATTCTACTCCACTTATTTTATTTTTAAAGACATGAGAATTGACCAGAAAAACAGAAACCTCAATCCAAATTACTCCAAGCATGCTTTATGTAAAGGGGGCAATAATGTTTGAAACCCTAAACTCACAACTGCCTTAATTTCTAATGAATCAGCCAAAAAGCTGAGACCTTCCAGATGTTCCAAGAGTCTGGGATTCAGATTCCACATATCAAGCCACTTTTAAAAATAAATATGAAATGTGGTACAGATTTAGACAATTTAATCCACTGAGTTCCACTCATATCCTCTATAGACAAGTTGTTTTGCTATTCCCATCAGTAATGACTTTTGTAATTGGATATGCTGTGAAATTCAGCTCTTCTTCATAGCTCCATCTATTACCAGTTTCTCTGTTCTCTTTTTGATGCCCAAATTATCTCATGCTCATCTGGACTTTGTCAATGCAAAGCTGTTCTTATTACTAGCCTTTGTTTTTCCTGACTTGATTTTGAGTCAAAGTCCTTTCTTGTAAATATGTATCATTAACATACTTGATTAACTTATTAAACATTGCAGCACAAGCTCATTATGTGTTTGTCTGATGTGATTTAACTTTCATTTTTAGTGAGTTCATTGCAACGGAAAGGCTGTATGATGCAGAGGGAGTGCAAGGTACTGCAGAATGCTCTCTCCCTGTCAAGCAGTGGTTCAAATCCAGTCTCTTCAAAAGCAGCTTTGATTATCACTGTCTAACAGTTTCAGAGAAGGATTTTTTGGTTGCTGCTTCATAAAACCAGGAGTTGTTTATATACAGACTTTGTTGCAGAAAGTGAAGAATGACAGAAAATGTGCTTTCTTCTAATATTGAATAAAGGACTTGATTCTAATAAACTGTTATTCCCCTTTGCTTCCCTTGTTTCTTCTCTTTTTACTTCACTGTAGAATTTCTGCTGTGAACCTTTTCTTGCCTTCCCTGTGTTTGTTTTCTCTTATTAACTAAAGCAACTGTAAGTCTCTTTATGCTACAGTCTGACCCTGGGTAAGTCACTGTGTGAGCAGGCATCCTTTTTCCAGCTGCAGCAGCAGTGTCAGCTGAAGAGGTTATCAGCCCGACCCTGCCTCCTACCTACCCATCCTTGCCAGAGGCTAAACAGCCTGATCTGCTTTCAGGAATGTACTCGAATCCAGACGGGATAGCAGAGATTTACTCATCATCCTCTCGAGTAGGGCCCACTTGTTTGGGCTGAAATGGGTTGGGGAGCTTTTCCGTGGGCAGCTGAAGGAGCATGAAGGAACAGTAGATTCTGCTAGGAGAGCAGTGACTTGCCACGGCACTGGGAGAGCTGCAGCAGCTCCTTCTGCCACCTTAGGTGTAGGTAAAAGGTGCCACATGTCCCCATGCTCTTGGTCAGCGTGCTCTGTCTCTCCTGTCTGTATCATGGGCTTGATGCCCTTCTCTGAATTTCATGCAAGGTAGAATTCATCATCTGTGCCAACTTCTCCAAGAATAAGGATGGAAAGCACAAAGAAAAGCCAAAGCATGATTAAGAATTGCCATGTCAGATTCTAACAGAGTGATGGCAGGCATAGCTGCTGCATTTTAGCCATGAAACAAAGTAAACGGTTTCCATGCTAACTATTCATGGCAGATAAGAATTCCATCTCCTAGTGTCCCTGGAGGAAAGGCTTCATGTGTCTGTCCAGCTCCGCGTGAAAAGTGCATGCCAGACTATAGGTCACGGCAAGCCCTTCCACCCCCAGCCCTAGACTAGAGAGGAGATAGGTCATTTTTGCCTTCTAGGGTCTTCTATTTTCTTGTCCATGCAAGCTCAGTTGAGCTTGCTGCTATATCAGGCACAAAAGGAATGGGCACCCCTGTCTGCCTGTTTACTGCACAAGACGTAGATTGCTGGTCTCCTGTAACAAGAAAAATCCCCGAGGGAATAAGAGATTTCTCTACCTCCCTAGTAAGCTTCTCTACGTGGATGGACAGGCCAGGTCAAAATGTGATTCTTCATGATCAGCATACCTTTCTGCAGGTGCCTCATCAGTGAAGAAGCCCCAGGACTCCTGAATGCACTTGGCCATCACATCTCCGTGCTGACAGGCAACAAAAATGCACAGTTCCTGGCGTATCACTTGTCTTCTGCCTGCAATTGTAAAACGCTTTTTTTGCAACCCAGGGATGCTCTCCCAGCAAAGTAGAGCAAGCCTGTTCTATCAGGTTTCTAACGAGGGAATTTGCAATTAAGTCAAAAGTGTAATTTCTCTGCAGTGTCTGTGTACTGAGAAAATCACTAATATTCCTGGGAATAAATCCACACGCTTACTGTGATATTCTCAGGAAGACAGTAGGAAAGCTATGTCTGTGTTTGGAGGGCTGGGACACACTCTCTGTATTAATTAAGAACTGAAATTGATGCTCTCCAGTTGACATACCTATTTCAAGATTTACTCAGCTACAGTTCACGTGGTTCATAAAGAATCTAAGAATTAGTAAGTAAAGGAACTATTCAGGTGTTGTTTTGTCAAAAAATGAGGTGACACAGTAGAAGGTGACACCATCCCTTCACTATCTAAGAGATAAAATAGTTCTTACACTCCAGGAAGAAAAATAGTCTTTTTTGGAAGAAATACATGGTGAGAGAACGTATATGTTCTGTATTGTGTGGGAAATCAGTCTTGATGATTACCACTGTCTCTGCTGGCTTTAAGCTTGTCAGTCTCTGCAGCTGATAGTCTGGGGTCTTGCACAAGTGCTAAACTAGTCTTTAGGAAGTGTAGAGCTGTTATTTATGATATAAACCACAGGACAACCTGACTGTGTGAATGGCAGCTTTTCAATTTGCAATATGTCCTTTATAAAGAATCACATTCCCTTTTAGAACACACAGGGAAAAAAATATTCTTGTGTTCGTAGAACTGTTGGAGCTACATGACAACAAGCAAGAAGTCTGGAAACCATGGAAAAGAGGGCATCATAATCCATAACACTGCATAATTAATAATTTTTGCAAAAACACAATTTTAAAAGCCTTGAAGTGTTTATAAGCTTCCAGTGGCCTATTAATAAAACACAGTCAAAATGGAAATTAACTCTTTAAAATATGATGGTGGCTGAAATGAAATTTTCCACAGAACAATGTTAGTTAGAGGGCATGCATGTCTATGTCTCCTGTTCTTTTAGAATGAATCACTGAATAAATCTAACTTTTGATTTAAATTGAAGGTCTGTACAGTAGTGTATGGGATGGTAATTAGTTCTACAGAACAGGAAAAATGTTAGTGGAGGAGCCATATAATCTAAAAATAAAACAGTTTCAATGGTTTAGCAGATTGGTTAAACAACACAGTTTCTGACAGCAGGAGCTATCAAGAAATTGAAGCATTTCTCAGTGCTTCATGATGTTTTTCCATAGCCTATCACGGGTTTTTTTTTTAAATAAAGCCTAATTGGTTTACAATACACACTCATCATTTCACATGCCAAAAATAACGTCTATTAGAGGAATATTAAGATGATAAAATAATCCCACAGAAACAAGAAAAACTAGTTGCAGATTAAACCTCTATGGTGTAATATAAAGGGCACCACAGGAAGACATTAATGTGGAACCTAATTTTGGAAACGTAATGATAATGATTATTTTGCAACAGGTAATAAGAATAATCGGCATTTATGCTGGTGTCTTGCCTCCTGTATGATCTGGATGCATTCAGTATGGCTGAGGGGAAGGTACCTTTTGGGTAAATGAAGGAAGTGGAGGGAAGCAGGTCTGTGACCTGCTGTAGAGTAGGGCTGTTAGGAAAGTTTCACACAGCTGCCCTCCAGTTGCCATGAAAGGGCAGGGGTGTTTATGTGGACAGGTGCTGAGCTTGGGGAATTAAGCTAAAACAGTAGTGAGTGCTTTAGAGAAGCTCAGGCTAACGTTTACATAAAGTGAAAGGAGCTGGGAGTATGGAGTTTTAAAATAATTCCATTTGTGCTTGGGGAAAGTTTTTCATTTTGCTTTTTTAGGTAATTTTTTGGGTTTTATTATGCTAAGTAAATACTGAAAAAAGATTATGTGATTGATTTGGTAGTAATATAATAATAGTAAAACTAATGTAAAGTTAGATACAGTTGTGTAAAAAGGACATGAAACCTCTTATTAAGCTTCAAAGAAAGAAGCTGAAGTTGAACCAGACCAAAGGTCCATGAAGTCAATCAGATCTTATGCTGTTATGTATTGGTCATAGCCTGAGTCAAAAACTGAGTTGTTAGTTCAAAAACAAACACAGCAGATTACAGAGTGATGCCGGTAATCACTAAACCATCACACCTGAATATCTGAGCCATAGTTCCCTGTACACATTAAGTTGCCTTCAGCCAGCTGTGCTGTTACAGCAGGTTACTCTGCACTCTCCTCTGCTTTGCTCTCCCACAGGACCGGCATCACATCTTAGTGGTGAATGAGGCCATAAGTGTTGATGCAGCAAGGAGGGAATAAGACTGGGAAACCAGTAGATTCAAACTATTTGGGAGGCTTTTTTGTCCTTTTTTTCTTCCTCACCTCTGGGTTGGTTTTACCAAGGATCCGTTCTCCACTCTGTACCACTGTGTGTCTCCACTAGCACTGATGCTCTCTCCTCAGAGAGGGAAGGGCTGTTAAGCCACCAGCTGACCAAGTCAGGGGAAAGAAGCTGTGTTTGCTTTGACGGCAGTGTTGGAAGCATGTCCAACACTGTGTGTGTCACTGCACAGCATATGCTCTTTCCCTGGGAGCTAAGCTGACTGCAGGTGGAACAGTCACAGTGGTGACCTAGTTAGCCAGGATCTTGGCCCAGATACGAACTCATTTTTCTGTCCCTAGGGTGTCTGGTTTCAGTATCAGACAGGTAAAAATGGAAATGGTGTTGCTCATCTCAGTGTAACCCTTTCAACAGGTCATGGGCCACAGTTTGGCCCAGAAAGCATTTTCTCCTCAGGTGCTATCTGCACAGTCACATATAGATGGTCACGAACCACCTTCTCCTGTGCTCTGCATTAATCAGACGTGAGCCAGAAAATGCTAGTTGCATGGTTGTGCTCAAACCAGAGTTCTACTGAGGAGAGCTTTGCAGTTAGTGCTAACCCAGCCAAACGGTGCACACTCCATCACAGGGAGCACAGGAAGAGTTAGGTCATAAATAATGACACCTGTCTGGCCTGCACATGCTCAGAGGAGTGAGGTAGGTTATGAATCAACTGGTTTGATAGACACTGGCACCAGCAAACCCCTCCAGTACCCGCTGACTGAATGCTGGGCTCCAAGCTGTCAAATGCCATGGGAATGCGATTGAGTTATTGCATTTGAGAGAGTTAATCTTCAGATGAGTTGTGTAAGATCACAACTGAGGGCTTGGAAACTTCTAGCTTACTCTTTGTCTTTCTCAGCTATAAAATGGCTGAATGATTTTTTGGAATTAAAACCAAAACAAACAAAAAGCACTGCTGTGCTAAAATCTGTGTTCCAGATTATAGTAGAGAGCATATTTTTATGGCAGAGTTTAAACTAGAAATGTGGGTGGAATCTTAATTAACAGATTACTATAGGATTCACATTATCAGTTGCCAATAACTATCATACTGTTTACAGTTAAATATCACCTTATAAGCCTGCATTTAGAAATATCCCTGACATTTAATGTTTCTTTTTTCATAAGTGCAACAAAATCCATAACACATAAGCTGCATGGAACCTTATTAACATGTTTACCATGATATTCTGATTCAGTTTCTCTCATTCTTCACTTAAGGTCTGTGGAGAGAAATGAGACGAACCCAGGATACTTTACATACACACATTGCTATAAACAAGGAACCAGAGAGCACACAGCAACCCAAGTTCTTTAAAAAAATATTGTTCCTTGATTGTCTGCGGGTGAAATCAGAATCACGTGTGTGGATATGGAAGTACCCAAAGATGGGGTTCTGATATTAAAAAAAAAAATAAAAAATGGGGAGAATTCAAAAGCATGGCTCTGCTGAGTTTTATTCTACTGCATTGCCACATGTTTAAGTGGATGTAGTTGGGTGAACAGATCACAGTCTGTAATGGGAATATATTGGTTAATGAAGGCTCGTAGCACATGGGGCCAGCCTCATCACAGGCCTAATTGGACACAACAGCACCGATCTCAGTGGTGTTGTACCCACATATGCTGGCAGCAAATCTGGCCCCATGCCTGTAAGCAATGAGCAGAAAAGTTAGAGCAAATATGAAAAAGAACAACTGCACTAATGATTTTGAACTGAGATCACCGGTGACACAGTTCAATTACAGCATTAGTTCCTGGCGTCAGAGAGGGGTTAAAATGGAATGTAATGACTCTTTAGCAGATAGATTTGAAGCAATTAAAAGTCTGAAAATGTCTCTCTGTGTAACTAAAAATATAATTGCTTTTGAATAGCTAGGCTATAGAATCTTTTTTCTTCTTTTTCTTTCTCTTTTTTTTCTGCCCTGAAAACTGTGATTTTTACTCCTATTACTCATCCACATGGACTTAATTGACTGAGGTTCTAAACCCCAACCCTCTAGTGAGTACTGATGAGGTTTTAAATTACTCTGAATTGAAGCACTTTAAAATACAGGCAAGGAAGTGTGCTAAGGCAATACAACATATGGAGTGAAATGGTGGGTTTAGATTATCTTGGTTTCACATCTCTGCATGGAACTGCACTAAGGCCACCTTGGAAAAGGCAGCATTGCCCACTGTTAATCACTGGGTACTGTTCCTGTGCTCCTATCTGCAGCCGTTTCCAAATAGTCACCAGAAGCGTGTGGTTTTTATCCCTGGTCACAGCATTATGATGACTGAGGCTGAAATATTTTCACTGGAGGATGATCCTGCTGTCCCTTCTCTATTTTAGCTGAAAACATGCAGGTAGGAAAGGAATGGGTGGGAGTGGGAGAGGATCAATTTCATGTCTGACACTGCCCCACCCTGTTTCTTCCCTTTTTGCTGGCTGCCTTCTACATCAAGATTCAGACCAACACAGCATACCCCGCAGCAACCCTTTGGATAGCTTTCTGTTTTCATGACTTTATTTCTGGACGTTCTGGGACCGAGTGAGTTTCTGGGATCTTTTGATCACAAAAGGTTCAGGTTTTGATGATCATAGCACCTGCAGCAGGAGTTCCTGAATGTTGAATAGAGACATTTGCACTGTACTGAAACGAACAGGAGTGCTAATAGGATACAAAGCAGTCACACCGTGTAGATGGGCTGTAATGAACATGTATTTCAGGCAGCTTTTCAGCCCAGCATCACTCTAATGCAGTGCTACCCTGCCTTTAAGGGAGGTAAAGCTCTTCTAAATTCCTTACTAAGATACTTTGAGCAGCAGTGTTTCCACATGACAAGGAGTTGTAGCACCAGATCTTACACTTCCCTCCTTCCACACCTCAGATGTGTCAGACTTCAGGAGAAATGCAAAGCCGGAGAGCAATGTCTTTCAGCTGTCAGTATGTGATCATAAGCTACGGATGCAAAATAGATCCAGAACTGCTCTTGTGAAGATGGGAGTCAGGCAAAGAAACAAGGAGCTCTGTAAATGGCACTCGTGCACCCCAAATGAGCTAAGGAGGGTTGCTCCTGCAGGAACTGATGAGATGCTGCTGCTCCTCCACACCCTCCAAAGAATCTGAAAGCAAAGCCACTGGGGAAGAAACTCATTAGAGAGCAGCAAGAGAGGAGCACAGAAATCGTTGTGCTGTAAAGTCATCCTCTTTTCTTCCAGGTTTGTAACTCATTTTCATTATGGTGAGCAAACTTTGCTGATGGACATGATGACAGAGGATTGCCGATAGCTGTCCAATAAAGAGCTACCTCGCAGGTGTCTAGATGCATGAGACAAAATCCATATCAGATTGGCTGGGCCATCTCTGCCTGAAATCTGATAGTGCTGCCAAGCAGCAAGAGACGACAATTTCAGTATCCCCGTGGTTTTTTTTGAACGTAAGGAATTGCAGAGACCAAGAAATCTTTTGAGCTTAATCTTAAACACTGAGACTAGCAGCTTTTCAGAACATTGACCCAAAATTAAAGCGCAGGCTTAATGTTGACATGAAGAGCTAAAGCAAATATGCATAAATTTCTATCTTTTTTATGGCACTACCAGATGTTCTGCCTCATCTTCTACAGCACTAATGTGGGTAATGAGGCTGCCTGAAAACATCAGGTCACTTGACCTTGAGTGGAATTTTCCTCATTCCTTTGAATAGCAAGGTTGCATTTGTTAGCTAAGGAGGCAATAAATGTTTATGCCCAATTTAAGCAATTGCAGACAGCACCTATTATGTTGGGAGTAGTGGTTTTTAACTGCAAAGTTGAACTGAAAAAAAGAAAGTATAACTGCTGTTTTATTAAGACATAAATCTATGGAGGTTTAATTGGAAGGAGACAGGTAAAGGAGAGCAGTACTCTGCCTTTTTCCAGAATTTCTCTCACATAACATTCCCAGCAGAGCAGTAAGTGCCAGCATATTCCACCACAGAAACAAAAGGAAGAAAGATTTTATTATAAGCACAGTCTTTAGTGGGTGTTCAATGATCTACAAGTAAGATATTATTACTGACACTTGCCACTTCTGAGACTTGATTAATTGTTCTGAGGGTGTCAGATATATCTTATCAGAGTCCAGTCTGTTTGTTTAAGAAGTGATCAGTGTTGGATGCTTGTTAGTGATTCCCAATAACTCAATTTTATTTCTTCTGACCACATTTTAATTTCTACCTATGCAACACTTATATCAATTTTTAAGTGATATTATAGCACTTCAGAGTTCCAGGAGACAACACAGTCAATTGCAGAAAAAGTCTAATAACTAGAAGTTCCTGGATTCAAACTGTGATTAGCCATTAACCTATTGTGTGACCTCAGACATGTCCCTTAATTCTCTTGTCCCTCAGCTTAGCTATCTAATATTTTTCACAGAATTACAACACCTAGCCAAAAGATTAAGAGCCTCCTGTGAACCAGATATCATGAGAAAATGGAATTAGAAAACAATGACAAAAGGAGCACAAAAAGGAAGCGAAGAAGGTAATGGGTGCTAAAATAGTTACCAAAAAGGAAATAAAAGGTTCACCTCCATTTGTGTGAGTGCCTTGTACTATACAAACCTTTTTCTAAGCAATCTCATCAGAATCTGCTTCTTAGGTATTTCTTTTACTGCTTACTAGATTTGTTAACTAATAAATCTGGCATCCAGCTTCCTTTTAGAGCTAAAGTAATCTTATGGATAGAGCAGATGAAAACAAGTAGCTTCCCATGTCTGGAAAAAATCAGGTAGCTCACTAACAGCTTCATTGGTGACTTCAACTGTTCTCATCAGTGATTCCCCTCCCCCATCCCCATGTAAAGTTAATCTATGTAGTAATTAAAAATGTGGGTGACATTGTTTTGCAAATGATATGAGTTCAGTTCTGAAATCCTTTTACACCATTCCAGGCACAAAAAAAGAGATTTTTGACACAAGGAATTTGCGACACAACTAGATGCAGGACCTGCTTGCACTGATTAAATATGGCCTGAGATACAGGTGCTCACAAATTCAGTTGTTCTGCTCATTTTGGTAGAGCAGAGAGTGATCCAAGGACGTCACAGGTGGCCAGAAAAAAAGTCATTTCAAGCATGGATGCACTCTAATACTACACTCTAGAAGAGTCCTGGTTGCTTCAGTTTCACCACATCCATAGCTAAACCCATAATCTTGGTAGAGCAGGGATTACACCATGTTAACCATAATGCTTGGATCATTTCCTTAGACATCTTTCTTTCAGAGTCCCTTTTGCATTGTGTGGTCTCAATCCTGTCTGTTTCTACTTCATTCCCTGCACTTTATTGTCGTGGCAGACCAGGAGCCAGGGACCTGCCTTTTACACACTTTAATGCCTGCTACCAGATGCAAGTTCACTTCCAATGGAAAAAGAAGCACAAGCTCACAATTAAAATATCTTGTACCTGGATTGGTTGCATCTTCTCCCTTTATTACTATTCTGCTTTGATTTCCTATGGCTGAGATCGTTGAAGGGGGGTCAAGCACATTCCTGTATGCTACAAGCCATATGATGAACTGGTGTTTCCTCCTTCCACCTTTCCACCATGCCACTAACACTCCTCCACCATCACCACTTGAGTCTTGCTAGTGCCTTTCAGTGCTCCTTGCTGAAGCTCGGCTGAATCACTGTGCTGCATTTTCTGTCGTTCCTCCTTGGCAGAACGGAATTCCTAAGTGTATATTTTCTTTCCTTAATGCATGTTTTCTTTTTCCAGAACCTGGAGAGAGCTTGCCTGGGACAGTCTAAGGCCACAGGCAGAGCAAAATTTGTTGGTGCTAGCATTTAACAACTCCATTGGTATATTCTAACAAACAAGCTCTTGGGCATAGAAGTTCTTTTTCAGTGCAGCTCATCTATGATGCTTTTCATTGGTTGGCCTCAAAGATCTTGACAAATGAAAGCACTGTCATTTTGCAGATGGGCAAAAGAGGTGTGGAACAGGAGCCTAGCACAAGAAGGGCACATTCTCACGGCTTTTAGGAAGCACTGAAATGTAAATAATGAAGAGAAAGGCAGAAGGCTGCATACCTAACCCCTTCACCCCGGCATTATGCACTAGGCTCTCCCCTGCCTGACACTGCCAACACAGCATTATCTTCCATGAACCAGTTGGTAATTCGAGATATAGTGTTTTAATTATTAATAAAAGGCGCTTGGAGACATCATGCCCTATTAGAAACACCTCTTGCAGTGAAACTCTGCAGATGGAGCAGAATATAGTCTTAAATAGTATGATTAATATTTATGCAGCTGGATAAGCTAGTTTAGATCCTGACCCTCACTGGGTTTCTGTGGAGATATGTCTCTGCTTGCTTCCCTACCCTTCCTCCTCCTGCCCCTATCCTGGTAATAGCTGTGTGGCTGCTGCCGTAGCTCTCAGACTTCAAGGTCAAGTTTTGAAACTAAAAGGGGCCTGAATGCTATTGAGCCTTAAATTGGAGCTCCTGACCACTTCTACCTCCCCCTTTCATGCATCTCTTTGCAAGGAAGAAGAGGGGGATCTGCTAGTATCTATTTAAGTGCAAAACAGGAGGTATGAAAGCAGAAAGCTCAGGTGTTCAATCTTGGATTAGGATAGCAGTTTTAAGTTTTGACAGGGTTTTAGGTGGTGCAGAGGGAGAACAGTAAGAAACTCAGGGTAGAGAAGCTCCTGAAAAAGATTAAGTGATCCTGTGAAATGGTTCTTCAAGATATAATAGACCATAGAGCACCATTTCTACATGCTCTAAAATTTAAAGGCACAGGAACATAACATGTCTATCATGATTTTGTAAAAGGATGGTTCCCCTATTTTTTCCAGTTGTGTTGAGTTGCCTTATTTTATCTCTCAGTGACAATATGAGCCTAGGGCCTATCAATACATCACAGTGGGACAAATACTCGTGGCACACTCTAAATGAAATATCCACAAATTGGATTATCTCCCCAAAGCACTCCGTAATTCATGCTTTCACTGCATAATAACAAGTGTGCTTGCATAGGAAGCGCGACACTGAATTTAGCATAAAGCCTTGTTTTTCCAATTTTATGTGATGAGAGCAGACAAAAAAGCAGAGGTTTGCTTATTAAGCGACACTAACCTCAAACCTCTCCATCCATGAGTGAATGCAAGGCTGTGAGCATTAGAGGGCAGCACAGTAACACTTTCCCACCTTCAAGGAAAAGGATTCTAGGATGCCCTCACTTCCAAGTGGTCCAGTTCAGACAGTTCTGAACCTCTGGGAGTTTCACATGTCCCCCATTAAGAGATCTTTCTCCTTAAAGGACTGCAGAACAGAGGATGTGTCAGTCATAGGAACAGGCGAAAGAACTGTGCTTTTCACATTTTGGCTGCTGATCAAGTTCCTGACCTTACGATCTCTCTATTGGCAAAGACTTATTTGTCCAGTTGTGCCTTGCTTTCTTAGCTCACATTTTATGTAGCTTTTAATGCTGTTTTCTGGGAGAGGGCAGAATCAATCCAGTGCAATGACCAACAGACCAGCTGGGTCGTAACTGAAGCATATTGTATCTTCCAGACATCCAAGAGAAATCTGTCTTTGGAAAGGACAAGTCCAAACATGAAAAGAACTAATGATCTGTAATAATGACAAATCACCCTCTTTGTTATCTAATTTACTAGTGCCAGGCACCTTCACAATTTCTATGCTGTGAGTAGAAGCCTGGATCTTGGTAAATAATCCATAATTACAATACCGTCAAATGAAGATTGATTCAAGAAGGCCATTTTTAACCTGCAGGATCAGAAAGATTTATTCTTTTTCTTTTTTTTTACATGACTGTCACTTCAGTTGTGACAAAACAAGTCCATACAAGACAAGTCGATACAGTATTGGACATACACACAAATGTTACAAAACTCCTCCATTGTCCAGACAAGTCAGATGACTAACCCAATTATAACAGGATGAGACAGCCTTAGCTCTCAACTAGGTGTCATGACAAGCCCAGCTGGAGATCTAGACCAGCAAGTGACCTCCAGACTGCCGTTCTGCAGACCAGTGGGCTGGAAACAATGTCAAGGAGGAGCTCGTTGGCTTAATTTCCAAACAGCCAGAGTTCCCATCCCCACCTCACGCCCACCCCATTCTCCTCATGGAACAGCAGCTGGCTCACAGAGGACCAGCACTGATCAGAGGCAAATGCTGAGCATCTCATAACTTGCTGTATGAGGCTGTGAGTGTTCTGAGGTGATATAGCTGGGGGAGGTTTAGGAGGCATGGGTGACACAGAAAAAGGCATGCCCAGAACCAAAAGGAAGCAAGAAAACTCTTTCACAACTAATGAGAGTGGTGTGGTGTCCTAACTCCATCTTTCAGACAGGTGAGAAGCTTTTTCTCCACAGTAAGAAAAAGAAAGCCTGTGAACAGATGCCTGAGGCCTGCAACACACATTGAAAAGACAAGGAGGAAAAAAAGAAGTAGAGGAAAAAGTCTGCGTGCATACTTTGAACAAATCAGCTGAGTGAAAGCTTGTATCATTGAATTAGCTTTTAAATCAACCAGACCTTCCATAGCCAAGGCCGATGCTTTCATCCTTGTACTCAGTTTGACATCCTTTACCCACTCATTCAAGCACTACCCGCTATCACTGAACTGTGCTGCAGGGTGCTTGACAAAACACTGAAAAAATAAAAACATACATAAATGTATCTTGGCATAATATGTCTTTCTGCCTATGTAGATCAACGGCTTTGCCTCTATCGTGAATTTCTTCAAAACAACTTTCCTTTTCGGAAGAGAGTAATTTAGTATTGTCCAGGGAAAGCTTTCTTATTTCATGCATTTAAGTGTACCACAGATGACCGGAATCTGAGTGAGGAAACAGACACTTACGTGAATAAACTGATTATGAACAGTCTTCTAATACTTGATTTGAAGAAAAAAAAGATACAATGGCTGGCTCTTGATTGCCTCTTGGAGCCAGCTTTGGCTCCTGTTTGCCTCATGCATGACCTCTTTTTTTATGTGGAGAGCAGGTTATCTGGACGGAAAGAGTGTGTCAGGTTGGTTATCACTTTACTTGGACATGGGATTTAATCAAATACATGTATGGATCATGCATACATTTGTATTTACGTATATATTATATACAGTACATACTGAGCAACCTGATCTAGTGGAAGGTGTTCCTGCCCATGGCAGGCAAGTTGGACCTAGAAGATCATTAAGGTCCCTTTCAACCCAAAGCATTCCATGATTCTATGATGATTATATATACACATGATTGAACTTCGCTTATTCATGTGCCTCCCCTTGTACCTACAGGCCAGTGGTTCACAGATAATACCAGAACTATCCACTCTGTGAGGCTTTCTCCAACAGGATTAACCCCTTCATGGTAAAGCCTTTGGAAGTACTAATAGAAAACTAAGTAAAATCCAAGCATGAATGCCAAGTACTAAGAGATAAATAAAAAAATAAATTAAAAAGTGGCAGCTGGGGCCAAAGGAAGAAATCGTTGTCATGATGGGCTGCAACAAGCTCCTTCACTCTTGGTCAAAAATACAGTGAGACTGTATCTTATCTGATATTTCCACTCTACTCTCTCTGTTTCACTCATTGCACAATTTGTTTTGGTTCTCCATGGAGTCCTTCAGTTTCTTGTAAGATTTTCAAGAGCAAGTGGTGAAACAGTGCAGGCAATGAAGGAGATAAGGTCCCCAGGGGATTTAAATAAACCACCTTCCACTGTCTACCCTGTGATGAAAGCAATTAACTGGTGAGATAAAATAAGGTTTGAAGCCGTGAAACGTCTTGCTCCCAGTCTTAGCCTGTAAGGATTATCACCAAAAGCCTTGAAGGTCGTCTAAACATTTGTTAAGCCCAAACCATGTCTGTTAGTCAGTATTTATAAGACTTGCCTGGGTCATAGGCCACTTTTCAGATAACTTCAGCTCAACCCATCAAGTGTACAAAAATCAAATCAGGAGCTTCAACTACAATTTGGCAGGACTATGGATCCTCTCCCAACTTTTCCTGTGCAACTGGTTTGCTGAGCATTGCCCATTTCCAGAAGATATGAGCGGGATTTCCAGCAATTTCCTTTTCATTTAGGTCCACAAAAAAACCCTTAAAACTGCAAAATAGTACAGCAATGCAAAGAAGCAAGCGCCAGTAAATGGGCCGTCAGCTGTTAAAAGTCTACTGCTTCTTTTCAGAAGGTGAATACCCAGCTGCCTGCACCATCCAACCAGGTGGGCTTGGCTGACCGTATGCAAGGAAATCATTCATGTGGATCCTTTCTGAGGCACTGGAAGAGGTGAAGGAATCTTTTGTACAGGACCAGATAACTAAATGACAACAACCCAAGCCGACAAAAGGACTTTTGTTCCTAAGACTAGAAAAAAAATCATGCCTAAAGCCTGTCTTATTCTGCATCTGAAAAACTGTAGTCAATTTTGTTTTCTTGTGCAAAATTATCCACTGCTGCATCCAAATTTAACATAGCCTTAGGAGACAGTTCCCCTGATTGTCCAGACAAATAATTTTTATTGCAGCTGTTTGCTGGTGTGTTTCTGTGGTTGGAAGGCACTCTGGGCTTGTGGCTGGAAAGCTCCCTGACCTGGAATTTGAGAACTCAAATGCATCTTCAGTGATGCAACTCCCAGACCTTCTGCTGTACTCATCATTCCACTTTAACAGCTGTCTCCTGCCTAAACCTCATCACAAGCCAAAAATGTGGAAGTTTTGTGGCCAGCTTCCCCAACATACCTGCTTTTCACATTTATCAGAAGTGTTGTGCTATGTGTAAAACACAGGAACTCTGGCAAACCTTTCCAAAAAGCACTGAAGATTTGAATCCTGCCTCCATTTAACAGAGTTGCATAGCTGCGATAGCATTCACCCGAGAGACCAGATGCCTGGGTGAAGTACATTTTTGAAGAGTTAGCAATTTCAAATGCTTGCTTCCTACAAGACTACCTCAACAAACAGGCTGTTTCGGAGGTAGTATTCTGCCTCTCTTGTTGAAGAATGGAACAAGGTTTGGAAAATGTGACTCTTTACACAGAGAACAAGGCACAAGACTGGGTAAGGAGCTTGCTGCATCCTGATGATAAGAATACAGTAGGTATGATTTAGGCAATGATTTAATAGTACAGATAGTACTGACACGCTGCTTTTTTTCTCAGCATGGACATAAATAACTGCAACACAGTCATTTTCTTGGTAATTCCTTAAATTCTAAGTTCAACCTGACTTGGAGAGGATTCACGCTATTGGAAGAGGCAGCAGAAGACACTCTTACTCTCTCTTGGCATCTCATTGCGGTCTTCATGACTTGCCCGATGATGAGTTTGTACAGCAGTACTCAGGCTTTGCCTTTGGAGTTGCTTGGAAGAATGTATGGATGCATGATCTGATGTGGCCTCTTCCTCTGCAGACATCAAGAGCTTTGTATGTCCATCTTGCCATCTGCATGGAGCACCCTACAAGCCTGGGACCAGCTTTTGGATGAGTGTTCTCCTCTTATGTGAGATGTAGCTGAAGTGGGTGCTATTGTTTGTATAGGTTTTCAAATGGGTAATATTTGTCCTTCTTTATGCTGTAATATACTTTTTCCCCACCTTGAGTAATTATCCAGTTGTGGAAGTATTAAAAACCGGTGTAGTTGCCTCACTGAAGCTACTGAGTAGAAAAGCATGCCTCCACTGTTTTTTGGTAAAATCACACACAGTTTTAATGCTTTAAGTGTTCCACGGCTTGTCTAAGACACGTGGATTGTGTATTTTGGTGATGAGATTCTTGTATACTGAGGACCCACCAACCTTTTCTACTCCACTGGAAGTACACGTTGTGTATAAAGCATTTATGTACTACAGACTGAGGGAAAAGCCTGACACTTTTCCTTCTCTTATGCTGAATGCATAAATGTCGTTCGTAATTATGGAAGCAAAAACAACTGGTAAAGACATACCACAATGAACTCTGCTGCAGAACCACAATATATGGTTTTGGGGAAAAGATATGCAGCATTTATGCTGCTTCACTTTTAAGGTGAAGCTTCCCTCTGGAGTATTGGATTTATTTTTTCCTTGAGAACATGTCTGAAAATATCTCCAGCATAGTATAATCTATCTCGTTAGGAAGGCAAAAAGAGCTCATCGGAAGTATATTTTATGATCACCCAGTACAAAAGCTCCCTCAGATAGGGACAATATGACATCTGGCAGACAAGCAGCAGACTCTGTCAAAGATGAAGGAAGCTACTCACCTGTTCTTTAAATTGAGTGGTAGGACTCTGAACAAGCAGGGCCTCCAATCCCCATGACAATACATTTAGTATAGTGCGTGTAGCTCTGCCATCACCTTTGTCTTTGTTGGAATGGTACCTTGCTTCAATCAGTCCTGTTTTGGATAAACACACAATCGTCTTCTAATCACTCTCTTGCAGAATGTCGTGTGTAATTCCTGGATTTCACGGTTCCACATGATGCAGGTGAGTGTTGCTGTGTAGGAAGGCAACTGCTGTGCGTGTGAAGTATCTGAGTGATTGGGGCGGCAGGGCATAGCTGTGCCGGCTGCAGGAGATGGGGAAAGGTGTGAACGCAGCATCAGCTGAGGGACCCACTGCTCAGGAAGGGTGAAACCAATCAGTTGGAGCATGATATTTAGGGGATAGGGAGAAAAGGCTTGGAGTAATTGAGGAGAAAAGACCACACTGGGAGAGAAAGTGAGTCCCTGTGGGAAAAAAACCCTTAGAAACACGTCCTTTCATGGCAGAACTACAGTGGCATTAGAGATAATGGAATGAATAGACAATGAAAGAATTTCTTTTAATGAATCTTAATTTGTAAATATACTTAAATATTTCTATTCTGATCAGTTCTCCACTAATCACTTTTAAGGCAAACTCCTGACCTTTTTTAACTACTCAGTCAAGACCTGAATGCAATTATGATGAAATTCTCTTATTCCCTGGACAATTGTATCTTTCATGGCAGGTAAAAAAGAAAAATGTGTGCTTTTTGCAGTAAAGCAAATCAAAGTCTTAGAGTTGTTTAATTTCTGTCTTTATTTTCTCTCTATCAGTCCTTTTTGCCACTCCTTTACTTGCTGTAAGGAAGATGGCCAGCTGCCTAATTAGAGGACAGCAGCTTGAAATGCAGTTGCTTTGTGTCAGGGACCTACCTCAAGTCCCAGCCCCTGCAGAGCATTCAAAGAGAAGTTGTTCCCTTGGAAGCTGCTAGCCTTCTCCCTACAGGTTTCTCGCAAGGAGGTGAGGATGCTCCAGACTCCTCGGCTTTGCCTTGCTTCACTGTTTCTATCAGTATTATGATCCTTACACTCTCCTCATCATTTTTTTCCCTCCCTTGTGGCTGATTGTTTTCTAGGCCTGTGGCAGTTTCTCAGTGAGGAGACGGGCTGTTTATTTCACGTGGACCCTTTCTAGCATATGAATCTGGCCTGGGGAGTTTTGATATTGGCTAGAAATAAACCAGCATGGGAATCTCGATTGCACAAGGCCAGGCTGTGCTTTGTCTTACTTTTCAGCTTTCTGGTTTCTTTCCCTTTGCTAGTTCTCACACAGGCTTTTCTCTTTTTCTTTTTCTTTTTTTTCTTTCTTTTTCTTTTTTTCTTTTTCTTTTTCTTTTTCTTTTTCTTTTTCTTTTTCTTTTTCTTTTTCTTTTTCTTTTTCTTTTTCTTTTTTTTCTTTTTCTCTTTCTCTTTCTCTCTTTCTCTCTTTCTCTTTTTCTCTTTGTAAAGAAAGACCTTACCTAGGAATTCCACTAGGAAGATGGGGAGGGAGAACAACAGCATGACAAGGTCAAGTGTTTCAGCAAACAGATATCTTGCTGGGAATATTGCATATGAAACCTGCAGGAATATAGCTTAGGAGCCTCTTGGCCAGCGAGGTCAAGCTGCAGGAAGGTAGAGCAGGTTAGCTCAGAGGCTCCTTATTGCATTCCTTGCGTCAGGGACAACAGCACCTTCATTCATCTCTCTCAGCATTTCAGTGAAAATCACCTCTATTGCCCCAAGAAGTTAAATTGCATTTGCTGTGCTGCAAGCAAGGTGGTAGTTTTGAGGAAATATTGCTATCATCTTTTACATGGAGACTCATTAATTTCTGTGATGTGCTAAGTCTGCTCACTTGGTTGATGGTTAGTGCAAGCATTTTCTAATTGCTACCCATAATGCACTTATAACCCCAGAGAAGCTAATTTAGCAGCCTTTATTTTCATCCCCTTCTATTTTTCAAAGTGGTATTATGTTGATATCATGTAAATTTACAAAAGAAAATGATTTGTGCTGTATAAAGGCACTGTCTGAATGTCCACAGCAGAGGCAAAGGCTTCAAATGCTTATGAATGAAAGGAGGCAATGGCAGCAAAGTCAATATTACAAATTTAGTACAAAGTATTCTTCCTCTTCAATATTGAAAATATATTGGTTTCTTTCAGATGCTTTTTTTTGTGTGCTGTCCAACAAAGATAAAGATCTAGGCTAAATATATATCTCAGGACTTTTCAAAAGTGACTGTTTTTTCCCTTCTCAATATTTTAATTTTTGAGGTAACTATCCAGAGATATCTGATGGGAATCAACTTTTTTTAGAGAGATGGATCATTTTTCCTTGCCCATGAAAAAGCAAAAATAAGATAGGAAACATAATGTCCACATCTGGGACAGCTGGCTTCACACATGGCTGTTAGTGTGGGCACAAGAAGCCTGAGTCTTCCAGATTGCATTTACTTTGAAGAGGCATCTCCAACTCTGATTTGAGTCAAAAATGAACAGAGCCTCCAGCCTAAACTAAGCTTTCATTAGTGAGTTGAAAGAGAGAGAAAACCAGGGGTTGAATTTTCAGTATCTGTTCAATCAGTACCGGTAACATGAAACTTCATTTTACACCCATCTCACGGAGAAGCTAAACTTCAGCCAGACCACTCCATAGGCATGTTATGTTGAAAATCTGTAGGGCCTCCCATTTTCATGTGTCCCGTTACACATAAGCTCGTTGCCGTTAGGCTTGTGGGCAGAAAGTTTCTCTTCCAAAGAGTGCAGTGTATTGCCTCAGTTATGCTCCAAAAAAAGGAACGATGAAACAGAAGCCAGAAGAAAATTCAAGCACTAGGTATAGGAGAAAATTTTGAAAATGGACTGCCAAAGGTACTGCCTTGTACTGCAGTCTTTGGTGAAGGATTGGTCAGAAAACTCTGGACACGAGTTTACAGTATCATTTGGGCACAAAAGAGCAATTAGCTTTGGAAGAGAAAAAATAACCCGGATGCTGGGTCTCCTCACCTGGTTTTTAGGACTGCAGGCAATTGTCTGCAGCTCTGGCTGGGTCTTGCTCTGCCATTAATCCAAACATGTGGGATGTTCCGTGGAAAAGGACAGGACATGACATGGGAAATTGCTGGATGTGACAGATAACCATGTGAGGAGCTGGCAGAAGTTAGAGGTAGCACCTTGAGGGATGGATGGATGGATGGATGGATGGATGGATGGATGGATGGATGGATGGATGGATGGATGGATTTTACAGGTGGCTAAGAAGGATATACATGAGAAATGGTCAGCTGTCACAGCTAAATGAGCTGGGGAGCGATAGGAGCTTCCTGTCCACAGTCCTGCGAGGTCACCAGTGCCTAGGTAACCACATCAGAAATACTTTTTTTGGGTATGGATGCAACAAAACTGTCAGCCATGGGAGGAAAGGAAAAAGGCTGCTGTTTATTTTGGAAGAGGCTACAGTAGGCAAGGGGAGTTGCAAGGTTGGCAGAAAGGAGGGACGGGGATAATAAGGTGCACAGATTCTGTGAGCTGCCCGGGGGATGCTTGATGGCCAGCTCTGCTCCAATAAACTAAATCTGTTCTTCTGACCATATCACAGGGGCCCAGGCTGTGGCCGTGAGTTCCAGGCTGGAGGATGGTGTGGTCTTCTGATTCCACAAGGGGATGGCTGGGTGACCCAGAGTGGCATCCCAGTGTCCCTGTGGCCATGCCCATTCCAGTCTCAAGGGCACTGGCAGCTGTCACTTTAGGCAGCTAACACTGTCAGGGACAGTCCCTGGGCACCTTACCTGGGACAGTAACAGGTGAACTCGCTGGTCCCAAATTGCAAACTGACGCTTTGTCCCAAGAATATCTATGAATAAAAAGATAGTAATTTTCTTTCAAGTGAAACCATAGTTGAGACTGTTCTGCAAAACTAAGAAGAGTATATCAGAAAAGAAAATATAACCTATAAAAAGTTTGTTGGGAAAAAACCATTTATTATTGCAGTGGGGTGCAGGGGGTTACTTAGGGACAGGAGTGCAGGGGGTTCATTTCTCAGTCTTCTTACACTGATCAACTGGGAATGCTTGGAGGACTAATCATAAATAATCATAATCATATCCTGCCTAGATGGATATGGGTTTAAACATAGATGCAGTTGCTTGAAAATTATTCTATAAAGATACTGAAGGCAAAGAGGGGATATGTGAAATTAACAGCAGAATGGGCTAATTAAGATCTTCAGATAGGTGCTTAAAACTGGGTTATTATGTAGAATGTTGCTTACTCGAATGTGCCTTTTAAAAATGCTGTTTTCTGGAGTATTTTTGTTGTTGTTTTCTTTAACTTAACCCCCCACCCAATCCTTCTGTTTTGACCTCTCAGGAACACAGAGGTGTATGGGGCACTTCTGAGCTAGTGAACGGTAGCTGGGGAATGCTGAGCCCACACCGCAGTTTCTTGGTCCTGCTGCCGTCGACGTGCTTTACTGAGGAAACCCCTGGGAAAACATTGGCACTGAATAACATTGAAAAGAAAAAAATACTTTGAAAGCAGCTTTTTTTTGTTGTTGTCTTAAGGGTCACTGGGAGAGTCTCAGTCCATGCATTCTGAACATTGCCTCCTGAGCGAGCCTGAGTTAAAGCTTGATTGGTTAAATACTTCTTACATTTTCTCCTGAAAATATATTGTCTCTCTTGTAGTTTCTCATTTCACCCAAGGGTCTCTTGGCTAATTCATGAATTTATTTAGTATAAGCCACAGGAAGGCTGGAAGAAAGTGGACAAGAAAGATGCAAAAAAAGCATTGGCTATGGCAAAGGAAAGGAAATGCTGCGTCTCCACATCAGCATTTCCACATGGAAGGATAAAAGGTACAGAGCTAACCAGAATTCATCAGCAACCTCTTTTCCATAAATAATTTAAATTGTTCTAATTTTTTCAGAAAATAGCAATTTTCTTAGGATCTAAAAGAGTTCTGCACTCGTGCCAAAATTGTTGAATCTTCCCAGACTTTCTAGGAGATTAGCAGCAGTTTCATTTCCTAGGTAATTGCAGGTACCATGTTGGCACAATTATTTCAAAACTACTTGTCTGGGACACTACTCTGGAAAGCAAATGTTCACATCTGTCCATATGTAAGGGTTCAAGTCTGAGCTCCAAAGGGCAGCCAGCAGCATTAGAGGGAATGCATCTCCCAGCTGCTTTACTACCACTGCTTTTAATGTGGAAACATTTTGCAATACTCCCAAAACACAAGTTAAACACGAGCACGTAAATTCACATGCTGCTTTCAGAGCAGATGCTTTTTCTTTTTTTTTTTTTTCTGTCAGCTGTGCCACTCACAAGAATTGATGATTCAGGTTGAATGCACGTTGTTATGTTATTTTTATGTGTGGTTATTGGGATTGCTTCTTGTTTGCGTGTCGGTAGCTGCCTGCCAGCTGGTGGCTACATTCTGCTGGACAATTAGCAATTTTCCCCATCTGGTGAATAGATTTACTCCACGTGCACCTTGCATGTGATAACATCTGAGGTTCAAATAGAGATGTTTTGGTGAAAGTCTGCTCTTCACTATCTACAGTAGGACTTTCTCCTCTATGCTATTCGTGTTTTCAGAGAACTATGGCTTTTAAGAGTGATGGAAGTGTGGTTTAAGGGGTTTGTGTGCTCCAGTTAGACCTTGGTGTTTGCAATTCTCCTAGAAATAAAGCAAAACTACAGAAATGGTGTTCCTAATTTGATTAATAATAAATATGAAGGATTTTTTCCTTTTCACACAAACTTTCTTCAACATGGGCTTTATTTTTGTTGATCTGCTTTGTTTCCACCTCCTGCACAGCTTCAAATTAACAGATAACATGTAAAACCTATCACTGCAGGATTGAATTGTTTCAGAGTCCACTTCACTACATCTTATCCTACCAGATTCTAGCTGATCGTAGGAGTCATGCTGTGCACCCATTTAAATTGAAAAGCTTACAGGCTTGGTTGGGCCATTTCAAAGTTTGCAGAGATTTAGCTTTAATCCTCTTAAAATATTAGGCCACGTGACCTTGCATACCATATTGTCAGTGGGATAAAGATCCCTTTGATTTTTATTTACACTTCATTCCATGGGAGGAGGCAGGTTAATTCATTTCATCTCAGTGCCACCTTTAGATCCCCGTCCCCTCCCTAGGTCACTCACGTGGATGCAGGAATGCTTTGGCAAGTAGGGTTTGCATTTTTCTGCAGCTCTGTGCTCCAGTCTGTTCTTCAGAGGCATGCTTAAAAGATGTCAGCTTTGCAGGCAGATAAATTGTTTTATTTTTGCATAAAATATGTCCTTCCATCTATCTTTATGAAATGGAGTTTTTCACTATAAATGTTTCATGCAGACAACTTCAACAATTCATGTACTTGCTTTTACTTTATAACTTTTCAATTAAACAATGGTTTCTGAAAGCTGGCAGTTGTTCCAACCTGCTGTTGTTATGAATTTTACCTTCAAGTTTTGGGATTTTTTCAATGTTCACAGTGTAGCAAAAAGAAGGCATAAGGAGTATAGAGGAGAAAAATGCTGTAACCACGGAGGATAATGGATTTGAAAAAAATCCTGAGTACATGGAAATTCCACAGACCCTTTCTTCATCATTTTGCGTAGCTATTTACACACATGCAAAAGCAGTAAAAAATATTGATTTACTAGTGTCCTTGGCTAGAAAACTAGGTTCCATGGACGGAAAAGTATAGGGCTTTCTGTCTAGAAGAGGGAAGGGCAAGTAATAGTTTCCAGAGATAATTTGAGAGAGCTTTGGTGCTATCCAGGCCTTTAGTTATTTTGACAATGACAAAAAAATTGCAAGAGGATGAGTACTTTCTGTGAAAACATCCCTTCAGCCTAAACCTCATTTTTTCTGTCTAGTACTGGACTCAAAATTTGGCTGAGGTTGTTTCCCTATAGTCCTCCAAAGTCTAGGGAAGGGTGGTAAAGCAGTGATGATTTCAGGCCTAGTGCTAAAATTATACTGCTTGTTCACAAAGTTAATGAGTTCAAATTCAAAATATTAACCTGTCCTGCCATCTGCTAGTAGTCAAGCTACTCTAACACCATACCAATATTACAGACCTTGTACATTTTGTCTTCCTACATATCCTTCCTTTTGGGAGAAGCAACTCCCGTTACTTCAGTGACTCAGTAGTTGCCAGTGTTTCATGAAGCAACTGCACAGTTTGTAAATTATTTAAGCACATACAAGCCCATTAAACAAAGAAAATTTACCAGGTGATCTAATTTACCAGGCAACACTCATCCAAACTTTTTCTCTCTAGCTACATTTCCAAATGACAGTGACCATTTCTACAAAAAGCTGTACATTCACAGCCTTTCCCAGTGGCAAAAATCTATGAGGATTTCTATGGGATTTAACAGCCTGTCGAATGCGCAAAACTCTATTCTACAGAAGTACATCTTCCAATTTAAATACCACCTTGATCTAAAAATTTTCCAGCTTTCGTTACTGCAAGTAATATCTACATATTCAGACCAGCAAAGGTAAAATAACCCGGTTTTTTAATTCTACTGTCTATTTTACACATTCAAACACCTTTTCTTTTTTCAGGTGACTTTACCATACATAAATCTTCAGAAGAAATACTTTCATTTTGGGGGTCAGGGGCAGGAGAAGGAAGCTAGGCAGATAGCTATAGCAATTTGGAGCCTCAGCTCAATTTCTGACTGAAAAGAAAGAGGTCACACTTAAACCATTGGGAAAAGTCTATAGGCTTTGGTTCACTTTCCCTTACATATAGCCGCAGCTAAACTGATTACCTTCTCCCCATCGCCCACATCCACCTCCAAAAGCAGGAGTGAGGGTTGTAACAAGGGCAGCTAAATCCAAGATAGATGATGAGTCAGAGGCTTCAGCTGTGATTTGTGCAGCCTGGCATATTAATGTAAACTGATAGCAGCTTATAATGAGCATCTGCTATTGCCTCCTGTTAAAGATGAGGTATTGGACTTGCTGGACCTTTGATGTGACCCAAGTACAGCTGCTCTGGTGCTTTTTGTAAGGGCTCAAAACATTAGTGCAGCCGCTCAGGAGAAGGAAAAAAAACCACACAAGAGCTGACTGTCACAAGTTCCTCAGACATCTCTATGTAAATGGACAGAGTTTGGGAGCCAAATTCCAGAAAAGTTAGAATTAGGGATTAGTTTGTGGGGGAGGAGGGGAGGGCATATTCATGGAGAGACTCAAAGATATAGATGAACTGCAGCCCTGGAATGGGGTTACATTTTTTAACCTAAATTGAGGTTTGGTTTCTATTCGTACTCTGAAGGCTTAAAAAGTACCAGATGCAGAGAGATGAGCTCCAAACAATACTGTGAGAATGAGTCAAAAGGGAAGCCAGCCTGCACTAGGTATGTGTGAGAATGATCACTCACACAGCTCCTTCCTGAATAGTCAGTTTTAATTTGTTATCTTGCATCTCTTATAGTCCAAGAAAGGTGATATCTGTGAGAAAGGGAAAAAAAGTGTCTAAAGAAAGTGGAGGTTGAAAATTTGCAAAGAGATTTGGGATTGGATGTGAAAATTGAGTCTCCTTTTAATTAATTTAAAATAGCTGAATGATGAGTCAATGGTATTTCTCTAAATGCGTGGTTATAAGCTGAAAAGATATAGAGCACATATCAGGGCATTAGATCTGTAGTTCGCTACTCTGGAATGGTATAAAACCTGAGCTGAAAATTAAATGTCATCCCATGTTTAGTATTTGATACAGTGAAATATGGCTTTTGAGACCTGGGTAGAGAACTGAGGACTAAATGAATACTTTGAGATCCTTCTGCTGCCATGCGAATGAGGAAGGCAAAAGAAAGGCTCATGCTGGAGCGGGTGGGGGTGCCAGAGCCTGTTCCTTTCGATGAATTGACTGGATTAGACAGTTTCCACATAAACAGATGTGGGGAAGGTTATTACTCTCTGAAAGCACTAGTGTCAGGCAGCAGCAATGTGAGAGAAGTGCCAGGTTTAAGCAGAAATTTTTCTCAGGATTCAAGCTGTTGCTTTCCTAGTTTTCTATCCTTTCTCCCTTCTGAGAGACCTGATGAAATTATTAGTTGCTATGATAGGTGATAAGTGGAGAGGGATGGGAATGACACCATCTAGAAATTGAGTGGGTTTTATTTTTTATTTCCTTCCTTCCAAAGCTGCTTCTTGCTCTTCAATCCTTCCTCCCTTTTCCTCCATGCAGAGGTTTCCTTCTCTCCTCCTTCTCCTCTCCTCTTATGCCCTTATCAGCAAAACTTAGTCCTCCTTTGCCTTCAGGCAAGCAGGGCCCCGTTGTTCCACCTGCACTGGGCTGCATTCCCAGCTGTGGGCTGCACAGCAAACCACATGCCCAGAAATGCACCACAGGTCCTGCCATGCACAGCCGCAGCTGTCCTGGGAACAGCTGGGCACTGGGAGGGAACAGTCTGTTTTATGGGATGAAAAAAGAACTGTGAGCCAAAGGGAAGGTAATTTCCTCACTGGGGATTCTGGCTTATTTTGGGAGGCTCGATAGTTGCATGTTTTGTTATTGTGTGGTTTATTGTGTGATGTGGTGCAGGACAGAGTCTCGCTTAAGCAGTACACGGAGTGGGTTTTTTTCATCTGGAAAAGAAAACAAATTCAAAATTGAGAACTATGTAAATATGCCCCAACATTTGTGATAGAAATACAGGAAGTTAAAAGGAAAAACAACACTAAAAGACAAATTCATCAGGTCCTGGACAGAATGACCTGTGGAGCCCCACCTCCATGGAGAGGGATTTGGCAGATGCCCCTCTACCCCTTTGCTGTTCACAACCAAGCAATGAGACCCGGGGACAAGGAAGTGGAAATTAGTGGAAATCTTGAGATTAGATTGCAAGGACTGAGAGTACAAAGCTCGTTAGAGATGGGGAAGGAACAGTAGAAAGGAAAGAGCTGTCAGATCACACACATTATTGGGGTAGGAACCCATCAAGTTGTGAGGTAAATGCTACCAAAGAGAGATTATTAGTGAGTCCTTGCTCTAGCATAAACATCATCCAACAGGCTCTCAGGAAAAGGAGCAGATCTTAAAAAAGTAATTTTTGCCTTTTGATTGAGAGTGGAAGGGGCTATGGGTATAACAAGCACAAGCTGTTTTAATCCAGTGCTGCTTAAGAGGTGATTGCTTTAAGTATAGCAATGCCTCCTGGCTGTACAGGAGTCCCTGAAATCTCAGAGGCTTGAAAATGAAAGGTGACTGTTGTTCAGCGCAAAGCGTTCTCCCTAAAGTCTCTCTCCGACTGTTGCAAGGAAGAAATGTGATGGCTGAAGGAAAATGTTCCAATAAACTCAGCTACTCCGGGAGTGAATCCCTGTGGCCAGCAAACACAGCACCCAGACTACTATGTCAGAAGGCGACTGCAGGTCAGATTATAAATGCAACAATAATCACAGTGTTATTGAAAATAATTTCACCGAAAATGAAAAATTCAGATGATGCAAAGCAGTCAGTAAGGCTGTGAGAGACTGCTCTGAGATGTGAGGGTAAAACAAAAAAGACTGTCGCCGGAAGAATACTGAGTCTAGAAAAACTAAGGTGACAAAGCAGCCACTCAGGAGGTTCTGGGAGAAGATGCAGGCAGACAAAACAAAAAAAGAATGAAAGATAATCAAAGATCTGGAAGGGAAGAAGGGTTTTCCATGTCTTTGGGGTGAACAAAGTAATCGCTGTGAAACAGGCATACCAATGAAAGGCCTGGGAAATGTGTGAAAAAATGTTCCACTATGAGTAACTAAACAGATGCTTTTTATTTATGCTCTGCTAGAAGAAACAGACAGCATAGAGAAGGCCCAGGCTCAGGCTTGGTTGGACAGGATAGCATTAAAAGGGGTGAGCCCTGGGAGGGCAAAGAAGGAGTGTGCATGGCTGTCAGGACACATGGGAAGGGCATTCTTGCTTGGGAGGGTACCCATAGTTCTGTGTCTCAGAGGCAAGGAAACATCTATGACACCTCCTCTGGAGGAAGTGTGTGGTTTTTGCTGCTGATTTAGTTACCAAATAGGCAAGTCATTACTGACAGCTGTTTGCTGTGAGCTGAGGTGCTGGTGGTAGTGATTCAGACTCCAGGGCACCACTAACCTGTGCTGTTGAGGCCAGGGAGCTGCTTGAGGGGATTTACATCTTGCTGTGGCATGGCTGCATGACCCTTCTGCACAAGCTCCTTCTCCATTGTGGGAATAATGGACCTATTGTTCTTAATGTCTGTGTTGTAGGCTCCAAGTCACTGAGTTGTGTCTGGCCCACTCTAAAAATCCTGTATTTTGTATGCAGACACTCCCCTTTTTGGAAAGAAAGCCGGACTAAATATAGCAGCAGACAGGCTTGGACTGTGCTCCTAAATTCCCTGACTGGAGATCTTGGAGATTTCACAACCCCACACCAAAATGCTGAGCTATGGTTGTACATAAGATCAAGAGCGGTCAAATTTGACACATTTGAAGTGAAAGTTCTCTAGAAATCTGGAGGCTGTTTACGTGATTCCTGAGAAATATCTGATGGCTTTTCCAATTCATCTCACAGGTTAATGTATGAGCCAGGGTTGCATGGCAGTGGTGGCTGCATGTGCTGTGTTGCAGCCCCAGGTCAGAGGGGCGAAGTGAAGGTGCCTGCCTCTCTTCTCACATCCCCCTTTCTTGGGGCAGACACCCACACCTGCCTGCACACCCCGAAAGAGGTGCGTGCACAAGCTGGGGTGCACAAATGGATGAGTGGAGGAAATGTGGTGTGAGGGTACATTTTGGTGGGTTGCTGTGCTTTTAAGTGCAGCCTCACTTCATCAGCTTCCCATCTTTAAAACTGAGGGAATATAAACTCCTCTCTAATTTAAAGATAAATTAACTTTTGCTTCTGAAGCATTCAAGTGGCATATTGAGAAGCACTACGGGAGAGTCCCTGAAGAGATAAATTATTTTATGCAGAGGGAAGGGATTTGGTTGCTGTACAGTTATGCAGAGGCTGGAACTAGAGGGTAGGTGAAGGGAATGAAACAATACACTGCACAGCTGTGCATTGGCACCATCTATTGCACTGAGTAAGGCACAGGCTTTCATCAGGAAAAACAGTATATAATGAAAGGCTCTATTGTAAGTGGAAGGGGAGCAGAAAATCTTAAACCTGCCATTTCCTAACCTTTGAACAGTTGACTTTGCACCCACAATGTTCTTTCACTGTTGTTGGTTTTGCATGTAGCACAATACAAAGCAGGAAGGGCTTTTATTATTAAACAGAAGTGACAACAGGATGGATATCTGTGGCACTAGGCCGCACAGGAATGTAGTGGAGTCAGCAGTTCAGTGCATGATTGTTTAATCCAGGATTTGGGCAGTCTGCAGGCAGTAGTACAGCACTGCACAATTGATGTTCATCAGCTGGCAGATTAGACAGGAGCAGCTCAGGACTGCATCCCTGTACTTCCCCTCCTCTTCCAAATATTTTATTTCCCACATTGTACCAGTTGTGCCGCTGCAAATCAGGTTAATACATGAAGATGAAACATTTCCCTTGTACCTCAACACACTGTTCAAGAGGCAAGCAGAGTATACACTGACTTCAGCATATACTTCTGGCTTCCACCAGGTGCTTTGTGCTCTCTTGCAGAACTCTTTTTGTGTTAGACAAGGGTGAAATGTTAACATGAGGATAGTAAAGAAACAAGTTGACTTTTGGTGCTTAGAAGCAATAATAGATGCTTGCCTCACTATGAACTTTGTATAACTCAAGCTTAACCTTTACATGCTTGTGTAGAATAAGAGATAGATTAAGTTTGCAGGAGAACTGAAGGTTGAAAAAAAAGAGAAAGACTTTAAATCCCAAAGGCATGGAGAAGAAGCCAGAGGTCTGATTGCATTGTGTCAGATGGCAGTTGTTCTGCTCTTTGAAGCAGCCCTGATACACACAAGATATTGTAATGCTGTGGTGTTACAGCCTCCTCTATTCTGTGAACCCACAGAAAATGTTTTAGAGGAGCTCAAGATCCTTGGCAAATTTTAGCCTACAGCAATATCCCCAGTTTCTTAGTCTATTATTTTATGTCTGCTTTCAGGCAGTGTAAGACCAGTACCACAGCCAGATGAAGGTGTGCCATGCTCAGCCTGCTGGTCCTGCCTCTGCATCACCTCCTTTCTTGTATCCCATCAAAAGATAAAATGACATGAGGGTGGGAATTAAAAGCCCACATGGGCAGACAGATCTGCTGCCCTAGATTGCCCCATGGCAAGACAAGTTTATGATGACTTAAGCCCTAGAGCCACAATTGCTTGTGGACTATCATTAAGTGATATAAACCACCAGGTCTCTACAGATCATGGGATGAAAATTGCTCTAATGGATGGGTCAGAAACAGTAATGAAGAGAATTTATAAATAAATTTATACATTAATTAAGTATCCCCAGGGTGATAGGTAAATGCAAGTAAGGGGAGTTTCAGGATTAGGGGTGCACAGGCAAAACCAGTGCCGTTACCCTTCTGTGTCTCCCAATACACCTCTCCTTCAGGACTGGGGGCACAAACCAGCACAAAACCCCACACTTTTCTCAGTGTTTTCAGAAGCCTGGTTTTAGAGTCCGAGTCAGACCCTTCCCTCAAGGTGCACGTTTGTTTGCATTTGGAGGCATGAGGAGACCCTAATATGTTGAGGTGTGGGGACTCTGATGTCTGTTGAAGTCTCTCTGCCCCACAAAAGCAGTGTAAGAGTAGGCCCTGAAAAGAGCAAGAATGTAATGTTATGCAGCATAAGCCAGTCCAAAACAGAGCTGCTCCGATTCTGTCATCCCTTCTGACCCCAATTTTATATTCCCTCCCTTCCTTTTTTTGCTGCTGCTTTTAAGGTCATGGCATGAGATCTGAACTAACTAAAAAAAATTTTTTTCTTTAGTTTTATACAGTAAGTTCCATCTCCCCAAACAAGCTCTTCATGCAGTAGTGTGGGTATCAGTCCTGGTGCAAGGTAGTGGGTAAGATCACTGTTGGAGGCAAAGCTGCTGGATGTGGTGCTGGGCTGGGGCACAGCTGGCTTGGATCAACTTCATCTACTAAGGAATCACATCTTCGTTAAATATTCTGAGTGCTTAATGTTGTTTCAGACCTGGCAGAAGTGAGTTACATATAGCCCTTGATTACAGACTATGCCTAAACAATTGTCTAGTCCAACGACATACCTAGAAAGCTCTATCACTCCCATTGATCCAGAATGAAAATCCCGTAGATCTTGCCTGCAACTTCCAAAGCAGTCCTTCGCTGTGTTTGTTGTTGCTTGCAAGTGTTAATGCTTAGAACAACTTTGAGCCTTTTCTACCTCTCATGTGAGGTCCTAAGAGGCTGCGGTATAAGTGTATGGCGTGCTTATACTACAGGGATTGTGCAAATTAAAACTAATTCCGGGGAGGTGGGGAGAGTAAAAAAAAAAGGAGGCAATGAAAAACTAGTGGAGGAAAGAATACGAAAAGATAATCCAAGCCATCTTTATAGACCAACCAGTATATTTACAGCTACTGTTGAGAGATGAGTTATTGAATGATACCTGTTTTCATCCTGGCCATAGATTTCAGAAATGCATGCAAGTACAATTATCTTCACCCAAGAGGCAAACATTTGGACAGTTTTCAAATCAAAACGTTGTTTATGAATCGATTTTTGCCTCCTTAAGTTCAGCTCAGCTATCCTTGTAGCATACGAAGTGCCATAACCAGCCCAATGGATCACACTGGGGTTACGTTGTACATCAGGAATCCTGCAGCACTCATCCTGGAGAGATGCTTTCAGACACCACCACTTGGAGTGGGAAGAAAAAAAAGCAGTCACAGAAACATGTACCCGCCTTCCCTGCAAATATAAACTAAAGGCTGCATCCTTTAAGGGCAGTCCTTTTTTACTGTGCAGATAACTCTAGGACTGCTTCTGTGTTTTCACTGTTAGTTGCATGAACTCTGAGGGTAACAGGGACCACATTTTCTTCTAGGCCAAACCCTATGGTTAGCTCTCAGTTTTAACTTGTGCACACTGAATGTGAAAACTGCTGGGATTTGTCTACATACAGGTTTTCACAATTCTATTGGCTGTAAAATTGTTTATTATAAGGACTTCAGTCTCTGAAGAAGCTGTGCTGACTGCTGTCAGGAACAGAACGTACATTAGATTGGTGGAGTAATCTGGTAATGCAAATTCTTCATATTTCATCAAGGGAGCATTTACTCTGCAGTCCCAAATGCTTCTTGGCAAAACAGACTGGCAGCACTGATCTCTGGCAAGGTGGCAATGCTCTTATTTCTTCCAGAAGGCAGGAACTAAACTACCTCCCCTCCCCTCTAGGAATGACTATAAATAGAGGTCTGCTGGGATCCCAGTCTCACATTCACAGAGGCAGCTGCCATCTGGGATTGCAGTTGACCCCCTGTCCCTTCTTCATCTTCTCTCTTTCTTCTTTGATGGTATTTGTGTGATTTTGAGGTGAGCTGGTCCAGGGAATTAAACCAACTGAAAAGTAATCGTAGGAAAAGAAGAGACTGGTGCTTGCACATATTGCGCATTGCTTCCTCCACATTTCTGGCTACCCCCAGAGAAGCTGACTACCTTCTAGGAGACTTTCTGAAGTGCTGGGCAACAAAGTAAACAGCATGAGAGGTGACTTAGGGATTTAAGCTTAATCCACATCTGTGGAGTAAACTGCCAAAGAAAGGCACATATTCAAACTGGAAAACATCGATCATATGCTATTTGCTAACTGCAGTCACAGTTACTATTTCTGTACTGGCAAACCACAAAAAGAATGAAACCTTGTAGGTTAAATTAATGGAAACCAAGACAGACAGCAAAACAACTAGCTCAGAACTACCAAGCTATACTTAACGCAAAAGTCACCCTGAACTCATGAGCCTTTGCCATATCTCTGCTTTCCTGAGAAAGTGCTGTGTTTCTGTGCAGGAGGGAGTGTGTCCTCAGGGAGCAGCACAACCTAAATGAGAGCAGGAACACAGTTTGGGAAATCAGCACTGCAACAGATATAGCCAGCTTCAAAAATATATCTGTTGCATATTTTTTCCCCTAAATGTTTAGCCTGTTAAAAGCTAGTGCCTAATAAAACTGCAGGAGGATATTTTTTAACTGACCGCTACTGCATGTGTTGGAAGAAACCTTTACTAAAGATGCCCCTGGTGCCATGTATTTTGCTGGAGGGACCAAGTGACATCTGCTTTATCAAGATGCAGGAAATGCCATTTCCTGTCTAGGCAGGGGCATCAAGCCAAATACTACTCTCAGTTGTCAGCCAGACAATTATTTGATTATGGATGTACAGCCAGCTTGTGTTTGTAGACCATCTTTCAGCTAGACTGCAAAGATTACATATACATTTGACAGTCAGTGTTGGGCTTATTTTCAGCTTAAAACCATTACTTATTAACACAGAAGGCTGGCCTCATGGAAGTGAATTGTTCTCAACTCCCCTGTTGTTCAAAAATTTGATGTGCGCTGATGAGTTTGCTCAGGTCCTCATTCTGTGGCTTTTTGCAGAGAGAAGAATCAGTTTCTTCTTCTCGGTAAGATGAAAGAAGTAGTATTTTTTCCCCTTATATCCCAAAATAAATTAAGGTTTTCTGGCAGTGGTGCTCATTTCACCCCTCGGTTTTGACAAACACTATTCATCCTGAGAAAACAACTGTCTGTCTGTTGGCTTGAGGATCCAGCTGCTTGTCATGTTAAACCATGTGGAGGCTGCATCTGAGTCCATCTGTATTGCCAGGATCAGTGCCCCAGGGACTCAGCACAAAAACACTTTGATCCCTCCCAGTGACAGGGTTTTTGCTAACAAGCCTCCAGACATTTCAGTTGGTGTGTCATCACCCTTGCTAAACTAGAACAGAAGGATGAAACAAAAGTATCTCCAAAGACCTTTAATAACAATCAGTCGAAGGGGAATGAGTAAAACATCCCAGGTGAGACACTTCTGTAAAAAGCATTAGCATGGGCCATATGACTGTAATGAGGACGGAGAGGCTTTTTTCCCCACCTTTTTTTTTTCTTTTTTCTTGTCCTTTTCTTTAGAGATAAAAGACAGGATGTGAGCTATGGACTGTGAATTGCAGGGAACAAAGCGCTTAACATCCTTTAAATAGCTTGATGGGGTCAAAGTAAGGCAAAAAGTCTAAAACACATAGAAGAGAGAATGAACCTCTCTGAATGAAAAGTCCTAATATGTTTTATATTGAGTGGCCCCCTGCAAATTGTACCTCTTAGTGATGGCATGATTAGTCCAAATTTTTCACACACCTAACAGCAACTAAACTACAAACCTCCTGTACACGGTGAGAGGATTTATGCTTTTAATTCCCACCATTATAGAGCTGCAAATACACCCCACTGCTTTTACCTTTTAAAATCCAGACTGCATGTGCAGTGGGCATATGATTTGTGCAGCCAGGGTTTGGGATGAGTGCTTCAAAATAGCAATCGCCTGATGCTCCTGCACTAGGGCAATAAGTAAGAAGTTAACTAATACCTTGCTTTGATGAAGCACTCTGGTCACTGAATAACTTGCAGGTAGAGTTGAATTTTGTGCTAGACAGCCAAGACCCAGGGTTTTTACAATCTAAGTGCATTACTTGAGCAGAAATCAGATTGTCAGCAAGGCAGTATGTGATTAGTATTAGCAGAGCAACTTTGAATAGATCATGTAAATGAAGCAAGGACGGCAGCAAGGCCAAAATCCTTGTCTTAATTAACAGAAAGCATACTTTGTAAATAATTTTGTTGCTTAAAGAAAAAGAACTGTGAAGGAGAGAGAGCATTAAAATGCAAGGTTTTCTCTAACATGCCCAGCCACATTCCTCTCCCTTCTGCAGAATAATTTTGCAGAAAACAGGCAATTTGATCTGAAAGCCCAACTCTGCATCCAAAGGCATGGGAAGTTTTGCCACTTGGATAATGGAACATTGTGCAGTCAAGTAATGATCCAGCATGACCTAGTGGAGGAGAAACATTTAAGTAGCTCGTCAACTAGGCTATGATTCTTTAAGCATATGGTATTAGAAGGACTCATTTCCAAAAAAAGAGCTAGCTACAAGTCTAGGAAATCAAACCACAGCTATCTTTTCAACAGTGTGATAGGGTTGCTCCGTTCATCTTGTCAAGCACCATTCAATAGTTACCTTGACTACTTATTATTAATAATGTTGTTCTACTTTGTGAGCATTAGAATATATGTAAACCAAGCTTTAGATAATTTGCCTCTAAAAAGCTGATGTTCTTGGAAATGTACCTTTCATCTTGTTTCTAAGATTTTTATTTGAAAATTTATTTTATTCTTTTTAAGCAGCAAGCAACCAACCAAGCCACTTACCCCTTTCCTCCTAATCCTCATCAAAATATTTTTTCCCCCTCAACATCACCAAAATATTTCTATCTCCTTTTTTGTTGCAATTTGGAACCGCAGAAGAGAGAAAACTCCTTGAAACACTTACTCATCCTTGCCATGCAGGGCAAAAGGAGTATATGTTTCTCCTGGCACTCATTGTTTTTGGCTCCTCTATGGTCTTATTAACATTCTTTTTTCCATCCAGAGCATCTCTGTGTTTTCAAGCTGGGTAACATTTGCATTATGGCTGAAACAACCCAGAGAAGTTGGATTGCTTATATCATGTATTTCTTAGTGAATGGCACCCTAAGAAACATTTTCCTGCCAGAGCTCCCAGCTGTCCTCTTGACAGAAACTCTTGTGGCAATGAGTGCAAATAGCTCAGTAAGTGGTTCTAGGGTAAACGTGAAAACTCTCCCCATGCCAAAGGGAGATTTCTCAGGAGCATTTCACAATGTCACTCTCCACAAACATCAAGCCATGCCTGATGGCAACCAGGCTGACATTGCCTTGGCATTCCTCTTCTCTTGAGAGTACTTTGACAGACTGTTTAGTTGTGGTTTTTTTTTTCTTTTATTTAATGGCAGCTTTGCAGGGTTCATTTATGTTAGCTAAGTAGCAGTGTGCCCACTAGTGTGTTAGCCAGTCTTTTCTGCATTGACAAAGCAGGGATGCAACCAGCTCTACCACTGTGCTTATGGGCATACCCTGATCAGAGTTTGCTTCCTTGTGGTTTTATTTTGTACTATTACACTTGGGAATATGGGTATATATCAATCATGTCAAGATTCCTGAAGACATTGTATCATCCTTGCCTGTCTTTTCGAGCTGTAAAGCAAAACAATATCATTATATACTGCCCTCCTACATAAGCCTGGTAATTCAACTTCAGGAAACATCTGAAATATATTGATCATATCACTGAGTTGTCCAATATTGTTTTACAGCTAAAGAAGAAAAAAAAATTGCACCCGAGAAGTCAGATTCATGTCTCAAATGACCTTCAAAACGATCCTGGTGATATGCAGTCATAGAGAAGAGAAGAATAGTTAATCTTTCCTTGCAGGTGCACCTCACCCTTTGTTGTGAATAACACGACACATACCCACTCACTCGAAGACTCCTGAGCTCATTTTCAAAGGTCATGGATGGAGCTTTTAGTTCCCTCCTGCTTGTTCTAGCCCAGTGTCACAACCATCAAACAGCTCTGGCACAAGTAGAAAGCAAGAGCCAAGGGGGTTCCTCTCCTCTGTGTCTCTAATTCGTGTAGATTGATGCCATTTACCTCTTGGTTTGTACCCTGAAGAGACACCTTGGAGTTTGCTCAGTATTAGCTGAGGAACATTTGCCTATTGTCCTGTTCTTCAAATTGTATGATATGCGTTAGGTTTCCTTCTTTCAGTGAATGAAGCAGAACTTGGTAGCTTACTGTCTGTCTGTGAAGTCTTTTGGCAGTAAGTCACTGCTTTACTTCCTCCCTTAGGTTCTGATAAGTGCTGCTATGTTTCTGATCATGGTTTTGCAGGAATCAAACTTTTTTTAAAATTGACTATTCTGGAGACTGAGCATCCTTTGGTAACAGTTGTGTTTATAGACAGTAGATGAGTCAGCTAAAATACCAGACAATAATAACTGGAGAGAATTTGTATTTAACTAAAAAGTTCAATTTTATGTGAGCCAGAAAAGCTTTTTTTTCTTCTTTCCCCTGAAGTACTGTGCCTGCTCTCATTCTAAGTCTATCCCTGAGAGAATCTAAATTTACTCTTTCCTGGCTTTTGAGAAATACACAGCAAGACATCAACTATTGGTGAGTAAGAAAGCTCTGAAATGAGGGAAGAGACAGAAGCTTACAAAAGAAAGTTCCGTGTGTGTATTTACTTGTTTGCAATAGCAGTCTGCAGTGTCCCTAGGGGCACACAGACAAAGCTGAGCGCAGGAAATGCACTGTGCTGTGGGTGAGCTGAGTGCGAGTCAGCTGTCACATGAAAGCCACGCAATTCATCACACATTTGTTTCTCTGACTGTGGCATCACACGACTGGCGCTGCTGTGTGCCTTCGTAATGGGAATGTGGTCACAGCTGCCCAGGGCAAAGCTCAGCACCCTGTGTGTGTGTGGCGGGGGTGGACAAGCATGGGAGGAACCAGGGCCTTGTACACATCTGTTGCTATCCACATCGCCTTTGTGAGGAACTTTAACGCCAGCGTGTGGCAACTTCTGCTTTGAGTCTCCTTTCTTCTGCCGCAGTGGTGTGAGGGCAGACCCTCATTTTCACAGAAACCTCTGGGAGCAGCAGGCCCTAACTTTTATAATGGAAGTACTTGCAGGCAAGAAAAAAGGAGTTCTACTTTTATGCTTTTGTGTAACCTAGGCTTTATTCCTCAAAGGCCTTCTCCTGCCGATAAGAACAAAACCCTACACGCAAATGGCTATTTCTGCCACCATCCCTAGAGGTGACATCTACTCTGTCCGCTCCTGGCTCGGGATGTATGGGCTGCTGAGAGCACATCATTGTCACGAGAAGTGCAAGAGCTTCCTCGATCTGTCAAGCTGCTTACCTGCTTGGGAGGACATGCTGATGAGGAAGCTCTTTGGCAGAGAGATTCTGAGTGTCAAACATTTTCCTCTTTTTGGTAATGGCTCGATCTAACTGAAGAGCTGTAATTATTCCAGATTTTGCAAGCATAACTGCATTTTTCTGAGCTTGTGGCAAGTTGCACTTTTTTTCTTTTTGGTTTTTTTTTTTCTTTTTCATTTTTTCTTTTTTATTTTCCCCCTTGATTTCCTTTTTCTTTCATTTTGCTTTTCTTTCTCCTTTTGTTTTTCTTTTTCCTTTTATCCTTTTTCTTTGTTTTTCTTCCTCTTTTTCTTTTCTTCGAGGGAAAGCTGGTTGTGTTCTTCTTACTCCCCAGTCACGTTAGGACAGTGGCACAAAATTCAAATCCATTCTTTTTCTTTCTTTCAGGCAGTTGGCCCCAAATCTTCTGTTTTACAGATTCTAAACCCTTATTAGTTTACTGTGCTTTAACTCTGCTGGTATAAGAGCTCCCTTTCCCAAAAATGTGGGCATAGATATATGAAATAAAGGTCCTACACAACTTAATTTTCAAGTGTATCTCCAGTGACATTTCTAACTACAGCTGAATCCTGCATAATAGCTAAGTATTTTGTGGTGGTGGTGGTAGCAGAAAAGCCTAAGGGATAGGGCAAGGATATCAAGGTTGTAACTGTGTTGAGATTTTACCAGCAGAACCACCTCAAGTACAGGGTGTAAAACTTGTCTTGATGTAGCATGCCTCACCTCAAGCAATTCCAGCAAAATACAGAACTCAAGGCTGTTGCAACTCCAAGCATTGTAGAGTGACAGGTTTGATGTGCTGCAGCAATTCCACCATCCATGTGGACACCATTGGTTGTTCCTGAGAGCACAGCAATGCTTACCTGAAATACCAGTGATGATAACCTCAGCCACAGCACCAAGTTAATGAGAGCATGTGGAGTCAGAGATGGAGAAATAGTGATGGCAATTTATAACGGAAGTTGGATCCAAACACAGAAGCTGAAAATAGCAATCACATTACAATTATAAATAAAAGAAATATAAATAAATGAAAGAGGTCTCTGTTGTCAATGGCACAGGTGCAGACAGGGATAAAATATAAAACCGATTTACTCTCTTGCCCGTGTGGGAGCTGATACATTGGTATGAAATTTAACTGCATCCAGACTGGAGAAGCTGTGCTGGTTTCAGTCCATTGTAGCTAAAGAGCCTGTTATGCCAATGTAGATGAAGACTTGAGGTTAAGACATGCTGAGGGACAGAACATCACTTGTATTCTCTCTGTAGTTAACAGAAGACATACACAGAAATGAAATGCTGTGCATTAATAATTTCCATTAATTTACTATGTTAAGTGCCGAATAGAAAGTAATTATATTTCCACTGTACATCACTCTAGCGTGAAAAGTTCATAAGCCATTAGGATAGTGATTTTTTCAGTAAAGTGTGAAAATATTTTTTTATCATCCATTTACATTAATTTCAATATGCCTGCATTTTGTCAGAAATACAGACTTTTTGAAGTGATTGCTTCCCATTGATTAAAGTAGCCAGAAGTTTCCTGATTTGCCAAATGTCACAGAACATTTTATTAATGGTGCCTGTTTTGTGTATAAAGCTTTGCATCAGAAGAGGTTTCATCTATTAATTAGTAAAGCTTAGAAATACTCGGTTAAACAAGAAAATATTTCTAGTGTGGTTGCTGTGTTGAGGACTCAGGATGAGTGAAAAGTGTGACTCTTAGAGGCTGTGTTTACGTAATCTCTAAGGTAAAAAACCATTCTGATATAGTGCACCATCTGTAGTCAATACAATTTTAAAATGCTGTTCATCTTCTTCCGAGAAGGAACTAGCCCTGCCATGCTTACATCCATTCAGGACTGGATGTCAAAATCCACAGGTAAACTTCAGTCCGGGTATAAGGAGACGATGTTCACACAGCTCACCATCTCCTCCCCTTAAAATGACAAAACTGGTTTTTGCTGGGAATTTTTGATTCTTCAGCACCAAAATTTTTCAAGGGAACAAGAAGAAGCTTCCAGGAAGAATAAGGCACATATCCTTGGATAAGAAATAACCCTACACTAGAACAAGGACCAGGGATTTAAATTTTCAGGGTTCGACTTATCAATTCA
Source organism: Cnemophilus loriae (assembly GCA_013397755.1). Lineage (NCBI taxonomy): Eukaryota > Metazoa > Chordata > Aves > Passeriformes > Corvidae > Cnemophilus > Cnemophilus loriae. The sequence continues at coordinate 276,665 of VZTF01000892.1, read as the reverse complement.
AATCAGTAACACAAGCCTATGCCACCAGCTGTGTTGTGACAGCATCGACTCAGCTCTTCCTGCAGCAGTTCTGTTTTGTAGAGTTAGCATGGTGACTGAGACTCAACCCGATCCCCCATAATTGGAGACCCTCATTGCCAGTTATTCGAGGCCTCTTTTTCATCCTAGTTTGAAATGTTTTCTTTCCTCCCTAACCCAGAAATGGGGGATATTTGAAACCTTCGATTGGAGGCAGTAAAAACATTTTCTGTTTACTCAATGTAACATAGAGCTGGGTGGAAAGCAACAATATTTGCCTCTACTCCTTTTGTTTTCTTTTTCTATGAACATTCAAGTGAAAAGGATTTTGTCCTCCATGTTTGCAGAAAAACAATTTTAGCAATTTATTTAAAAATGCCCTTGGAAAACAAATATTATATTTTGCCAAGGCAAGCATTGTTGCTCAAGGAGCTTGCATATGCACTCAGCTGGGTAATAGGAACAACACCATGTGACTAATAAAATCAATGTCTGCTAAGTAATGTGGTTCAAACTGGAAATGTTTTCGATCAGTCCAGGGGTATGATTTTTTATGGACCAAAGAATAAAATAGAACTAGTCTAACAGCAGCTATTTTCCTATAGAAAAAGTTAATTTATATAAAGCAGGATATTAATAGATCTGAGTAGCTCACCATGAAGATAGCATCTCTGATTTGATGCTATCTTAACTTTGTCAAAGTAACATTAGCCCTTGCAAGTGTTCAATTAAGCCAATTTCTGCCCTTGGTTCTGACATGGCTTGTTGTTACAACGCACTTCGAGTATTGAAAGGCAGACTAACCTGTCATTAAACATAGCTGGGGAGAGATCTTGCATAATTATACACTTTCTTATTGCTGAAGTGACTGCTCAATATTAGCAGTGCAAATCGCCGGCAAACCACGAGGCATTGGGGCACTGCAAATGTGGAAAGCGAGCCTGAAGGAGTAACACTGATAGAGTGAAAGAGTTCAAAAGCTTCTTCAAAGTCAGGTGAGGATATTTCATACCCAGGCTTAGATGCCACCATGTGCAATGTGGCTGAGGAAGAGGCATTCCTGACCTGTACCAAGGTAAGAAAGAGAAACACAGGTTAACAGCATTCTGCTTTGGTTCACTGAGAATCATCTGGAAATAATATTTCTTCAGAATATGGGGTTTTTTCATTTCTACTCATCCCTCATGCTAGTAAAATACACTAATTTCAGTCCAATTCCTCCATTTAAGGACTGTAGTTTTCATTCCCATGAAAGCAGATGGAGAGAAAATCTCCCGTGTGTAGAAAAAAAGCAAGCTGTCCAATTAAATCACCACACTGATCCCTAATTCCACTGTGGCCTGTCTGAGAAGGCCATTAGGAACAAAAAAACCTCTCTGAGGAACATTTTTCTGGCACTTCACACTCATGAGGAAGGTATCTGCAGGCAGCCAGGCATGCAGAGTGCATGGAAAAGGGGGAGACGCTTAGGAAACTTAAGTTCTGCAGCACTCTGCAGCATTTCTTTGCAACACAGTAAGGAAAATTAGACATGATTAAACAGAGCAAGCAATCCCAAGCAGGAACTGCTGTGATTCAGGTAAGAACTGAGAAGACGCTTAGCATCAGACCCCCACCTCTTTGGAGCCTATCATTTACACAAGGCTGTGGGGTGACCAGCAGGCAGGTAGGCAGCTGTGGGGCACAGACAGACAGCTGTGAGGCACAGACAGCCATGGGGTGCAGGCAAGCTCTCCACGGCAGGCTAATGAAACATTCCTTTTTAACTGCATTGAAGAGGGCAAAATAGTATTTACTCACCTTACTATGAGGCTGCAATAAATGTCTTCAATACATAACATTAAACAGGCAATTAACAGACAAATATCTCTGTATCTAGAAATGTGGTGGAATTCAAGTTAATCCCTAGTGGTACAGAGCAATAGCACTAACCTTATTAAACTTTATATCCACAGGCAGTAGGTTTTCTATAGGGCTTTCATATCTAGTGATGAAATTCCAGTCAGTTACATCTTTTAATTTGAAGGTAAACACTGATAGATCCATAATTTGGAAATAGCCAGTTGCAAACTGAAAATGAAGAAACAAAATACTGTGGATGAAATGTGGTGCCTATATGCTGGCTTCTATCACCATATAGCAGGACACTGTTTCAGTATCTATGAGATTTGGCAACAAAAAGGGAGATTATGGAGGAACACATTTGTTTTACAGGGAAACGCACTACCAGAGCTGTGTACAGAGTAGGTAGCCAAGCCAGTGAATTTCTGCACCAAAGTCAACAAATAAGCTGATTGACAGTGTTTGTTGATAACAACCACAGTCCTTCTATTACACCCAGCCAAAGCAATCAAAAGTCAGTAACCATGAAGGGACAGTACGAGTAAGATCTACAGTTAACGGATGAACAGTAGCCATTCAAGCTTAAAGAGAACTTGCTCACCAGAATTTGAATGTCCTTTCTACTCGTGGTAGCAATAGAAGTGGTTTCTTCCTGCAGCGTAAGAGATAACCTCCAGGATACCTGGTAAAAAGTGAATGTTATTCATAGGGCTGTTTTACTGTGTTTCAGCTTGTTTTCTTGGCAGCATTTACAGAGTGTAATTCTGTGAATCTTGAATACAATTCATACTAGCCAAACTGACCTTTGAAACTGGGAGTAGGCAAATATATCAGAAAAAATTTAAGCTCTAAAAAATAAGCTGATAAAATGAATGAATGATATTTATAGACCCTGCCAGTCTATTAAGAGGTCACTTTGACAGCCCTAGAGGTCCAAATGTGAGAGTTTCTATTCTCTCCTGCATACCTGAGCAGCCATTCATACATATTTAGTAACAAGGTGCATTATCACTCTTTTGGCTGTTCATGCAATAGCTCTCCGATAAATCTGTATGCAGAATGCATTGTGTGGTACAGAAAACTATGTATTTGTGGGTCTGAGTGTTCATAAAGTTCCTGAAAACCTTAACAAGCCCAGCCAAGACAAAGAGGGAGAGAGATAAAGAATGGAAGACTGCGGCATATATCTAAAACACCTACAGCTGACCTTGACAAAGGGCTGGACAAGGACCTGTTTTGAGCAGGCAGCAACATCCTTTCCAGCAGTTCCTCCCAGCCAACACATCCCTGGGTCTGTGCAAGCACACGAAGGGAACCCAACTGAGAAGATGTGACAGTGAGTGGGATAGGTGCAGGACATGACTGCCAGCATAGGGTGAAGTAAACTTCCACCGAAAGAGCACTAGAGTGTCACCATTTAAAAGTTTTTTTTTCATTTAGTGACTGTAGGCAGTTTCAGCAACATAGTTTGAAAGACCTACACCCTAGCTCAGGTTTGTTTTGCATGAAATTCTAGACTCCAGAAGTGCTGGAGGAAATTTAAATCATCTCTTGGTTGGAATATTTTTCTAATCAAGGATCCTTGACACAAGTTGAGAACCTGACCTGCCATGACCCTAGAGCCCATAGCTCCATGCCACAGTAACAGAGTGTTCTTCCGAATACCCCAGTGATAATCTGTGCCATTAGTGGGTTTGCAACCACAGTTTTTAGTTAGGCATTCATAAAAATTGGCATATGCAGTTTGTATACTTCTAAAACTGTGGCTTTGCTCCATAGCTGTATTTGATTTCTGTATATGAGCCCTTAAAGCATTTTGCAATCTCTCTCTAAAAGAGAAAATCAGTTTAATATAAAAATCTGTTTCTTCTTTCTTATTCCTAACAGCAAGGTAAATAAGAAGTGTTGAGAATTGCATGTGACTGGAAGATTTGAGGTTTGCTTAGAGCCATTTCAGTGGTTATTTTGAACCTTCATAGCAAAACAATATCATTTCCTTTCTTCACATTCATAACTTACCGACGTGTTTACATTTTCAGCTGAACATTTCCATTCTTGGCTGTGCTGAAAGGTGATACTCTGTTTACTGGATATAACAGTAAGCAAAACCTCTTCAACCTTTTGAATTACCTCAGGCTGAAAAGTGTAATCCATTATCCAAATATTCTCCCAGTGTTTTTCTAGTAGAATAATACAGCACAACAAGTTGAAGATAAAAGCTTGGCCTGTATATTGCAATTGCTAAGGATTTCTTTGGCTGGAGATGAAGGAAGAAGGTTTAAAATAAGACCACCTCTGTGTGTGCTCAACGAGTGTTTTGCTTAGATTGTGACACAGTGCAAAGCACCATTTGCAGCCATCTATATAAAAATTTCCTCTGCCTGTGTGGATAAGAAGCTGGTACTGAGACCACCACGCTCAAATTACCATTAGCAATGAATAAACACTATGAAGATGTAAAGCCAGAGTCCTTTAATACCATTTAAAGGAAAAAGAAACAAACATCCTTCATCCCCCACTCCCCCCCCCAAAAAACCCAACAAAATAAAACCTTACTTTGATACAATGCGAATTTAGACATGAATTTGTATATTCACAGAAGCACAACATGTGTGTGTGTGCCTGTACACATACCACACATGTGCAAACACGCCCTTCCTCTATTTGAAAAAAAAAGGAAGTAATAATTTAAATTCCTTCAGCATTCTGGTCTCCATTATTTTTCATATTAAATTGACTGCCTTTCATTGTGAAACTACAGCCATGTGCACAGATAATTTGTCTCCATGCAAATATTTGTTAGTCAGAGGGGACATTGCTTATCTCCTGGAAGATATGAGCTTTAGTGCACTGTTGGAGTCATTTAAACAGTATCTTCTCATTATAAAGGAGAACTTATGTAAAACTCATTATTTTTTTTTTTCTTTTAAATAAAAATAATAAAACACAAACTCTTGCTTTTCTTTTTAGCTGCATTTTAAGCTATGCAATGTAACATGATCATTTGAACTCAGTAACTTTTTTGCTTTTGCTTAAATGTAAACTAAATGTTTTGTCAAAAATTAGAGAATCAAGAGATCATCCCATCTATCCTTTTACCCACAGCACGTTAGCGCATTACTATACATTAGCTGACTGATGCCAATCTATTTTGGGAGACTTCCCAGGAAATCTATTCCTGTGCCTTGCTATACGTACCACTAGAAAGTTTTTCCCTGACATCTATGCCAAATCTCTTGTGCTGCAAGCTGGGTCTATTGATATTCACTTTCACTTTTTTTTCTACCCTGCACCCTTTTTCTTACACACTACCTAAAAATGTATAGTGTTTCATCAGAATCTTTACAATTGAAAGAAAAGAAATTTGTCATTTTCTTGCAGGTTGCTCTCATTCATACAGTGCAATAAGCTTTATTTTTTGTTTGCTTCTTTTTTGGCAACAGACTGATATTATTCACTCAAACAAAACATATGCCCAGGTTCTTTTCTGCAAAACTCCTATCTGTCCAGAGGTTCATCGCTCTATTCATTCAAGTGATCTCTTCTGCCTGGTTTAGAAACTTCTACTTGTCTCTAATACCATGGATCGCATTTTGTCAGTTTGTGTTTCCAGTTTGTCAGAATTTTTGTTCTTTCTTCCCTTTCTCTCTTTCCATTTTGGTGTACTGTGTAGATTTAGGAATCATTATCCTTTCCATCATCCAGCTCATTAACAACAACACGGAAAGCTAGTGGACACAAGGCAGATCCTTACAGAACACCATATTGGCGCCATTAGTAACTCCCCTGCATATAGTTTGTTTAGCTAGTTTTGTACTCACAGTCTTATATGCAAGTTTATCTGCTCTTAATTTTTTGAACCTTTGTCTCAACCTGCTGGTTATCTTCTGTAGCTGTACAACATGGACCCCAATCTGCAGCTGGGATTCTCATACATAGACTGGCAGTGCCGCTACTCTGGCTGTATGCATTAGAATTAGAGAATCATCAAGGTTGGAAAAAACCCCTGAAATCATCAAGTTCACCCATTGATGCCAACCATAGAGTCTGCAGTCCAGCTGATTCAGAAATGGACCAGGGGAATTAGGTAAACCTCACCAGCTACCCATTCTGAATTAACACTTACAGACCCATCACAAGAGTCAAATACTAGTAGTTTGCATGGAAGTCTGAGGTTTAATCGAGGAGTTTTAATCCAGTCTTTGTCGCTATCTCAAGGTCCTGGAGTTACAATTTTCCATGTATGTATCTACATCTTTGAATGAAGGTGATGTGAAACCTGCCTCCTCTGCCTGGGGTGGTTTGTGACCACTTCTGGGAAGAGGGCCACAGCTAGCTAAGGGCTTCAGCTATCATAAAAGTCCCACCTACGGTCTGTGAAGTGAGAGACACCACTGGGACTTCTACCTGCTCACAGGTGGAGAACATAATCTCCAGCTGCCAGATATACAGAACCACTTCACAGATGTGAAGGACACACAGGTTTGTGTGCTCCCTTGCTTGTTTAAAAAAGAGATAGTAGAGTGGTTCTGTTTATTTTTTCATGGCAGAGCTGCATTAAAGTTCATGTACTCCCCAAAGGTCAGAAAGACTTCTTTGAATCCAGAGTGCTCTGGATCTTCTCTTGTGTGCACATGACATGTGATTAGCCTTAACACAGCACAGAGACTCACAGACTGAGCAAAAACTGCAAGTCTGTTGGTCTGCCAGTCTCTAGCAGTGGCCACTTGCAAGACTGACCTGTCTGAAACCCACTCCTCCCTGTGCTCATGGGGAGCTTACACAGCTTTCTTCTCTCCTCACTACCTCACAGTTTTACAAGATGCGCGTGGAGGATTGGGATGCAGAGTCTCTCCTAAGCAGTTTTCCAGTTTGGAAATACTTCATTTGCACTCTGTGGTAGGGGTAGGGCTGCTTGCAGCTTGGGAAATGCTGGAGGGAGACTGATGTGTCCTTGCCCTACATCTGTCACTGTTTAGCCTCCAGTTGGGCAGACAGGTACATAGGATTTATTCAGGATAGTCTTAGTATAGTCTAATACCACCATCAGGTTTTTCGCAAAGGCAGCCTGACTGTGAGACTATCTACAGCTTGGATAGCTGGATGTTATTCTTCCTGTCTTCCTTCTTGTAATCCCCGACAGTAATCTCTTATCTAAATATTATATAATGAAAAAACAGGAGATTGGCAACAATAAAATGAATAACAAGTTATTGACAGTAATTATTCTGCAATTTATCTGTAGTCCATGGCTTCACTTTATCTGATGTTTACTTTTTCTGATCCAACTTTTTGCTCATTTGTTTTCTTACTTGAGTAAAAACATCCTTAATGACTTTTTCTTGTCCAAAAAAGAAAGTTCTTTAGCAGAAAAAGAAAGGCAGATCAGAGAACAGCTTTCACTGGCATATTTGTTGTGACTGCTTCACAGTTTATAACATATGTGGTACTAATATGTAAAGCAATACTGCTAATGATAGGGTCTCCTACAAGAGCAAGGTAAGCAAGTTCTATGATACATTGGAAAAAATAAATAGACAATGCACTCTAAAATAATGATTTGCCACAATGTGTCAGGGTAAGCTCCATAAAACAGCTGGGACAGATCTAGCAGATGTTAATGGGTACTGATGATACACGAGGAGGAGATGCAGCTCAATAGGAACAGAGCTGTGGAGTGAAACAGCTGAACTAAATTCCTAATGTAGAGACCATGACCAAAGAGACGAAGCAGAGCAACAAAAAAAAAAATGAGGAAAGATATTAAATCTTAAAAAAAAAAAAAAAAAATAGCTGAGCTTAAATTATTGCAGCATGCAGTGAGGCTTTTGCTGCTCTGGATGACAGAATGACTTGTTGCAGTGACTTCATTAAAGTGGCAAATTCACAGCAGCCCAGTGCTACTTAAGGACATGTTAGAATCATCTCAGGCTATTTTGTTTAGATTTCAGGTACCTGTCCTTAAATCAGGAAATTCAAAATAATGCCATCACAATAGAGTTTCAAGTGTGTAGTCAACAGAACTAAAGTGAAAATGAAGCCACATCATGCATTCAGTATTGGGAACATGAATCCAATTTACTGAAAAATAAAAACACCAAAAAACAATCACACCATATAAATCTTCAACTTCTATTTCTATTTTCTGTTCCACAGAGTCTTATATTTCATTCACAAGCATAACCTCTGAGCATTTTCCCATATTGCCTAAGCAACATGTCTACCATCTGTCATCTAATTCTTTTGTTCTGCAGAGAAGCATGGACAGTGGTGTCTCTTCTTTATGTTTGGTTTCAAAAGGATTTTTGATTCATTTTTTACACACAAGCTACTATAAAAATCATAGTGGAGAATGAAAGTGCTAGGATTCATGGTTGTCTGTAGTTCATTGGAAAACCTATTTAGATCAGCTTCTGAGAAAGATCTGTTCATTGAGGAACACATGCACACACACAAAACCACTAAGAATTGCTGTTGGGTATTTTATCAAGCAGCATTAGTAAAAGCCTTATGCTTTTGGGGGCAGGTGGGTGTCTCCTACACGCATTGCCTGGGAATGAAGTGAGAGAATTGCAGAGTTTTGTGGAGATTAGGGTGTTAAGGGAGTTTATAGTGCAGCAGTGGCCATTTTCTCCCTTACTCCTAATACTCCTTGTGCTTTTCTTCTCAGCTTGCTGCTACCTCAGGGCTGAAGACAGGGATGATAACACTGCAGTGAAGAGCTCAAATTTTCCTTAAAGTAGACTCGTTTAGCTTGTCTCTATTTGCTAATCTTCTTCTGCAGCCATACTAGGCAATCAGAGCAGTATTGAGAAGAATGGGGAAGGTGCAGATGGGAAATGAGAATAACCAGGTGCTTAAGGTGCTCTCTGACCAGCTGTACACAAACAGCATTTCCAGCCCAAGAATCAAGAAGGGAGAGGTGGGCCTGGGACATGTTTGGAATCTGGAATGAGAAGTGGCTGCTGTCGTCAAGCTTTTAGATGGAGAAGGGCTTGCTCTGGGGAGTTTGTGTGCTGAAATCACTCGAGCTCCCCAGCTCGCAAATGCTAAAACAAGAACTCCCTCAGCAGAGCAGTGAGTGATGTTCAATCCAGCTGCCTTGGAGATCCAGATAGCTTCAAACCTCATGAGCTTCTCCATGCTGCAGCATGCCATGAAGTTGAACAGGCTTGCTAAGGTTTACCTCACCATCTATGTTGTGTGTACCCCGCTTCTCCCAGCCACACTGCTTTGTTTTAGTGAGCTGGTAGGAAATAGAAAATCTGTGCAGGATTCTTACATGTTTTCACAGCTGCCTAGTCACAAATATGACAAAATATAATAAAGTTCTCATAAGGACTAATCCTTGCTGTGACAATACTCAGTAGCCAGCTTGTGTTTGTTCTGCAGTTGCAACTCCTATCATTTATTTCTCCATGAAAGGTGGCTCTTCTGAGGGTACTATAGGAGCACCTGTTTCATCAGGGCTGGGGGATGCACTCAAACACCTATCAAACACACATAAGGGAAGGCTGATGTGGGAAGTTGTGTGTGCTCTAAAGGGAAGAGTCTAAACTCAATATTAAACAGTGCTGAGCAAGGCCTGTTCCAACCTCATATTTATATTTACACTTAGTATTTAGCCATAAAATAGTGTGGCTTACAACTGGCTGTGCTCACACCATTTTGGAGTCCTGGTATTAATAGTTTATGTAACGGGCATTAAAATTAACTGCGGAAGTATTTTTAAAGAAGCAAGCATTCCTCTGCTATAAAGCACATGATGGAGAACCTAATCAGCTGGAATGTACTTTGCTTATGATGTGCAAGTCTAACCTAGCACTGCAAGTTTGAAAGCATAGAATTCCTCCATCAGAAAGTTTACTGTGGGTCCACAATGCCTTTCTGCATTTTCATTGCCAGCTAAAGGGTGTAATTATTCCTTTGTAACTTTCAAAACTAAAAATGAACATTGCTGTGAGCTCACATAGACAGCAAAGCTGTTTGAAACTCTTGCCTCAGCCACACAGACTGCTCCTGTTGTTATTACCAAGTTTCACACAGCTTTTGTCATCACACTTTTCTGTCTGTCATCAAAGAAAGTGCAAGTTTTGGTTCTTTTAATCAGCAACTGTAGATGCTAGATCTTAGCCGTGATTTAGAAAATGCTCTGTTCTTCCTTTAGTGAGTAAAAATTCCTGCCAACACAAAAGTAAATTTATAGAATTAGAGGAAATATTTAATACTGGAAGGTAATAAAAAACGGAGAAAGACACTAGGAATTTTAAAGCTCTAGTATCAACTTAATTTTTCATGTGATACTTAATATAATCCCCCTTGTCAGTCCCTTGTCTTCCCTACAGGCTTTACTTATTTAATCTGAAGAGAATCAATACACAAAATTGTCCTTGTGTCATGAACTGTTATTGGTCTTCCCTGTTGTATTTCTACCTTTGTCCAAATGCATGTCCTGGTTATGTTGCTATGTCAGGAATGGTCTAATAAGTGATAGCGAGGCTCAGGTGTGAAGGAAAACACCACCAGCAAAAAGCAGACAGGCCCACTGCAATGGTTTCCCCTGGTAGCTTGTTTCATACATTTTCCTCTGCAACACCTTCACTGGAAGAAAGCTTCGTAGCAGTGCGACTTAGCAGTTCCTTTTCATGTTTTGTGGCTTTTTCCCTCTCATCTCTTAGTCATCTTTTCATGCATGCACTATAATTTTGTCCTAGGAAACATGTCTGTTGATAATGGCAGCTAGACAAAAATCTGGGAAATTATCTTTCCTCTTTTTAAAAGGGACACCTAATTCATAGGGAGCTGCACACATACAGGGGCTCGCCTGTCATTTGGGCATGATTCATCCACTAAAGGACTACAGTTTCAAGGCTATTGTTATTGTTGGCCAGTTATTTGAATCATTTGAACAAGCAAGTAGATCTTTGCACCTAAATGCCTTGAAGTTGCATTTTGAAATTGTTGAGTAGTCCTGCAAATGAAACACCTTCTAATTCTCCTTTCCTTTTGTTATGACAGATTGGATGTGTTTACTTTTTCCCTAACAGATTGCTCTTTGAAATACAATATGTTGTTATCATCAGTGTAGAGATATTGTGAATAGATCTGAAAATCACTACTGTCTTGAATAAGGAGTCAGACTGTATATCTGCATTTCTGTAAATCCAGGTTTCTGTGTCCTCATCAGCTGCACTGACACCCAAAAGGACACCTTGACCAGTATAGATTAGGTCACAGTCAAGCACAGTCAGGCCCACCTGGAATGGCAACAGGGTTTAATGCCAATACCTGCAGAGAAGTGCATGGATGTGAAGGGTCTCCAACACTTCTGATTTATAAGGAAAGCAAGAGAAATGCACTCTGCCTTCAGGCTTGTGAGGGCACTGATCCTTACTCAGCACTGTGGGGAACTTTCTGTCTTAAAAGCTTTTGAGAAATCAAATGCCAAAAAAGTTCTTTTGCGCATTTAATCCAGTCCTGCTAAGGACTAGGACTTTTGCTTTGAAAATGTAGGCCAGGCCTTAGAATTGTAGATCAGAGGTCTTCTGCATTTTAAATAATTAATTTTCTACCTGTTTACTTTCTACACTCATTGTGAAGTGGCTTCCATGAAGCATCACGTCAAGAATCTCGCAGTTTGCTAGAATAGGGGTGATTTACACGCAGGTATAGAGAGTGAGGAGGGACAAAGAAGGCAAAATGAGCCTTTGGCACCTAAGAAGTGATGGCAGGTATGTGATGAGTGGCAAAGTGCACACTAAATCCTAAGGAACACCTATTAGCATCGTAAATTGAGTGGAAGAACTACATGTTGGGCTGAGCCAGTGCATAATTGGAACCCTGGAATGTATTTGTGCAGTCTGCAGCAGGAGTCCAGAAATATGTGGACTTGGCAAAAGCCATCAGTAGCGTCAAATAATTATGAAATACTTGAAAGCCCCAGGTAAATAACCTCTTCAGAATTGGCAGGCGTCAGTGGGTCATTACTTATTCTGTTCTTTCCTTCTTTATATGGCAAGCTGTTGTAAATCCCTAGCAGAAAATCCAGTGAGGCAGACAGGGGAGAATGCAATCATCAGCAATCCAAGCAATAAGAACAAAAAGAAGAATGGCACTTACAAATTTTCCTACAAACTCCACAGTCCTTTCAATTCCAATCTGATAGAAAGGATTTAGCTGAGTAGCTTGGCTGGGTGAAGTGGAGTTTTTACAAGTCTAACACAAAAGACCAATACATTTGTTTTGGTGGACGTGTAAGCTCTAACAATAATATTCAGAAAATTCAATTCCTTAATCATTGTGACCATAAGAACCAAGAGTTTGTAATGTTCTCAGTATGTGCAGAGAGTAATTACATCGGATTTTAATAAGACTTGCTGTGAATTGTTGACCAATGATTCACTATGGGGGAAAAATTAATTAAATTTTAATGTGAAAAGTTATTGTTAATTAAAAGTTGTATGAAAAACAGCCATAAAAAGTAGTTAAGGTGTACAAGTTTGAAATTACTAAAAGGGCATATAAAGAAAAGGAGTAAGACATTTTTGAACTGGACTTTACCCTAGAGGTTATATGCCTAAAAAGACCGATCCACATGCAAATTCGCTTCTCCGGCTATGAAAAATCCGTCTCAGGAAGATGAGCACCCCGTGACAGATGATAGCTTGCAGATACGGCTGTAGAGATAGGAGTGGGTTGTGGGATCAGTGGGTGGGTTGGACTCAGGAAAGACATTTACTTTCACCGTTGGCCTCTGCAGAGCTTACAAAGAAAAAGACTGTGACAGCTGAGAAACCAGTGCAGGAACACTGGCAACTGAAAACAATATCACTGCAGCCTTGGGGTGCATTCCACTCTAAGCCCCCACCAGATATGCCACTGGCTTCATCCATATGTCCATCCCCCATCAGACTTTGCTTTCTAGTCCCTAAAATGTCATTTTTACAGGGCCCTTGAAAAACACTCCAATTATGCAGAAGCTGGAGAGAAAATGCCAGAAAGAAAGTCCGGCACAGATCCCAAAAGTGACTTCACTATATTTTATGGTTCTCAATGAAAAATTTTGATCCTCAGGATTGCAGCTGAGTTGCTGCCCAGCTCCACTGTACTTGGGCTACTGCAGGTGCCCCGAAGCAGGACCTGCTTTTGAGCATGACCAGAACACAAAGATGTGGTTAAGATGTGGTAAGTCCAGAGCCCAGTTCATGAATAAACCTGATTAAGATCAATGTTTTCTTCCTTCTCTGAGAAGCTTGGACAGAGCCTGGTGCACTTGTGCAACAGCTACTTCACCAAAATTAATTTTATGAAATAACATGGCTTTTCTCCTGGATTTTTTTAGGGAGAGGATTTTGTGCAGGGAGTTTGAGCTGACTGGGAGGCTTTTTGTTTTCCTACCTGTTGTGTTGTCACTCTAGGCAGTGTTGTGGGCCATGCTTGGAGGACTGAGCACCAAAAGTTAAATAATGTGACACCACCACCGTGGCAATGAAGTCCTCTTATAACTCCAGATCTTAGTGTTTTCCTCCACAACAAACCTATGAAGGATCAACAGGGTCTCAAATTGTATGTGTGGGTGGCACATTGTGACTCCTTTTACAGATTTCTTTTTCCTTTTACAGTTGGGAGATTCATGGATCTTAAGTCACTTCATCATACATGTCTCATTCAGATCATTATAATGAAATCAGCAGGGTTAAATCACGCATTACAAAGTGCTTTTCTTTAATCATCAGTTTATCCAAAGGACTGACAAGTGAGCTATTGCACTGGGTAATCCAATGCCCATTTTCCCCTCAAGGATTAGGATTTATTTACTCACAACTGACAAGCATCTACTATCTCATTTTGATGGTATTTGTGCAAATGAAAATTTAAAGTCTTCCCCATTATATGGTAAACTCCTATAAAACCAGCTTCTTAAATTTTCGAATATATGCAGCTGTATATCTGAATAGTCAGCTTTAAAAAATCTCAGTTCAGTGGTCTGAAATATATTGGAATATAACACATTACAGGTGGTGCAAATGCTTTACAGTAAAATATTATTCACTTAACTCTATCAGGGGGTCAGTGACCGAAAGAGAAACTATAATTGCAGTCTAAATACTGAGATTCAGTTTTCCAAACAAAAATGAGCTTGAATTTCTTCCCAATGCTCAATATTTCTTAAAGGGCAAGTAAATAATTAGAATTAAATCCCAGTTTTAATTTAGCTTTGTGAACACTATACTTGCAGCCCTAAAAGAAACCCATGTGGAGCTTTTAACAGATGTTTGCAGAAACCTGTACCTCTTGACTGCTGAAAGCATCTCTAAATATTAAATCAATACACACATATGTATGACCTTTCAAAGAGCAGTCTGTATGTCATTCTCAGTAGCCCCATGAAAACGTTCCAGTTAAAATGTCAACAGCGGGATCACTTTTAGCATCAAAGGTTATTCTTGCTACACAGTTCTATGGAGATGGTGACCCGAGCCACGCATGCATAGCTGCAGCAACAAATTATAACATTAACCAAATGTAACAATTTATTTCGTCATTGCGCTGTTGCCTAAATCACATCATTGTGTGAATATTAATAAGTACAGCTGAAAAATAGAATTAGTGGAGGGGTTATTTCACAAAGAAAGATCATGACTGCCTTCGTGTAGGCCAAAATGCAGAGCATGACCTTTGATAGCAAGGAAACAGTTGAAGGCAAATTCTTTCTCATACTATAATTCCCTCAAATATAATAAAAAATCCAAGAAAAGCATTTGCACAAAAATTAGTAGTTGATCCCTAATCAGTGTACACTGGCCTTTAGCTATGCAATTGCATCTGACCCACTCATGGGAGCAATTGCAGTGCCAAAAGTTTTGAAGCAGGTGACTATCCAAGCTAATCTCCTCCCATCTCTTGCTGACTTGCTGTGGGAACACAAGAACATCTGTACTGGCACAGGGCTGCCACTTCGGGGACTAGTTGTGAATGGGGCCTCTCCAGAAATGTGGAGGCTAGGGGAGGTGGATTATCTTTTTGTGTTGCTTTGACATTAGCCCTTTGTTGCTGAACTGTGCACGACCTTGAACCAAATCCTTTCTTATTTTGCCTGATTCTGTACAATGAATTCAAGCCATGTGTAGCTGTTCTCCACTGGCAATGAACTGTCAGCCACTGCACCCATTTTGTCACAATTCTGCATGTGAATGTAATCATACTTCTTAGTCTGACAAGTACCTAAATATCTACAGTCTACTCACTTGTCCTGTGCCTATAATCAATAATTCATTCTCTGAATAACTCCATAAAAATGGCAAAGATGATGAATATTTTCTTTCTCTCTCAGTTTAAAATAAAATCCATATTAGTTTCATCAACTGGCAATTATTAATGTACCTTACTTAACCAAGAATTGATTTGATTCTGACAAGTTCTTAATGTCTTTAAATTGTGGTAAATAATTGCTATCCATATTCAGCAGTTTAGTATACCAACACAAGACGATCTTGCTTTAATGGGAGACATATCCGTGAAACCTTGAAGAATATCGGGTAAAAGCCTTCAGTCTTTTTTTTTGCTTTAAAGCTCATGCTGGACAGGGTGTAGGGGTAGCTACAGCACTAAATGGAGGCTAAACAAAGCTTGGGGCTCAAAACTCAGAAGCAAAATCAAGTTGCAGATTTTTAGGTTCAGAAACAATATGTATGAAATATCTCATCCCTATTTCTATTTTTATTTCCTAATAACCTGGAAATTGTTGTATAAATGCCTACCTTTTAAAATTCCTCACAGGTTTGCCATACCTATTAATAATTCAGAGGTTTGAAAGGATGGCCTCTCTGTGACATTAACTTGTCATAAAATTGTTGCATTTTATCTTATGGATATGGCTGTATTACATATACCTCATGCACAATTTGACTTCTGTGGCAGATATTTAGCTCAGCTATTTAGACTTCTTTGTTTAGTGCCTTGCCTCTGTAAAAGCCTGTGAAGCAAAGTGGAAAACACTGATAATAAGAACAGACTGAGAGACTGTAGGATAGGTCTTATCTGAAATGTAAATTGACTATGGAATAATTAAGTAATATGGTTGAATTGGGAAGTGTAGTCAGTTTAAAGATCTCATGGCTTTTAGTCTCACTATTGTCTTCCATTTTTGGCTGATGTACTGCTCCATTGGGCTGTCCAGTGATCAACTTCTGAGTAAAGGATATTGAGCCTAAATATTTGAGATTAAGTACAAACTTTACTCTACCGTAAAATAAAGGGTTGAGGGTTCCTAAATTGAATGAAGGTTCTTATACCAAATGTGACCTTGCCTACCAATCAGACCCAGGTCTTGTTCAAAGTCATTTGTCCCTTCCCGTTAGAAGAAAAGTGTTTTTCATTGCTCAGTATCCCAGCAATGAGACTTATTGCAAGGAGCTAAGCTCATCAGTATAAGTTGAAAATCTTTGGAATGAGAAAACTATGACTTGTTAATGCTTTTTCTTTGTATGGATGGCATTAAGCTGCCCAGACCTCAGGAAAATAGCAATGCTTAAAAAAAATAATAAATCCTATTTCAAATTCACAGAATGCAGGTGGAGAAGTACTGCAAGGATTTAGTAATTTGTTTATTTATAACAGCACTGCGGGCAAGAATTTCAGCCATCCCACTGCAGTAAATTGTACAAAAGTGGGCTGCAAGTGTTGTTAAGGCCCCAGACATAAGCCTCTTCCCAGTAGGACAGCTTACACAAACTTTCTGGAAAAATGCCTGTATTCAACAACAAATCTAAATTCACATTGAGTAGTAAACCTTGGTATAGTCTGAAAAGAAGAACAAACAAAGCACATATTGTAGATATACCCCATAAAGACACAGGAGCTCACATTAATCATGTGAGCCAGGACAATAAGTGACCTTTTCTAATAAGAAATGAGGCAACTAAAGCAGCCATTAAATTTCACAGTGGCCCTGTTTAATGTCTGTGACATTCATCATCACACGATGTAAATGTCCTCAGCCTGTCGACATTTGCCAATCATCCTTCACTAAGAGGGAAATTGGTCTGAAGCTTTTAGAGCACAGCTTCCCAAATTCTGGCAATGCCAAGGCCATTCTAACTCCTTTTCAACCCTAAAATGACAGAGAGCAGCTGTTTAGCCAGCAAGGTTAACTAACTTTGGAAAAGCATTAGTGCTACTATGTTTTTAGCACTTTTCGAAGCATAAAAGTTGAAAACTACTGTCTGAAACAGGCCTGCCATTTTTGCAGGAGTCAAATGTACAAAATCACTGGTAAGATATCTAGTCTTTGTCTTTCAATAAAAATGTTTATGCTTGCAGTTCTAATACATGAAAGGTTTTCAAGAAATGGAGGCTGATATGTACTGAGATGTAGCCACTGCTTCAAGCTTTGCAGTTTAGTTTCAAACTCTGGACAGAAATGATAATTAGAAATGCTGTCAAATAAAAATACCATAATTCAATGTCCAGGGAATGCATTCTCTTATTGAGCTTGTGAAATCTCACTGTGGCTTTGAAAACTTGGACCTCTACTACTCTGACAAGACCTTATTTCACTGGCTTTTTTTTTTTTCTTTCTTGCTACCCTTTTAGGAAATTCAGGTTTTGAATTTAGCCTCAGGCCTTCTCAGCTTCATAGAAAAATGATGTTGAAACAGCAGTGAGGATTCTGCAGATCAGATAGGACCTTGAAACCACCCATGTGCTTTCTTGTTTTCTTTTTTGCCTTGTTGATTTGTCCAGTTCTTAACTGATATCCCCTGCTTCTGGCTAAGAAGGCATCACTTTGACACCAGTGCCCGCCACAGCCCCAGCCATGTCCTGTTTCACATCAGTACTGAGGAACTGGTGTCAGGCCAAGTTTCACAACTTTAGGCTTCACTGAATACCAAGGAAGTTTCGTGCTGGTCTATGCAAAGAGACAGAGAGTCCTTTGCCACCGATAGATGATCTGCTTAGGGCTACCAGCAGGTGAGCCCTTGCTGCTACTACTGTTTTAGCTTACTTGGCATTTGATACAGCTGAATTTCCTGAGAAATTTGGGAGAGTGGAGAGATCTCATCCATTTAAACATACCTTTTTTCCATTCCTCTATGAAAAGTCTGAGACTATTTATTAGGGACTTCCTCTACCTCCTTCCCCAATAGCTTTCAACTGGAAAACATCTGTTGAATGCCACTTTTCCTAGTTTTGGTGATCTTACATATAATACTGTGTCACAGAAGATAACATCCGTTTATAGTGCCTTAAATGTCAAACATGAATGATATCCTAATTCACTGAAAAATGGGATTTGAGATGAAAAGGACCTGGCTCAAGACAAAGAAATGAGAGTTGTAACTTCTTAAAAAGGGGACATCGCTTTGATGAGAGGAAAGGGCTACATGAACAGCCTCATAGGTGGACTGCTGCCATCCCTTGTTTAGGTGATAGCACTGGATTCAGCTACTCAGGCTTTCCTGCACTCTTGGGTGCTTATGACCAACTAAAAGGAATGCCTGTGGATGGCAAGGAAATCCAGCTTTGGAGGGGAACCAAGTCTCTGTAATTCAAGTTTTGGGTTTCTATGACATGGATTATTGCAATCCTTTCTCCTTGGATGTACCAAAACAACCTCTGTGAAAGCTTAGCTGATCTATGATGCAGCTACACATCTTCTAAACCAGGCTGCTAAAAGAGCTATGAGCCCAGATGTCCTTTGCTTTTCTTGGAACTCTATGCAGTTTTTGCTTGTACTCAAAGAGTTTTGCTTCAGTTTTAAATCCTTGAAGAGAAAGGTCCTGGTTATGTCAGTGTCCACCTGTTTGCCTGTGGATTGTGGTGGCAGTGACCAGCAACTGGACTGGATTCACGGATTCGCAGTGTCTGTGGGCAAAACTGAGTTTGTCTTTAAAGGCTAAAGTTCACCCTGTGAACACTACAGACAGGACATAGCATTCATCTCTTTATGGCAGCTTCTTTAACAGATTGACAACATGTAAGCCAATGGTTCTAAATTAAAATTTCCATTTATTTAACACCATTTAAAGGCAGTATGAAATAACAAGAAGACTTCAATGAGCTTCTAAATTTAGGGCAAGAGTGGACAGTTTGTGAATTATGCTTGAGCAGCTCAAATGCAGCCTGTATGCCTTATCCTGTGCCGAGCTTCAAGCTATTTTTGTCCAGGACCTGCTGGAAAATTCAAACTTCCAGTTATGAAGGAGGCAAACCACTAATGATCGCCAGGTCACTTGCATCATGCCAGCCCTCCCCATCCTGGGGAGATATGAGATGGATCCTGGGAAGTCTGCACTGCAGGACCACAAGGAAACAGCATGATTTTCTTGCCGGGGAATCACTGTTTCCCTACCCTTCTGCTTCTCAAGTCGTTATGCCTCAAGAATGACTGCAGGGAGATAGCAAGGACCTGTCATGCCAGAGTACGTTTATAAAACCAGGATCCTCTGTCAGATGGAGAGATCAACAGGAGCTTTGCATCAGTACCACCTTTAATAACATTTCCAGTAGTGGTAATAGCAATTAATTGAAATGAATGTGTGCAAATACTGACTGCAGCCTGAAAAATTGGTAATTAATTGGTTGAAATATTTGCTTTTTTGAAAATCCAAATAATTAGATTCAGATATCTTTTTTTTCCTCCTTTTTTTCCCCCTATCATAGTGTCCTTGCATTTTCCTCTGTGGTTCAGAAATCCCAGCTGAACATCCTCTGTTACTACTCCCCATGGGCAGGGATTTCACCGAGGAAAAGATGACACATGATCATCACTGTAGTTCCAATAAGAAGTTGGTTGTGTAAAGGAAAGCAGCTGGCTGGGTCTAGCTATGAAGCTTCACTGCAAAACTTCTGAATAAAAATATCTGAGTTCTGTATGACCTTTTTTTATACCAGAATCCCACTTGCTGGCAGAACATGCATCATAAGGACTTTTTTGTTAAAAGGTGGGAAAACATTTTCCAGACAGTTAACATTTTCCAGACCTCTACTGTTTTGGGTGAAGAGTGACAAATAGCACTACACATCAAAAGACTATTCTAATTTCAGTTCCCATTTTTTCTGGCCTTTTTTTTTTTCTCTCTGTCCAAAATAGAGAAAAAAAAGCATCACTACCCAAAACGTGGGACAACAGAGGAAGAAAGGCTATCAAACAAAGCCTTTATAAGGAGAGAGTTGCAGAGGCAGGCCATAACTGTGGTAGAGAAAATACCATTCCTTATGAAAGATTCAGTCACTGCATCCATGCACTCGTTGCTATATCAGCCACGATCCCTGCCTGTCCTAGAGCACTGAGTGATGCAAAGTCGTCAGAAGCTCAGAGCTTGAACCACACACAGAAAGGATGTCCTATGTCCACATGCAGGATCTGTCAGTGCTGTTTTTCACTATGAATATTGTTTTCAGCTTCTACCTAATTAGTTCATAGAGGGATACTATTTCTATGCACAGAATTTTCTTACTTTGTAGAAAATAGTGACAATTCCTGGCATGTAAGTGATAGTAAGTTTTGTCTTCTAGCCCATCCCGAAGGCACCTTTCCTTTAAGTAATCATCTACAGTGGTGTTGTTCTTCAGATCTTTATGCAAGGGATCTGAAAAATTTGAAAATTTGAAATCAAGTTATTTAATGTAAGATTGGATCGCCAAAAAACTTCTTTGATTTACTCCTTTTGTTTTCTTTTGTTTTGAATACATATTTTAAATATGTTCATTTAGCACAATTTCTTTTTAGCACTTGGAGAAGCTAACTTTAGCCATCAGTTTTCGTTGTAAAGAGACCATTTTTCTTCTGACAAGCTTGTGAGCATCCTAACCTATAATTCACCCAAATCTGTGAGACATTAATTTTCTCTGGCAGCTCAATCCATTAAAGACAGTAAAGAATTTGGATCAATTAATACATTCTTTTGACAGACGCAGTAATGAAATTGCTACTTCCATTCTATTTGCCCTTTGACGTACGAGCCCAGATCAATCCCAAGCAGTTATGAGGGACCATTTTTATGTCTGGTCTCCAGCAGTGACTCTATTCTCTGTGCATTCTTGAATTATGTCCCTGGGATTACATATATAATATATATCACACTAGCATATTAATGCTTCCAGAATTGTTTCCAATTTCTATGTGTAAAAGTTTGCCATTTCACTCTTCTTGGATATGGAGATGGTACTAGCCTCAAGGCAGGGAGAGGTGCAAAGTAGAACTGTCTTTGTGCTCTTGGTGGCAGCCAGAGGTCTTCTGTGTAGTTCCTGGGGTGCAAGACTGTGACAGGGACAGTCTACTTGTGCCTGAGTAATCCAGGAATTCCCCTCATACCCAGGGGCCCATCAGCTGAATTTCTCAGAATAGAGAAATAGAGGACTCCAGCAGGCAGGACATAAAATCATTTGGCATTGCAGCTGGTTTGCTGGACCTCCCTGGCCTCCTTCTCTGCTCCTCTGATTCCACAGACATCCTTCATAGCTAGATCCAACAGCAGGACAGGCCAGCAGAAGCGCACATATTAGATGTATTCTTTATAGTCAGGCAACACATAAGAATGTTTTTAGTAATGTATTTTTGCCTCTTTCATAATCTCTTATTTCCCTAGGTTTTTTGGGGCTGAATTAAAATGGCCTTTAAACTCAAGTCATAGGGGACCAGGGATGTTGTAGACCTTACCAGTGATTTATAAACACATACAGCTGGCTTTGCTGAGATTCCCAGCATATTTGTGTTCATCTCCTTCCCAAATCCCTGAACTTCTGCATCTCATATGCTAGAATTTGATTTTAGAAGAGTGCAGGTTTTTTTTCCATTATGTTGTTGCATTGAAGATGATAGAAAGTATCAAATACCCTTTTTTGCTTAGTTTTTTGTGAAGCCCACTGAAAGTTTAAGGCTAAATGGGGTGCTGGGAGAAGGGGTTCGAGTGAATGCATATTCTTTCCAACTGATGCCATTGCCAGAAATTTAGAAGTCTCTTATTTTTTCTTTTAATTTAAGTAGATATCCAGATCAGTTCATCCTGATACTGATGTGGTGACACAATTTTCCATATAGGAGCAGCCATCAGGGTACCCAGATGTGTGACAGCTTTTTAACTTGTACAGTTACGCTGGTAGACACTGTGAAAGGGAAGTTGTCACAAAGAAGTCGTCTGTGGTCTACCTCAAAACTAGATTTTAGAAGCTCAAAGCAGGAAGAGGTAAATGCACTGGTAGTGAGTACACGTGTGGATGACACAATGCAGGGAGGTACAGGCATAAGCAGCGCTGGGTGAGAGAACCAGAATCTCATGCACAAAAGCCAAAAAAACTTGAGAATTAAGTAAGAGGAATGGGATCATAGATAACAGTTAAGAATACATCAATTAATTGTTGAAGTAACATGTAAGCTCAAAGTCTTATAGATTAGAGATAAGAGATCAGGACATGGTACAGTGAGTGAAAAAAACATGCAAAAAGATACAAGTATTGGACACATTATTTCTGGCAGAGATAATAAAACCCATAATGTTGTTGTGCAAGGCACTGGCACAGTTCATGAGAAAGGCTGTATACAGTAGTGGTTTCCTACACGAAGTGTGGAAAGGGACACGGTCAGAAAAGAGCTATGAGCATGATCTAACATCTAGATCATATTTCACAAGATCCTGTTTTGCTGGAGGGCCACGTCAGATATAGACAAGGCTGAGAAGGGAGGTCACTATTCAGGCACCACAGAAGTAAACTCTGAGAAGAAAGAAAAGTTATTTAAGGTAGCAGAGAACTTTGGCACAGTTTCCGGAGAATTCAGAACAGAAATTAGAATTAACTGACTTCTGGTAAGAGAAATGAGGTCTGGAATGATCTTCCATTAAGAATAGGGACTAGGAAAAAAAAAAAGTAGAACTGTTCTGAAAATAGTTTTTACTAGTTTTAAGGAAAATATATGGTGATACTTTCTAGGACAGCAGAGTATTGGACCTAACAAAATCAAACTGTTTAAATCCCTTTTCTGTACCCATAGAAGTTCCTTGTACTTATACAAGTTATTTTAGTTCTTGAATACAATCATTGGACTCATTTACATCTGCACTCATACCAAGTACAAAGTGTAATTGTACTTGAAATTAAGATACAGATGTTTTACACACAGTAATCACTATTTTGCAGAGCTAACCCTCAGGAATTGTTACATATGGTTTAAAGATTTGTTTTCAGGAGCAGAAGTTTCCCAGTTCTTTCTCTTTTATGAGAGCAGACAATATTTACCGAACTGAACAAGTGGAAAAATCCCACATCCATGGGTACACACACTCTATATTTGCTTTTGGATTTCAGGCCCATTGAGACTTTTACTATAGGTTTGTGGGATTCATTCTACATGGAAACCAAGCGAGTTTTAAATGTTAAAGTAAGCCTTTAAAATTCTAATTTATTCTTCCTGCTTTGTATTTTTCTCAAAGCGTAACTGAAATGACATTCTGAACAAGACTCCATAATGCTGCTCTTTACCTATTGAAAAGACGTTCCTCATGTTTTGTACATTGGCTCAGAAAGCCTAATACTAGATGCGTTTTCCTCATTTCACTGTGGGGATGTACATTATAAAATGGTCTTAGCTTCATCTTCTGAATAATTCTGTTTAGAAACAGAATTAATGAACTGTCTGCCATCTTTATCACTCATTGTTAATCTGTCTCCCACTCAGTTCTCTACCTGTCTGGCATTTCAGTTCCACAGACATATTTTGCTCTTTGTAATACTGCTTGCACAACTTTACATATGTTGTGTACTTCAAATAACAAGACACTTACATTTTCTTCTTGAAAGAGCATTTTAATAGATTACAGAAAATCTTTCAAAGTTACTGGGGTCCTGACTTTATCTTTTAATTAATCAAGGGCCCTGTCTCACTGTCTACTGGACTTTTGGACACATCTGTATTTTTACATTTTACATTCAGCAGAAACATCCAAGTGTGTTACCAGTGGAATATTTATCCGTGAGAAATCCCAAATACGTCCTGGATTTAGAAAATGTCCCAGGAGGGATGGACCTTAGAGACAGCAGAAAAAATCCTTCCTATTTGTGTGTTTGTTAACCGGCTGCTTTATTGCAGTTCAATGCATGAATTTAAACAGGGAGTAAAAATTTAAAATATCTTGGTCATATTTGTCCTGAAAAATGCCATTTCTTTTCCTTTAATGCTTCCTTATTTAGGTCATATTTGTCCTGAGAAACAAGAGTCTTTCTATAGTTCTATAGTTTCTATAGTTGCAAACTTATCTCTGTAATGTAAATAAGAATGAGAATAATCCTTGGTATGTATTGATGAACAGAGTGCAAATATGATTTCTAGCCCACGTGTATATTTGGAAAACTAGGGTATCAAGAAACACTGCTAATATCTCTTAGGAGGTTCTGCGATGAGCATGAAAAGAAAACGGAGTTTTCTATCACTGAACCTTAAAAACTTCAGTTAGTGTCTAGAGGGTGAGTGAGGGAGAAGATGAACCATGGTTTTGGTACTGGGTTTTTGTTGTACATCACTCTCTGAAGAGAAGGCATTGCCATCTTTCTCACTGAACACTGGTATTCCATACAGATAAGCCTTGCCACATTACACTCACAGTGGCTTTGTAAGCTGAGGGAAACTGTTCAGTTAATTTCAATGAATCACAGAGTATTCTAAGTAAGTTGGAAGGGACCCACAAGGATCATTGAGTCCAGCTCTTAAGTGAATGGCCCATATGTGCATCAAACCCACAACCTTGGCATTATTAACCCTGTGCTCTAACCAACTGAACTAATCTCAGTGGCATATTTGGAACGGAACATATCACAAAGATGAGATCTTGAGAATGAATTTGAAGTGGTATGGGACTGAATTCTGCGTTGTAGAAGAAAGGAGATAAGCTAGGGGAAAAAGTACTTGAGAATAAACTAGCCTCTGAAGAAGCAGGCACTTCTGCTGGAAGATAAGGGCAGCAGCCTGGCCCTGGTGGGGTCCAGCCCGGAGCTCTCACTCCGCTTGGAAATGAGCGAGCTGATTGACCAGGCGGTCTGGTAGTTTTGTGAAGTGTGTGGTGGCCTCTACTGGTATATCGAAACGTTACATGGGTATTTGTGCCGTCTCAGGCTTCTGAAGAATTCTGGATAATCACAAGAGATGTTTAATATTCACCGACCAGCCAGTTTGGGATCCTGTCCTGGATTTTATTTCTGCTGTAATGTAAATGAAGTGGTCTATTAGATTACGTCTTTTAGGCCAAGGGGTTTCCTCTCCTCAGCTTGATATGGAGTTTGCCAAATGGATACATTCTCTCCTTTTGACGAGAAAGGCAGTAGTCTCCTTCAATTATTGCTGATCACATCTGACAAGGCCATGCTTAGCAGAGGATGCCATAATTTGTCCTGTTGCATTTTTATGTCTTTTGATGGATCATGAAGATAATGCAATAAAAAAATTATGACAGACTGTTCTATGAATCATTCTTTCATTGCAAAGACTTTGTGTCCTGTTAGTATGAATTAATTTTGTACTTCTTACCTGTGCATCCCTTGTAAGATCATTTAATATTCAGGTAGTCCTTACATGGTCTATCATAATTTATTATCAATGAAGCAATCATTAATGGGCATTTTAAAGGAGGTTACTGCTTGTGCTCAAACTCTGCTAACATTATTTGCTCCTTCATTGCTAATCAATTTGCTATATCTTCACAGAGATATAGCTGTAATGCAATAGAAGTTCAGTCATAACTTTAATTAAATAGCCACATTTATTTTGAATTAAATAATGAAAGTTTAAATAAGCTGTTGATTTTTTCTTCTCTGATAGAGCCATTCTGCCATGAAGAAGAAGCTTTTCATTTTATTTCAGAAGATCCAAAGCTTCTATATAAATAGCATTACCAAAGGTCTTGCAAAATGAATGAAGGCTGGGACATGAGACAGGGAAACAAAACTGGAGCTTGTTAACTCCAGGATCTACTCTTGCAGAACTGGTTAAAGTAAGGGAGTTTTCTAACAGATTTCCTTCAGTCTTTCAAGTGTTCAGATTTCAGAATTCACACTCTGTTAGCACTAGTCACTGGGGCACCAGGGAAGATATAGAGATCTAGGTTTCAGTTTTCTCCTATGTAAAATAAAAGATGGAACTGATAATAAACAGTTCTTAGTAAAACATTTTGATATTTATGAATAGCATTCCAACATAATTCAAATCATTTTTACGTGAAAATTGACCCATATTTTACCATCTACATTTGGACTTAAAAGTGTCCTTTCTTATTGTTCTTCTGCTGTCTCTGTGTTGCCAGTGCTTTCACTTTCTATCACACATGTTTATTGACTTACCTGCATGCTGTATCCATGTTGATTTGAAGCTCTCTTCACTACGGAAGTACCAGAGCCTCAATTCAAATGTTAAATTTTCAGAGTTTTGAGAGGAAGGAGAAGCACAAAGGAAGATTTTATTTGCTTGCCACTGAAAGCTTAACAGAACATTGACCCTCAGCCATTTCTTCACAGAAGCTGCCTGCCTATATAGGATCTCTGATTTAACTGCTACAGGCCATTGTTTGAATTCCATTAATGGATTTGATCATAGAATCATTAAGGTCGGAAAAGACGTCCCAGATCGAGTACAACCTTTGACCAAGCACCATCACATCAACTAAACCATAGCACTAAGTGTCACGTCCAGTTGTTTCTTGAACACCTCCTCGCTTGGTGACCTTACCACCTCCCTGCTTCCAATGTTGCACAATGCTTTCCATGAAGAAATTCCTCGTGATGTCTAATCCAAACCTCCCCTGGTGCAGCTTGAGGCTATGTCCCGCCCCTTGTTGCCTGGGAGAAGAGGCCAACCCCCACTTGGCTACATCCTCCTTTCAGGTAGTCATAGAGAGCAATAAGATCTCCCCCGAGCCCTTTTTTCTCCAGGCTAAACAACCCCAGCTCCCTCAGTCACCCCTCATCAGACTTGTGCTTCGGACCCTTCACCAGCTCCATTGCCCTTCTCTGGACACACTCCAACACCTCAATGTCTTTCTTGAAGTGAGGGGCCCAAAATGGGACACAGGACTCAATGTCAGGGTTGGCTACAATATGAGATGAAGACGGAGAAAGGTCACCCTGCTTCTCAATCACTATTGAAACTCTGCCTTCTGTTAGGCTAGTAGGACACACAGGTGAGTTCTTGAATAACCTGGGGTCCTCTTTGGCATCCATGTCCAGCTGTTGCTTAGACAGCACTCTGGTGACCTGGTTGCTGGCTTCACAAAATATTGGGACTTTTCTCTTTTCCTAGGGCCTATTCCATGTTTTGCTTCATCATACCTAATACCTTCCTAGGAAATCAGGATTCATATTAGCTCTGCTGTGAGAAGAGGGTTGGAGAAAATGAGTCCAGGTGTCTGTCAAGTATGAGACATTCTGTGATTCTGTGTCTCAAGATGATGATTTGAATTCACTAGTCAATGGCTTAAAAAAGATCAAATCAGTGTTCACCAAGGGCTGGTTATTCTTTTCTTCCTGTCAAGACAGGAGAAGGATGTGCCCCTGGAAATGCCGTGTTACCATACAGGAGCTGGAAGGGTGGATATGCTTATGTAAGCTTTCATAAGCAGATATCTTCCTTGAGTTATTTCTTAGCTGGCAAGGTCAAAATACTTCTTGAAAAATTAAACACACTCCCTGCTGTGAGAGCTGATAATCATCTCCAATCGCACCAACATCAGTGAAGACGTCTCTATTTCTTTGGTGCGGCTGTCAATCTCTGCTCAGATTTCAGAGCCAAATGTAAGTTTGTGTCAACAGCCCACTCTTCTGTAACTTCCTCCCCAGAATAAAGGTCTTGTTGCTGTTTAATAAAGACATCTTTATTAAAGATGAAGTCTCAAAAATTCTACCTAACAACTAATAAGGCTATTTGCAAGCAAAGCATTGACAGTGATGAGTTGCATAACCGGAGTTCTGTAGCAGGGGTACTTGATCCTTGCCTCCAGTCTTCCCACTCCCCTTATTTTCTTTCTGCCATCTGCAAGGCTTATCTAGCCTCTGTGACCCAGTGCATCTGGCTAAAGCCAACATAATAGAGCAGTGAGTGAATTTCTGCCATTCCAGTGGGCTGAATTGACTCAGCAGAGGATGGACCAGCCAGTGGGGTCAGTGCAAGGGAAGCAGACTCACCAATTCTGATGTAAGAGCTAGAAGGCAACAGTTTGGTTCAGCCAGCTGGAGGAATTTCACCCAAGCTGTTTCTACTTTTTTGGCTGTGGTTTGGGCAAATTTCGTAACAGGCTTGGAAAAGTCCAGGGATTGGAGGTATCTTACACAGTATAAATTATTTTGCTATTTGTTTTAAAATTTTTTGTCCCAATCTACATACTGTGTCATTCCTGAGGACAATGGAGGTTTCTGTTGGTACCCACCTTATCTTCCAGCAATCAAACAGCTCTATTATTTCATGCAAGAAAAGCCCAGTAACCCTGCAGAGCTAAATTTCTCCTCCCTATTTTTGCATTCCTACATTGCTCCTTCTCAAGAGGATGTGATACAAAACAATGTTTAGCTCGATTTCCTCTGAACAAAATGAAACCCTACCTGTCACAGAAGAATAACTCAGTGCAAAACTGAATATAATGAGTATGGTCTGATGAGCAGAAGTCTCTCAATCACAATGTGCTCCCCACAGGACAGCATATTAACAATACTGCATTGTGAATTGTCTTGAGAAAAGGCTTCTGGCCAAAACATTGACATTCACAAGCAGCTGCTGCACTCAGAGAATGTAGGTTTTAATTATCTTGGGTAAAACAATCAATTTGGAGTGCAAGTTAGACTCCTGAATATTACTGATCACCTGGAAAATCACAATGAATATATGCTTTTCTTCTCAATCTACCTTTCAACCTGCAGCTCATTCCCTGGGCTGTAACAAATGCATTAGGTTTTGCTTAGCAAAGCAGCACCACTGCAGAAAATTCATGAAATGAAACTTGAAAGAAAGTGGATTATTTAAATGAAAAGAGGTATGATATTGCTAGTCACCTGCTCCTCACTCATTTCCTGGGGATTTAATATACTTGCATGTGATTCCAAATCAAATAAAACAGTCTATCTACTGATTGCTTCTTATAGACAATAACTGAACAACCACAGTTATTTCCTCTTGTTTCCCACAATCCTTTATTTTTTTTAAGATCGTGCCAACACGATGCCTTAGATAGGTGGGATCAATATGCACACACACAGATATGTACACACACTGCAGTTTCCTCTGTAATCTTCTGCCAGAAGCTGTAAGCACCTGTCTTGGGACTCCTAGTGTCGCAGGCTAAGGCCAGTCCTTGCTCCCAGTAAATGCAGGCTGATGCTGGCAGAGTAACACCGGGTGGCAGCAGCGGGTTTTCAGCCAGTGAGACAAGGTGTAGCGAGGCTGTTGTCACAAGTAATGAGGACATGCAAATTAATTTTGTTTTGATTTCCGAACTGAGTGCTTGGCATGTTATCCAACTCCGGATTTCTTCAGTTTGTCATTTGTTCATGCCTCACAGTCTTAGATTTCTTCTTTTAGCTTAACCTAACATTGTAATTGCTGCAAGAATGACAGACTCATTGGGGTTTGTGATACTGGAGGATGTGTGGTGCATGCATCATCTGCTGAGAATTTGGGATTGTCGCCAGCTGGAGGAAGATAGGACAGCTATTTGTCTTTGGGGTATACGTCATGTTTGTCCTGGTCTTTGTCCTACTTAACGTGTCAGAGTTGTGACAAGCACAATAGAAGAAACCCTTTCAGAAACGCATTTTGCAATTACTACAAACTTTGCTGGGCAGATGACAGACCTGGGAGCAAATTGCCTGCTAACCCTTCTGACAGGGGGTTTTCATCACTTGACAAGTCCCTTCTGAGTGGGCATCACCTGGAACTCGGGAGCAGAGCCCTGGGCAAAGATAATTTGTTGGGCCGTTTTCTTCCGTCTAGGGAAGTTTAAGATGAGGTCAGACTCCAAAGCCAACTTCCTATTGTTTTTTCTCACGTACATGTTGCCTGATGAGTCCCAGATGCATTTGCTTTTTAGCAATTTAGAGACCGAAATATACTTCTTGCAGGGAGACACGTGCAGGATGTAGAGTTTTGAAAGTCCACACCTCAGAATATATCTTGACAGTCACCTCAGCCATTAGTGAGAGGCTCTCACTGCAAACTTCAGGCACAAACAGGATTAACTTTGTTTCTTAATATCAATGGTACAGTAGCATGACTCAAGATCCTATTTTGGGGTGTTTTTTTTTTCTCCCCAAGAGTAGGCAAAGATTTTCCAAGTGTCTCATGCTCAGATTTCTCTATTTCAGTGATTTAGCTGAGGCATCTCAAAGGAGTAGCATGTCTTGCTTGCTTTCACTGCTGATTAATGCCCAAAAACCATGAGTCCCAGCTGAAAGCAGTTATGACAACGACCTCTGCAAAACCCAAATGTTTTCATTTTAGCAGACTCCTGCTCATGCTATAAATTCCTCTTTAAAATACAGAGCTTTTAATGTGGTCATACCATAGTTCAAAAGCCAATTAAGACCTTTTTGAAAGATTGGTAATGTGTCTGTCTGCAGTGAAAATCCATGTGTTCAACAGCTAATGCCTTGAAAGTCATCCACTGCCTTCCAAAAATTCTTTACTCTTCTCTTTTCTCTCAAGAGTCGTTGGAACATAATCTGGGGCAGCTCAGTTCATGGCAGTGTTGATAATCCTACATATTAAATGGCTTGAAGGTACACACAGTTAGGTGCAATATGCATAAGCATAACATTGGTAAATATAGTGATACAGTACCAGTGGTCAGAAGTATGAACAACTAATTTTCTGCAATGTCTGTTAAGACTCAATGATTTAAAATGAAGATGAACCCCATCGTTTGGTTCTTCGAGTACTGAGAAGCAAGTATGTTTAGAAGACCAAACTGGAAATTAATAAATTGAATTTACTTGTGTTTTACCAGCAGTAACATCAAAAGGACATGCACTGTGAAAGTTGGATGCAGCCTTGCATGGGAAAACTCTGTCCTGCATATCATGCCAAAGTGAGATTTGAGGATGGATTTCCATTCCTAAAAGTATAGAAATATATATTGTGTAAAATATAATAGTATATATGGAATATATGTAATGCATATGTCAGCTATATGGCCAACAAGAAACGAGAGGCAAGACTTCTCCTTAGAAACAGTGTAAAACATACACTGGACTGTGATAAAGAAGGGCAGAAGGGAATCAGAAATATATTCTCTCTTCCACATTGCTTTCTGCCTCCTGTTTGCCACCTTTGGTAGCAGGAGCACACTGTTCCTCTATGCCACCTCCCTCCCACACCATGCCACCTGCTTCAGGTACCACACAACTCCTCCCATTTGGGTGCCCTGGGAGGTTTCACAGAAACATCCTCCAGTACTGTAGGCTGGTACCTGAGCCATTTTGCTGGCAGTACCACCAGCCTCAGCTATCTCTCCTAGAATCATCTTTCTTAGTATTTCTCTCTATTTCTTTACCTGGGTTTTGCCTATTCTACCTTGTCCCTACTGTGCTTCCCTGCCCGTCCCTACACATGGTGATGTCTCCTCTGCGGTGCGAGTTACTCAGAAGCTGCAGATCCCTGACCGCTGGTGCCAGGAACAGTGCTGAAAGGTGGGAGAGGGATCGAAGCCTCACTGGTGACTGAAGAGAGGAGGAGATATGAAAGGACGTGTTGAAAGATAGGGAGAGAGAGTCTGTAGCAAGCCAAGCTTTAATCAATAGAAACCGATGCAGAATCTGCTCTAAATCTCCATCTTCCCACAACACCCTGAAGCACTTCACGCAGTCATAACTGCTGACTGTTCTCAGCACTGGGGAAGCCACATTGATCATCCATAATGCACGTTTACATGAAAGTTATTTACACAGATGCAGAATGCAGCAGCTCATTAAATAATTTTTCATGACATGTCACTTATGGAGCAGAAGAAAATTTGGCTGCTACATAGCAGTTTCTATTGAAGTGGCTAGGACATAATGCATTGACATTCAGCAGAAGCAATCAGCTTGAGAAATTTTGTATTGAATTAATTTTGAAGAGTAATTAAGCTTCCTACAGTAAGCAACGCTTGTTAAATTGTGTGTTAGTACTCGTTACTTAAAGCAGATAATGCTACATTGTTTTAAACAGCCCGTCTTATCTTCCCTAAAGAATGAGATTATCTCCTCTGTCTTGTTCTTCCCAGTCTCTCATTAAATACACTCTGTGTGTGTGTCCCTCAGTCTGTTTTTCACGTGGTCTCCCATAGTAATGCTCAGATCTGCAGCTGTCAGAGCAGGAGCAGGCCAGTGAGAGATGATATTCTTCCCTTTCTCAGGGCCTGCTCTGCCACTCTTGCTCACACAGGTTAATTTCTCTTGTTATTGGGAATTACAGGACTGCTCTCCTGGCAGGAGCTGCTCAAGGGGTAGGAGCAGTGGAGGCACTGAGACATGGTGTCAGAGACTGAAATATTATAGTTTATGACTTAAACACTTTCATGAAGGACTTTTGCCTATTATAGCAGAACTGTATTACAAAAGCTGCAGGGAAGACCACCACACCCTGAATCGGGCTCTGAGAGGCCCTACACTGTTCACTGATGAAGATAAGATAAAGTAACAGCTCAGGGCTGGGGACATTCACAAAGCACAAGCCTAATACCTTCAGGGCGGAGAACACAACCCTGGGGCTATCAGCTGCCGGGGTCAAACAGCCTCTCTCACCTAGGGATGGGGGGAGAGAGGCTTTGGGTGTGTGTTGGAAAGCCTCTGGTCAGAGGCATAGTGACTGCCCATCCTCCGCTGTGCAAAGGAGCCCAGCTGAGGGGCCCCTTCACCCGGGGAAGCTTATCCACAGCAGAGGGGGTGACATGGCCCATCAAGGGCCTCCCCCATGGGGTCCCCAGACCCTGCACCAGAGCACTGCAGCATGGTGCAACAGACCCTCAGTGTCGCAAGGGACAGTGTCAAACTGGCCCCTGCAAGGGAGGCACGTGGGTGTTCCCACCTGGCCCAAAGCATGTATTAACCCACGGGATTCTGTACTCTTCTTCGTGGCGCGGCGTGGCGCAGTGTGACGGCAGCCACAGGGGACCCTCACCGCCAAGAAGAGCAGATGGAGGGGAGCAATGAGACATCGTTGGGACCCTCGGGTGGGTGATATGCTTCCACCTAACCCCTGTCACTCTCCCCCATCCCCTCACCCCCCAAGCACACTTCTTTCTCTATTTCCTTCTTCCTTTTCTCTTTCTTTCTCTTTGCCTCTCTTCCTATTAAATAAAACATATCAATTTTTTGGCACCAACATCTAACCTTGTTTGGTTTTAATCTCGTTTTTGAGTATACTTTGAACCTTCAAAATTCTTTCCAGTTTATACACAGAGACTTAGTTTTCTTTGCTTTTCTGGGTTTAAACCGGATCACAACACATGGGTAGGATGCCGCCCTAAAAGTGAGAGGGCAAAGACTTGCATAATTAACATGAATTATTTGGTTAGCCTGGGCAGAGAGAACAAAGCCTAAGCATCTTGATGAGCAGGAGTTTGCTGTAACCTCTGTATCTCATGACTTGTTTATCTAACTGCAATGCCCATATTTATTCTTATGGTCCAGGACCAGAATGTGTATAAACACTAAAAAAAAAAAGAAGTTTACTGCTTCTTCTGTAAAACTTTTAGTGCTTTAGTATAAGGCTATGTTAATGTGATTAGAATTTTCTCCATAACTAGAGTTTACATTACGGGGCACCTTAAAGCATAAATGACACTGTTCTTGATACCATGCAAATATGTATCACTTGAATGTGCATTATTTGTAAGTCCCGAAGGAGCAATTGAGCCAAGTGAGCTAATTCTTCTGAGCAGGATTAGTATATCCCAAGAGAAGCCATGTCACATTACAACTGATCTCTTATTTTTTTATAAAAATGCAGTCGCTGTCGTTTCTAGGTACCATATATGATCCATTTTCTTACATTTCAGCTCTGGATGGCAGTCACTAGGGAGGATTTTTAATCTCATGACTTTTATTAAAACACACGAGCAGAAGCATAAACCGCATTATTGCTGAAGGAAGTTGGTCTGAGAAGCTGTATTCCCACATGCATGAGTAAGTGAATTACAAGTTAATCCATGTGCAAAGCAGTTTTAGTGATCTTAGTCTGCCTTCTGCAATTTCAGCTCCCCCTGCAAAAATGAACCAAACATCACTAAAAACACATACTTTTCCACTGTCAAATATTTCTCATTCCTAGACACTGTCCCTCGGCACCTCAGTAACTTTTTCATTCTTTGAGTGGATTACTGGTCACTTAGACAACAGGCACAAATTCCAGTGGCTGAACAGACTTGCTATGAAAACCTGCCAGCTAGCCAGTGAACAAGTGACTTCTCCATGACTGGTAGAACAATCTCCTTTATTTACATCTTGACAGAAGCTGCTAAACCAGGGAAGATCTGAAAAGTAATCCAAGATTATCAACAGATTAAGGCAGACACTGTGTGCAGCAGTTCTCAGTTTGAGTGTTTATCATCATGCCAAGCTTTTCTGAAGTATAAGAGTGACTGAAGGTCAAACTGACATTTTTTTTTTGTCAATTTTCATGCTTTCCTCACAAATCATCTGCAATTCTTGATTGCTCTAGAAACTGCTTGAGCAAATAATGCACCATATCCCATCTCTCTGCACTCTTGTAAAGTCACTGATATTTTGGTCACATTCTTATGTTCACATATGACATAGGGATTTCTCTGCAGGATCCCCATTTTCAAAAGAAAAGCCAAATTCTCTAAGGCAGCATGTGTGCAAGTTCTTTGAGGAGAAAAGGTGTTAAGTTTGTCCTGTTTCAGGTTTTCAGCAGGATTTCCTATATGGTGGTATAAATCTGCCCACCGATTTTCCTCTGCATGGCCTGAAAGGTCAAATACTAAAGCCATGACTACTACAACATAAATTAGTTCTGGTCAGAAATGTCTCACAGGGGAAACTGAAGCTCAATTTTGCTAATGGGGTATTCTGGACTCTCATGAAATAACTTTGGTGAATGCATTGGGAGTAATGGGATAAATGCAATTGGGAGCAACTCTTGCATCTTCTCAATGTGTTTACTAGTAGATATTAATTTAGTGAAATTTAGAATATAATTCTAACTGTCATGGCCAAGCTGTTTTATCAAAATTCACGCTTCCAGAAATCTAAAATGTAGCTATGGTCTACGCAAAACTGAGTCTTGCTAGCATTTTTACAGTTGCCTCTTCACCTGTCACTGCTACTTTTAGGAGAAAGCATTTGAGTTTGCAAAGAGCACAATATTGCTTGCACTTGTCTTTCCTTCTATGAAGGAAAGGTTAATAACATGAGTGATTGTTCAGGATTACCTGTAGCCTGGCCTCTTCTTTTTCTATGGCCTTTAAAGGTTCCTTGGAGAGGGTGTCAACACTGACTGCAAATGTCCTCAGTTTGAAAACCTAGAATAAAGAATGCATAGCTACTGGAGGGGGTTTTTTTAACCATACAGCTGTGGCCAAATTTTTATTTTGTTTGTTTGTTTTTCTTCCTATATTTTACTGTGAAGGCAGTGAATGAGATTTTTGTTTCTCTTTAGCATCAATGTGATTTGCAGCCAGTTGGTTTCCAGATCTTGCAAGGCTCACACTTGAGATGACGAAATGTGTGGATATGCAGGTGAAATTTGAGTATTCAGAGGGATGATGGTCTCCAGCCATTTCCACAGAGGATCCTGAGACACTGGGTGAAGCCTAGTGCAAATATTACAGTCTTGACTGTCTGTATTGTTTATCAAGCAAATTGCTTCCTTCCAATCTAATATCGCTGACATGACTTTTTTTAGGTACACTGAAATATGTAGCTGAATATATGGATTTGTGTCACCCAGTTCGAGTTCCGAGCACAAAGAGAAGATTACATTAAATGAGAGGTGATCAAGAAAGATCAGAAAGACAGATATATCTGCTGAAGCTCAAGGCCATCTCAACTCAGGAGGTTCTGCAGCTATGAATGTGGAGAGTTATACACCAAGAAAAAAAAAACATCTCATCGTCTACAACCTCCTGGGAATTTCCTGAACTGTGTTTTGTCTTTGAGAATTTCCCCTCATACTGAAACAGGCTGCTCTTCAGCCTTTACTAGAAGTCAGCATGCAGCATCACCTTGGAAAGCACCATGGTTTGGGCCAAGGTTCTCAGAATAGCTAAATACCTAACTTGTCCATAATTCTTTGGGAGATAGATTCCCAAATACTTAGTCCTTATATAGTCACACTTTTGAGAAGTATAGAGAAGACCTGTAGAGCACTAAGCCATGCAGATGAAAACTTTTCATATTTTTGTCGGAGTCAGGAAAAAAAATACAGGGAATCCTCAAGGCATATTGAGCCAGATTCAGAAAATGTGAAGTGCAATAAGAAAATTCCAAGAAGTATTATTATATGAGCAAAGGCCAGTGCCGTTTGTGCCATAAGTTATATAGATCAAAATAAAACCTTGTTTACCATTTTCTATCCGTGTATTTCAGTGGCTTTGCACCAAGACCTCCCCAAAAATTTAAAAATTTTAATTGCTCCTGGGCTCCCTTATGCTCCTCAGGGCCTGTCAGAAATCTTTCCAAAAGTGTGATTCGGCAATAAATACAAGAAACAAACCCACAGAAAATGTAATGTGAAATTTTTACATTTAGAGGATAATAATTATGTTGAGTAATACCCACTGTCTGCTAGACACTTCAGTAGATATTTCATGAGGAGGAAAGCCTTAGCTGCAAGAAGCTCACAATCTCAGGACTGCATATTCAACCCTAATGTTTTTTTTATTTGCTTTGTTTTGAGTCTTTCTGTGACTTTAAACATTTTCTCAGCATAGTTGGAGGTTTGGAGTTTGGGGTTTGAAATACATAAATATGCATTTGAACGATAATAGTGCTTTTAGTCTAAATGCTTTTATCTCAGAAATTCAGTAATAATTACCCCATAGATAAGTAAATATCACAGTGCTAGATATATACAAGTAATTTAATCTGAACAGGTAATTTGTGGTCTTAGCTAATTAAACCTCCCTGGCCAAACTATGCCTTGAGTATATTCGAATCTGCAAAAAATGAAAAAAATTACAGAATAGCAATAATTTTGGGACCTGTTTTTTCAAGGCACTGACTCTGAGCAGCTGACCACACTGGAAATTTGGGAGCCAGAGCAGACTTTGAAGGAATTCTGTAGTGCTAAAGGGGAAAAGTATTGGTTATGCTGATACTTCGTAGTGTTGAATACAAAACTGTCCTCTGGGGTATTGTTAAGTTGAAGGCAAACACATCCACATCTCTGCTGCAGCTCTAATACAGCAGGAAACATACGCTTTGGTTCAGGACTGTCTGCCTTTTTGTCTTTGCCATTTAGACTAGGGATGACAGCACGTGTTAAAGTATTACAATAATTTGGATCATGCTGTCTCCTTCTGCTAATATGAGTCTTATGTCTTGTTCTACCTGCTTTCAAGTCTCCTTGTGAGAGTCGGGTCAGTGCACAGAGCCCATGCTGAGAGCAGTGTGCTGCCACAAAGAGGGAGGAGAACGCAGTGTTCAGCGCAGTTGGCCGGTGGCGGCTACAGCTGTGTCGGTAATGCAGCGGCTTGCAGAGTACAAAGTAAGGCCCTGAGAACGACAGTGTGGTCACCGTTTGTGGCACTCCACACAAAAGGTGATCCCTAGCTCTAAGCGTCCTTTTAGTCCCCTAACAAGCTCTTTACAATAGATTGAGGCAGTTCTGTTATTGATTCCGAACCTGTTCCCCAGTGGGGAGTTTCCTTCTCCACTGTGTATTCTGGTTAAATTGACAGATTTCAAAGGTGTGCCTGCACTGCAGGCATGGAATTAGAAGAAATCTGGCAGTCCAGGCAGGTGCTGTTTCATCATGCATTTCAGCTTGTATTGGTTCAGGTTCCTCCTTTGCCAGCCTCAGTGATATATATTGAACTCTCAAGTGCATCATCACAAAATCCCTTACTTATACTTGATAGTGAGGGACAAAATCATAGAATCATAGGATCACTTAGAAAAGGCCTTTAAAGATCATCTAGTCCAACCCCCCTTCAATAATCAGGGTCATCTTCAACTAAATCAGGTTACTCAGAGGCCTATCCAACCTGATCCAGAATATTTCCAAGAAGGTGGCATCTATCACCTCTTTGGGCCACTTGTTCCAGAATTTGACCACCCTCATAGTGAAGAATTTCTTCCTAATGTCTAATCTAAATCTACCCTTTTGCAGCTTAAAGCCAGCTGCTCTGGTCCTGTCACTACATGCTATTGCAGAAGGTCCCTCTCCAGCTCTCCTGCAAGCCCCTTTTAGGTACTGGAAGGCTGCTCTAAGATCTTCTTGGAGCTTTCTTCAGGCTGAACAGCCCCAACTCAGCCTGCCTTTACAGGAGAGGTTCTCCAGCTCCGCGATCATCTTCATGGCCTCTTCTGGACTCACTCCAGCAGGTCCATGATCTTCTTGAGCTGGAGGTCTCAGCGGTGGATGCAGCACTCCAGTTGTGGGCTCATAACAGCAGAGTAGAGGAGGAGAATCACCTCCCTCAGCCTGCTGGCCACGCTTCTCTTGATGTAACCCAGGAGACAGCTGGCTTTCTGAGCTAGAAACACACATGGCCAGGTCATTTCGAGCTTCTCATCAACCAACACCCCAAATCCTTCTCCTCAGGGCTGGTCTCTCTCCATTCGTTGCGCAGACTGTATTTGTGCTTGGGATGAGCTCATCTCTCATCTTAATTTGCTTTAGTGCATCTGGTGTAGCTCCAGTTTTGTCTGTATATACGGACACAACAGGTGATTTAGAAGTGGATTTTTAATAACCACTCTTTTTATGCAGGGCTTAAAAAATCAGTTTATCCTGGTGAAAAGTAGGGATAGACATTATTTCCTGTATTGACAGGTAACATACTTTGAACAAGATGGAGGAAAAAACTCCATATCTTTCACTCCTCTATGGAGGGAAAATTTCATGCTTTTAAGAAACTGTGAATCAGAGGTTTGTATAATGGGTGGAGTATTGAATTTACAGATGTATGACAACTGTTTTTTCCTTTTTATTGCCGCTGCAGTGTATTTCCAAATAAATATTACATTGTTTTAACTTCCTTATATTTCATCTAAAATTTACAATTTAAAGGATAAAAAAACCTCAAAATGCTAAAATACAAAACTATAAGATGAAAATAAACCTAAGAACTGATGTGACTTATCTGACATGCTTTTCATAAGAAAATCACAAGCACAAAATCACAGAACTGAAAAGTTCAGGATGGTGTAAATTATACCTGCTTATACAATAAGTAGTGCTCTCTAATACTCCATATCTTTGTCAGAACTGGACGCCGCTAATTTGGTGCAGAGCACAATCTCAGAAGGTATATATGCAGTATATAGAGAAATGGCTGTGCTTATCTGGCTTGCATAAAACTCTATGTAGAATCTAAATTTCTGGCAAAGTGCTACAGCACACCTTCTTAGCAAGGTGTTTAAAGCAGTATTGGCATATGTTTTTACATGATTTGTACTGACAGCTGGAGAACCAGGTACTGGATATTCTCCAATTCAACGTGTTACAAGGGAGTATTATTTGTGCCCCATACTGAAGGAAATGATGCAGGATTTCAGAAGAGTGTTTTTAAGAATTGTATCTATGTCGTACACGCATCAAACAATTCAGTAGCAATATAGAACTTTTAGCAACAATAATTTGCTTAACTGTTGATTTAATTGCTTTCAACTGCTTAGATGATACATATTTTGTCAGGAAACATCTCAAAACCAAGTTCACTCACTGTAGCTTT
The DNA here is from genome assembly GCA_013397755.1 of Cnemophilus loriae. NCBI lineage: Eukaryota > Metazoa > Chordata > Aves > Passeriformes > Corvidae > Cnemophilus > Cnemophilus loriae. Next base: position 236,937 of record VZTF01000892.1, on the reverse strand, counting down.
TTGAAAGATTACAATTTACTGTCATGCTGATTCAATGCCATTTCATGAAGAAAAAGTGTCTGCACTGGAAGCAAGGCTTGTGTTTTACTATAAGCAAAACCAATATTTAAATTAGTTCATAAGCTCAGCATCAAAGAAAAAAATGTTGCATGTAATGATTTGCATATTACCCTGTATATGCATGATAGCAACTAGAAGAAACACTTCAAACAAAGTAACTGCAAGATTTAGGGTATAATCTCTTGGTACAAGTGCCTAAAAGAAAGAGGGTGTTGTCAAGACCTACCATTAATTTATAAAATCACACAGAATATATGTGGGTGAACAAACACCAGAAACTGAGAAATGCAAAGCTGCTTTAAGAAGAAAATGGTACTTGTGGGGAGGCCATTATCCAAAGAGAATCCCATGGTTTTGTTAAATTCCTTTCTTTATTTGTAGACTCCCCAGTGTTGTGTGTTTTGTAATTTAGGAACTAGTGAAGAAGTTGCACATGACCAAATGAGAAGAATCTGCCAAGAACTCAAGTGTGCATGCCGATTTAGACAAAGGCTGTACATTGGTATTCTCTGTTTCATTTTGTTAATATTATTTTGATAATTTTCTAAAATTATGTTGATAACTTGTATTAAAAATCAGAACACATTATTAGAGATTTCGTGAATGCTAAAATTATTTATATTAGAGCATATTGCATGTAAGAGTTGCCTAGGAGGAATTAATTAATTATTGGTCATTAAGGAAGAATGGAAGAATTATTGGAAATTGAGGAAGAATGAAGGAAAAAATTGGTTCCAAATTCTGTTTCATGAGAATTTAAAAAATGTTCAGAATGTGTTTTATTTTTACAATTCTAGAATACCTCATCAGTGAATTCACATTTCTCCAGCTGTGGTACTGTTATCTTCAGGTTTAGTCTGAGTACGATTCTCCAGCTGAACAAAATGACTTCACTGAAAGGATTTTGCTTATTGTACTATATGGTGCCTTAAGGATTTCTTGTGGTCTGGTTTACTAAGGGAAGAAGGGCTCTGGTCTTAATTTCCCTCTATACCTCTCCTCACGTAGCAGTTGATCACTAAGGATAATTTCAGGGGACACGGGGACAGACCCAAGTGAGGGTCACAGAGCAGGCTCAGCTCTCCCTGAGGAGCTGCCTCTCGCCATTGCTGCACATGTACTCACAGCCTGGCCCCTGCAGGGGCTTTCCTCTGCCCAGCAAACGAGGGAAGAAGGAGGGTGTCACCTCGGAAGAGGTTGTATGAGAAGTATTCACAGTTCAGGGGTTGGCTGCACACATTTTTGCATGTGTATGTCCTTCTCGTAGGCTGCAAAGAGTTATGTATTGAACCATAAAATCTTCTCCTCTTCTCATGCCATGAACAAATATTTAGGCTGAGGATATAAAAGGAAAACCTGGTAACAGAGAATCAAGTCTGCGTTCTTCTCCATGCTGACTGCCACTGCAATCCTTTAATAATCTCATGATCTTACTGTATTAAATTCCCTTCCTTATCCCCTGTAACTCAGCTGGATCGTGTAGGCCTCTCAGCTGAAAACACTGAGACTTTGCTAGTGCTCTTGGCATGGTAGGCTACAGACTGTCAGTAATCAGTTTTGCATTTTCGGTGTTTGTTTCTGATAAGATAACTGGGCCCAATAAGTGAATTTATTTTGAAAGATTCATTGCACTAGAAAAGCCAAGCGTAAATCTGATTCTTTAGCCTTGTAATGTGAGCCCCAGCATGGGGTGATTTGGGCTCTGCCCTCACTCCTGATGAAAATTCTGGTGGAGAAAACACACAGGCAATCTGAAAAATACATTGGCTTCTTGCATGAAGGCATCTGATGTCCATCTCAGTCTTTTTCTGGGTGCATATCCTTTCATAGGTGAGGTCTCTAGGACCAAGTCTTGTCCTAGTTGACACAAGGATTTAGTATTACTGCATAAAAAATACAGTAGCTCACACTTTGACCTCCAATAATCATTGGTTTGTGCAGCAAGACATGCCATTATTTCCCTGTTTCCTTTAGGCCTACAGGCTGCTGGAGATGTTGGTTTGTGTGTCCCAGTGGTGACAATTTTGGTCATTTTGAGGAGCAACAAGGAGGAGGGGAATTGTTTTTGTTAATGATGCTTCTTTATACTGAAGGAGATTCCTGTAAAATTTCTAGCAATATTGTTCCTATCCTAGGCTTTTGCTTAGACATATGAAAAACAATGTTCCGGGCAAATAGTGGGCTCTTGTTTGCACTGCTTTTATCAGTGAAATTTGTACAGAAACTGAGTACAAACTGCCAAATAGTTCAGCTTTCTTAAAGAGAAGCATGAGCATTTTTTAGTCAATGTTAGGGCAAAAGATAAACTTTCATTGTCACACATCTCAGATTGAATATAATCTTTTATATTTCTTACTTAATATGATATAAACTTCAATATTAACTGTAATATAAGAAAACATAGTTCCATTGGTCTGAAAAGTATGATTATTCTCTAAGTCATCCTTGTCCTAGGTACACGTGTGCACGACTCTTGAAATTAATGTCAGTGCATCTCCAGTGTCATCACAGGAAATTTGAAAGCACCATCTCTACAGAGACATTTACTTTCTTACTTTTTGCTGGCAATGAGTCTGTGCAGTCTAGCTTATTGAAACCTAGAAGAGCAGAAAGGTATTTCGAATCTCAAGCACCCAATGAATGAGAAGTGAAATGAATTTCATGTGGATCAGCCCCCGGAGGCTTGTCACAATAGATAAGGCAAAGTGGATAGATGCTGCATTAGTTCGTGTATGCTTCTGAGTAGCAGAGCTAATAACTGAATCATAATTTCACTTCGGGACACTAGGCTACTATATACTGTCCTCCTTTGATCTCTTCACCCATTCCAGCAAGCTAGAAAAATATCATAATAAAACTTTCTAAATACATGCAAGAAGAAAACCTTATAAAATAGCCAAACCATTCCACAAGAGCACTTATTATTAACTTTTAACAGAAAACTGCCAGACATCGTTTTGATTTCTAATCCTCAAGATATGCAAGCCTATTTTCAATTATTTGTATGTGGAATAGCAGTAAAAACTTCATGTGTGACAGACTGTGTTTCTATTTGACAAATCGTCCCATTTAACTCTTGTTGAGGAGTTGATGTGGACACACCTGAGCTGAGAAGAGCATATTTAGCTCAGACCACAGCAGCTCATTTATTTTTGTTCTTCATGAGATTAAACATGTAATGAATGGAGTAGTGCTGAGGTGCTGCTTTTCACCAGCTCTCAGAAGCTCAGTACAGCAGGGGCTGTGTGGGAACAAGATTCGGTTTTGGCTTTTGTTAGCAGTTGTGCCAGTGTTAGTGCTTCCAAAGACCTGCCTCCTGCTCAAATCCCCAGGTAGGAAGCACTACTACTGGCAGCAAACCTCAGCTTTGTGGCTGACCAAAACCTCTGATTTAATATGAGAAAATTCCAGTGAGTGTCAGTTGGTCTGGTTACTCTTCCTTCCTCTACTGCAGAAGTTGTCTCCAAAACGTGTTTTACTGTAATCCCAGGAAATGCCGATGAGCAGTCCTACCTGAAAGATGCTGTTCCTCCAGATTCCTTTGATTATTAATGCTGCCTCTGTGCAAGTCACACACCATTCGGCAGCCCCAAGGCTTCCTTTACCTTTCTGAGGAAAAAAGCACTCAAGTGATTACTCTTGTAGTTATGGGTTAAAAAAACTCCCAAAAACTGCCATGTCTTTTTTGTGAGTTACTCACATGCAAGAATTTATCACATTATTAATTTGCTACAAATTATAGGTAAATTATGGACTGAACATTTTAATGCTATGACTGTGACTGTGTGTGTGTGTGTGTGTGTGTGTGTGTGTGTGTGTGTGTGTGTTCATTCCAGCTGTTTTGATTCACTTCTGCAACACACAGAAAATCCCAGCACAGAATGCATTGGCAGTGATTTTAGATTGTAGGGCATTTTATAGCTCAGAATTTTGGCTGAACACATGAAGGAGGGATAACACATATGTTATTATTACCTCTAATCTGAGCAACGAAAAAGTGACTCCTGAGGAAATCACCGCCTTTCCAGTCAGAGGTAAAATTACAAACCATCACCACTTTTAACTGGCTTCTTGCTCTGGTAAAGTAAGAGAGGGAAAACAAGATATCATCTCAATGTGGTTTTTTATTTAGTATAAATTTTCCAACAAGTGGATTCTGGAATAATCACAATCTGTGAGTCATGATGTAGATACAAATAAAATTACTTTCCAAACCATCTTCATGCATACAAGTTAATCAAGTTCTAGTTGAGCCTTTTTTTGTAAATGCTCCACAAAAGAGGTAAAGTGTGTTCCTTGACTCTGAATAAAAGCACAATGAAAGATGATTAAACAGTGATTTTTAGATGAAGGAGAATAATATATAAATGAAAATCCCTCTTGCTCTTAAGAAAAATTATGTTTAAAATGCTTTTGAAATCAAATTCTGAAATCAGAACACTCCAATAAGTCATAATTTGAGAGATGAACAAATTGTTCCATATCACCAGCCTATTTATTGCTAATGAGATTATTTATATTACAGTACCTATTGCCCACAATTTTGCTTTGGTATTATAGTGTTCTTATTACCACAAGCTGAAAATTCCCATTTCAGAAGAAATCCTCAAATCTATCCTAATTCTTATTCTATTGATCATTATTTGTTTTCTGGTTTGTGTTAAAGGACAGATTTTTACTGCTATTAACTCCATTTTCTTGAGAGTCCAGATGATGTATTTCCACTGAGTCAGAGAACAGGCAGATTTCTGCTTGCCAGGTTCTCAAGTCTTTGTTTCCCAAGTCATAGTAGTTATTTCGTTCTAGTGCAATAAAATAACCCAAGGTTTTTACACCTATTTCCCATATAATTTAAGAACTTTAGGGGACTATTTCTCTGGTCAATTAACTGCTGTGTGGAGAATTTGCACACATCTCTGTCGATAAACACTATTTCTGCAGTATTCCATTTTAACAGTGAATTCAAAAGAACCCCGAAGACCTTACGAGTGACAACTCATATGGAGAGACCTTTGTCTGTGATTATACAAGCAGGACTTTAATGTATGTAAAGTTTGCTGTAAAGTTGCTGCTTTTCATTCCTTTAATGGTTCTGCAAAGTGGACATACGTTCCTGCTTATGTAGTGGTATGGCAAGTACTTTTTCTGTACCCCAGCATAGATGGTTCACTACACACAGAGCCCCAGGATTTGGTCCTTTATTTTTAAAATGTAATCTTTTTTTTCCCAATTATCAATGGCCCTTGTTCCATAGGCGACCACTATACAAGCTTATTCATGTTTCACTGATCTAGCTGTTGCACTGAACTTAGCTTACTGATGGGTGTCTGTCACCTCTCTGGGGGGCACTCTGTAAACAGCCATTAACTAAAATGCACACAAGCAGGTAGGCATGTAAATACATAAACAAGGACCCTTCAAAAAACAAAGTGATACTTTGCTCCAAGAGAATTTTCTTCTGTTTCTCTACTTGAAAGTTAGGAGAAACAAATGTAACTAAGGAGCGAATATAATTAAACAGAATGAGTAACTAAGATCATTTTTTGTCCTGAGGCTGAGCTCTTGTGGTGGCCTTGGTGACTTGGTTATGAAGTTCCATATTTTTCAAAATCCAGGCGTTTTTGTGCTCACAGTGCTAAGGACAGGATTCTTATGATTCATGGGTTACTGTCACCGTGCATGCCCGCTGATGGAAAACACATAAGATACAAGCAAATGTGTAGTAACTCGGGTGCCTAACAGCTTGGAAAACAGCCATTCACTTGTCAAATTCTTCATGGAGAGTAGCTGGAAGCCTTGTCAGCCACACTTTGTTCTCTAACGTAACTAACCTTGTTTTATTGCTGCTTTCTCAGATAGACAGGTACAGCTCAACTTGAATCGTGGGGGTTTTTGTTGCTGTTGCTTCAGCTTGGAGTTTTTTTTGGTTTTTCTTTTAGTGCAAACAAGCGTGTCATCACTGTCCTTTTTCCATCTCTAGTGCACAATCTAAGATTACTGGGATAGCATTTGTGGATGATCTTAAATAGGGTTAGTGATACAAACCATTTTACCTTGCCAGCAATGAGTTAGAAATGTCTGGACTTTAAATCAGACATGTGGCGGTAGCATAGAGCATGCATGCTGTACAGGATGTCCTGAGGGCTGTGAGATCAATTCAGCTTTGCTCAGCCGTGTCAACAGCGACTATCTAAAGATGCTGACATGGCTCAGCTTGATAGGTTGAAGAAATTTAACTGCTTTGATAAGGTTAAAGGGGGAATCCAGGCAAGAATAGAAAACAAAACAAAACAAAACACTGCTTAGAAGCTTGACTGCACACTGCAGCCACCCATTGACGACTGACAATACAACCAGTTCAAATTACCTTTCCCCCAGAAAAAAAAAAATTGACAAGCTGTATATGAAAAAGGAATCAGCTGGTCTCTACAATCCTTCCTCCTCTATCTGGTGTCAGGCAACGACACCAACAAAACCAATTACATTGCTGTTCCTGTCTGTATCATAAGGCCTGTCAGTGTTATGAGGCTGAGAGCTTCAGAAGAGGCTGCCTCCAAAATGCAAAATTTTATCCTGAGTTTAAATTTTCTACTGGAGAAGAACTCAGCAAATTGGTTTAGGGATTTAATTTTTTTTTTTTTTTCTGCAGAAGAATTAAAGCAGTGGCTTATCACAAAAAAGATGATAGAGCTGCAGGGGAAAATTGGAAGCGCACCTAATCAGTGCAAGGGTCTTCATAGTAAGACCTTTTATAAATTGGTTTCAAATCCCTTTTTGTCCACACACAGTTCAAGTCTGTTCTTGAATGATTTAAAGAGTGTATCACTTTGTCAGTCTATTGACTTGTTTTCTAAATGAAAGTTATTTTTTTTCTGAAGAACTTACTAATACAGTGTTACTCTCGAAATTACTTTCGCCTGTGTTCCCACTTCAAAAAAAAAAAAGAAAAAATACATTCTAAAATTTGTCTTTTTTGGCCATCCACCACACAATGCAACATATACAAAGGCATATAAGGCATCTGTCATTACCAATTACAGGAATTAAGCCTGTCCAGAATGTTTCATTTCTTTCAGTTTTCACCAAAGCTTGTGTCCTTTGGGCTATTTCTAGATTTTGTGGTCTGCAAAGAATAACAAGCAGAGAAACCGTGAAGCATTTGATGCTTGTCACAGACCAGGTTGGCCTTTGTCTGACACTTTTTCCTTGTCTGACGAAATATGGTATATGGAGAAATGCTAACCACTAGCAGGCTGCTGAGATTTACAAAATTGCCAAGTAAGTGGGAAACAAAGTTACAGATCAAACCAGCTGCTAAATTAAAGAATAATTGAGCGTGTAGAGGGATTGCATGGAGAAAAAAGTATGGAGAAGTGCTAGGACAACCTCAAGATAAGCAGGAAGTAGTTTTTAGGGAGCTGCAGGAAAGGTGGAGTAGCTGTAACCCAACTTGGAATAACTAGTACAGAACTGTGAGGAATGCAATACCAAGCAAAGTGATGAAAACCTTTTAAGACTGGCATGGACTGGACAAAATTATGTGGAAAAAATATGGTATTGGCAGAGATTCAGAGATCCATGCTAATCTCTTTCAAATAGGTCTATGGTGTGAAAATCCTTGTGAATCTAACAGCCTCAAGTATTGAAAATGTAGATTATTAGGTCCTAAAAATTAATTGGAGTTGTTAGGCAAAAGTATGGATTGGAACTAAAAGGCATAGGATCACACAGTGCTATACTTTGTTCAATATTATGTTTCTAGAAGCAGCCAAATGACTGGCATTTCAGAGTTACGATAAAACATCGTTAGTCATGCTGGTTATAATTTGAGAGGATGGTTCTTTTACTGATATAAGAGGTTGATGTAGTGTTTTTATACTGAACTATCAGCTTAAATTCAGAAGACATGGTGCATACCACCAGCCTATTCAGACTAACTTTGATAGAAAGGTTTAGGAGCTTGTTTGGTTCATTTTTTACTTAGAGACTAGTGTTTATTGCCTTCTTTCAACGGACATGGTGGTGTAGGAGAGAATACTTTAATTTGATAAATTTTAATTTTGGCTGTTTTTTTTCTACTGGAAACTCTGAAGCAAAGCAGGTGGCATTGTTCCCCAGAGATCTAAGAGAACCAGATACTGAAGCTAAGCATGAATTAGATTTGTTAGAATAAATTTTGGAGAATATAGTTCAGAAGGAAATTATTCTTGTTTTGTTGTCTTCAGTCTAAAAGTTACAATGGTTCATATATTGCACAAGGTGATTGTATCTCTCAAATGCTAAATGTTAAAAATATTTATTTTATTGTTTTATTTTATTTTATTTTATTTTATTTTATTTTATTTTATTTTATTTTATTTTATTACAGCCTGAGTGTGGTGCTGGCTTTCAGAAAGCAGGCTGGGCATCTAGAAACCGGTGCCCTTGTAATTTGAATGACAACCTTGACACTACTTTAAAAAACTGAGATGTTTACAGCCATTTCAGGGACTGCATTTTATGGGAAAGTTTGGCTCTGATGCCACATCTCTTTATGTTGGGTAACCTTTCAGGCAGCAGGAGAGTTAAAAAACAGAACAGAATACGCTGCTACCTTGTCCACTGAGGTTCTTGAACTAGTTTTCTACTATTTCCATACATTGCAATGACTCTTCTGATATTACACTTAAATGCCCTGAAGATCAGTCAGTCTTCTCACCCAAGAAAAAACTGATGTGTCCTGCATCATGTTTATCAAAATGTTTATGTTTCATTTGGTCTCGAATTTCTTGCTACAAAGAAAGAAAAATGATGAGGAAATTGTCATTAGTCCAAGTTTCATTTTTCTTTTGTTTGTTTAGGTTCTTATCACTTCCATGTTGAAATACTGCATTGATATATTGGTGTTAGGAAATTGTTTGTTCTTCTTTGTCTGTAGCATATATTTTCATGTTGACTTCCCATAATGTTAACCACTAAAATAATAATGCAATTATGACTTCGTGTTGACTCTTCAAAAATGTTTCAATACTCCTGATTCCATCCTGAGCTGCCACTGGTTTTGTGAATACACTTGGTTAAACAAAGTCATTGCTTTGCACGTGATTTTCCTCTTGCAAAATGCAGGTAATGATGTTTGCCTCTTTTGCAGATGCTCTATTGGAGCGAGATAACATACATACGTACTTTAAAAATAGCAAAGGCTTGGCATTCTCACAGCTGAGATATTCAAGGTGAAAGTAGAATTTAAAATGTAAAAATCAGTGAGGAAATATGGCTGTAAATGCATTTAAACACACTTACCTAAATATAATATGCAAAACTGCTGTCTGGGTTTTATTATCTAGGATTTTTACCTAGGACCCTGGAGATGAGTTGCAGGAATTCCTGCTTCTGAGAAGAATTTCATTCTAGATGTAATCCCAATGTCTTTGTCTTGATATGTGTGATTCTATAGAGACACAAACGCATGTACAGCTATCAAAATTTATAAAAATAACTGTCAGGAGCAGGGGGTGCCAGTCACATCAACACACATTTTTGTTTTGTTTTTATAATCCTTTAGACAACCCTTGTTTATTTGTCCAATCCTGTGCATTTTTAGGGTTCATATACCACTTCTCACTGTAGCAGAATTGTAGGATCCCAGCACTGACACTTCCCATTAATTTTTAAGGAGCAGCTGTATCAGCATTTATAAAATTTTGTCCACATTTGTGGGAACCTATCTCACCCTTCTTTTCACTTTCATTTATTTAGACCAGATGAAGAGGTTTCGGTAACTCTTGATTTTTAAATCTACCAACTTTTTTCTCTAAGTCAAGATTTCTTCATTTTATTTTTTTCTATTTTCTAGGCTCCTGTTGATTTGGTGTAAAATCGAATAGATTGTGCATTTTTAGAAGTAAGTCCAAGATATTTAATTTAACTTTGTGCTTTGCCTAGATTCCACCTCTCCTCCCACGTTATGTCATTGTTTTGAGTAGATGATTTTAAGAGTGTTTAAGATTTTGAGCTTCATAGTGCAGCAATTGTTCTTTTGGATGATGCAGCACAACTCCAAAAGGTGTGAAACTGCCATTTAAACAGGCATCAGCTACATGTGCACCCATGGGCACCAAAGAGCTTTATGAAAACTCTGGTTGCTGCATGTCAGATAATGTATCCAGGAGGAAAACCACATGAAAAGATTGCTTAAATGATCAAAACAGAAAAGATGAATAATGACACAACACTGAGAATTTCTGATTATTGAACCAGTAACAAAGCACACTGCTCATCTCTCCTCAAATAGACCCTGTCAGGAAAACAAAGCAAGTGAAAACCAAGCAGGACAGAAAGGTCGTCTTTCTCCCAGTTTTGATCCTTTGCCTGCTACTTTGAAGAGTGAGTTGCATAATAGCTTGAACGAACTGTTAGCATTTTAATTATTTAAAAGGTCATCAGTGTGTGGGAGAGCTACGCTAAAAGCTAGAAAAAGTTTTTCAAATCAAACAGAAAAGGCAGGAACAAACTACAGGCAAACCCATAAAGGATAGCTGAAGTGGAGGAACAAACCTTATGGAAAAGTCTGCAAGAGACCACTGCCCTTGACTCATTCACTTGCCTGTGGCATTAAAGGTCTACTTTGGATCTAACCATGTTTACCGTCTCAGCATTCATATTTCCTTATTTAATAGAATATAACTTGTTAAATTTTATCTATCCATCTGCTGAGCCATTGATTTAATATCCAGTTACCTTTGCTAATTTTAGAAGCCGTATGGTAAAGTTTCTTTTCCTGAAGAGGAATGATGACCTATAATTTTGACTTGTGTCGGAGCATGTGCCAGTTTTAATTAGAAAGCAGGAGTTAGTTCAGAAACCAAAGTATTCTACATTTCTAGGAAATGCAAAGTAAATTTAAAAAAAAAAACAAGGACTAAATGGGTTGTAACTACTACTGACTAAAGAACTTCTACAATTGCCATAGAACTGAATTTCCATATTGCCATAGAGTAGATGGCAGCCCTCCTCTTAACTAGTCTGTCTGCAAGAATAAGATCATGTTTTATGATAAAAGTAGTGCAGCCTGATACTCTGAAATACCTCAAAACCATAGAGACAGAAGTTTACATAGTGCTTAAAAGTACTTGCTAAAGACAGTGCAAACAAAGAATTATTAGAAACTCAAAGTATCATATAGAAGTATAGTATTACAAACACAGTTACATAACAATGGTAGTTGAATATGCATATGTGTGAGATTCCAGTATTTTCCTTTCTTAACAATCCCTGCAAAATAACTTAGAAACATTATTTGGTTTCCCCTTAAGACTCAAACACCATTTTGCTGGAAGAGAGGCATAAAACTTACCTATGTTTTCCTAAAGCTTTGATGTGTTTCAGGTGGCTCCAATAGAAAGATTTAAGCAGTCAGCTCAAGCTAAACCCATTCCTAGAGCTCCTTCACAGGCATGGATGTTCAGCATCATTGCTTCAGGTCTGGTCCATCTAATTGTCACAGATACTATATCCTTCCAATAATTTTTTCCTGAAAAAGGCAATGGCTAGTGGAGAAGTATTTCCCATAAGAATTGAAATAATTGGGGGGGGGAGAGGTGGGAGGATGCAGAGAAGGTGCAGATTATTTAAGAGAAGGATGAAGAGGATGGGGAAAGCAGGAGCAGGGCCATCAGCTGGATTCTGAGCAACAGGGTTTTCTGAGCAGGTCACAGAGCTGAAATATCTCAGATGCTACACCGGTGCGACTGAATACACAGTGTGAATCTTTCAGAATGAGTATTTTAGGTGTCTTTAAGTGCATTATGGCATTTCCATAGTTGTTATCATCTTCTTCAGATGAACAATGAGTAATTAAGGGCGAAGAACAGAAAAACAGAGTAATGATGATGATAACAAACTCTAAAACAACAGTGAGAGATGCCATTGATATTGCGGTGCTTTTGCAATGCAATTGCTTGTCTGTGCTCCTCTCTCCAAATATAAGCCCATTTAAATCTCTATTTTGCCCTTGTACTTGCATTGCAGAAAAATAACGATATTTGTCCAGGGAAGGAAATCAGTTCTCCATTCTTTCAATTCAGAGAACTAAACAAAATTAACTTTCGTGGTCTTCCCATTTTGGAGAACTACCTGGGTCCTCCCTTGGCAGACGGGGGAGTTAGTGGACAACCTTTGCAATGGGTCTGGGCACACAGATCCTTCCAAGTCTTTCAGGGAGTTACTTGACTCCTCCAGGTGTAAGGTCCTGGAGAGTATCTCATGTGGAGGTTTCCTGTGAGGTAATTGCAGTAGTTTCATGAGAATTTTTGGGCATGGGTTTGAAGAGCAGGTTGGCGTGGATATTGCAGAGAAACAAAGTACTGTATGGGAAGTGGAGAGTGAGGAAAGGCTGCAAATGTCTCCAGAATGGAAGTATGATGGGTGAGGCATGGGAATTTGGTGGAGAGTTTAGAGAGACATAAAGGAAAATACAATCTCTTGTTATATACACCTGGGTTTATACTGTGGTAAGCATCCCCATCTAATACTCAAAAAAAAGTTCTGCCTTTTAATTGAAAAATGGCACTCAAGGTCAGAGAGGTGTTGCTCTTTGCTTCTCACTGTTTCGCATTGAATGACCTACTGGAAGGTACAAGAGGAGTACAGAGATATTTATCTCCTTACAACCCATGTATGTCTTAATCCTTCTATCATAGACTATTGTGCCTAGGGTCTTATGAATTTCTTTTTCAAGGTGAAGCTGCCTTTCTTACAATGAAATTTAAAAATAGTCATGAACTACTTACATTTCCTCTCTGCTAAGCAATCTTGCACAGCTCAGTGAGGTCAGTGGGGTCATATTTTCCAGGTTCTAAGAAGAAGCTTGATGCATACAGATTTTCTGCTGTTAAAAATTAAAACCTTGCACCTACATCTGGCCTGCAGAGCAGGTGTTTTATTCAGCTCATCCCATACGCCCCAGTCTCCCAGCAGTGCATGAGATGGGAGTGCAACACAGGTCTCTCCCAGCTGCTATGTTCTTCCCCAGGGAAATCAGGACAAGGAAAACAATACACACCTGGGATTCTTCCTGGCACAGGGACAGCATGTGGCCAGCAGATATCACACATCTCATGGGACAGACAGAACAGGGAGTGAGTGAATCTGCACTGAAGTTGTGCACCTGTGACTTTGTATGATTTCAGACTTCTGCTGATGCAGCTTTGCTATTTAAAGATGAATATGCTCCTAGTGTCTCCCTGCCTTGCCTTCCTTCCAGCTCAATTCCCTGTCAGACTCGTGTTGCAGGAACTTGATTTTGTTCAGCTGAAGCAGCTGTTCCGACAGTTGAACCAGAAATCTCCTCTTGTAACGTGTCATTGCCCTGCGCCTGCACAGAGGTGTGCATACACACCCCTGGAAGCCTACCCTGTCTGGCACACAGACACTCTGTCCCTCTGTCTCCTTACACTTCAGCCTAAAGTTGCCTAGAGACTTGGACAAGTCTCCTGCATCTGACAGCCTCCAGAATGAGATAACACGCAGGACACATGGCAGAAGTACGAAGTGGCATAGGAAGACTTGCCCATTCACGAAGTACCAGAGCAAAATGATACCTGGATGGGCCATCTGACCCCTGATTCCTCTTCATGGTTTTGCAATAAATGTTTGTGCCTGAAAAATATTCTCTCCACTAGCTTTTGTTTCAGATTTAAAAAAGGAACAGGAGCGTTTGGATTCCTCCTGATTGTCTCCACAAGTCCATAACTGAATTTTCACAGGAAAAGCCGTCAAGTCCGGAAAAAAGGTATTTGTTTCTTGACATTTCTGTCAACCCTCGAATTTCTATTGCAGCATATACAACCAGCATTTTCCATGAGAAGAGAGGTTAACTATTGTCTAGGGGAGTTCAGGAATGGAGTGTGCTGCGCCAACAGGGATGCTGAGAGATGAAATGTCATTGAATAATTACACATATGTTGTAGTTTTACAAAAAGCAATAAAAAGTAGGCATGCTTACCAAGGAATATGCCTTGCGGACCTTCTGTGTAATGGAGATAATTAGGAAAAACTGTGAAGCAAGAAAATTAATGGCTGATCAATTAACCTCCCCATTGTTATCAAAATGAATTACTTAAACCAGCGTTCCACTCAGTGCAGCAGCTGCAGGTAACAACTATTACATATTCAGTTTGCCAAAGACCTGGGAGGGCTGGGGGGTTCAGAGGCATCTCTGGAGCTCTGAGCACCTTGAAGGCCAGGAGCAGTGGGATGTGTGGAGGTGGCAGAGCTGATGGCAGCCAGCAGCTCAGGACATGGTGCTCGCTGCTGGGTCACCTGGCTTCTAAAACACAGCACTGTTTTCTGCCTCTGAGCTGATTTCCCTTATGCACTTCAGGAGAAACATGGTCTCAAAGACCTATTTTGGTTTCTAAGTTCCCTTGAGAGGCAAAATTAGAGATCCCTAGTTTTTTTAGTTTCTAAGCAACGCTTTTGTCCGCAAATCATCTCAGTACTTCACATTTTTTAGCTCTCAGAAGGTCTGAGATCTGAAAAATATTTATAGCCCCATTATACATAAACTAAAAAAACCCAGAGGTTTCTTTAAGCATCACAGAGATTATTTAGAGGAGAAATTCAAATTTCAGGATTGCAATACAGCTGGCCTAGCACAGAGGATTTTATTTTCTGTAAGAGTTGTATCTGGCTGCATATTTTAACAATCCACATTTTGATGCAGTAAGAGCTAAAGCAATGAGTATAAAATGGAGATGCTCTAAGTTTTGGAAGTATTTCTGGTCATTTGGAAATCAGGGCTCTGCTCCCTGATTAGCCATGTACTGGCTTTGAACAGGGCCAGGAGAAAATTGGGATTTCCGTGGCATTTTTCTGGCTAATAATGCTTTGAGTCCTATAGATGAAATGTTCTAAAGGAATGGTGAATTTGTTTAAAGCTATCCCAGTTTTTAGTGGTTTTAGTAGTACAACATATTTAGGAAGGCAAATGTTTACATTGTACTTAGAAACTTTTGATGTATGAGGCTTAGGGCTCTGGAGAGAAGAAATTAAGACCTCAAGTATGAAGGCAACTGAGGGCCAAAACCACCATCTCTAGCTTTATGCTGTCCTGGGGGTCAGCTCCTTGTTTGTCCTGGCACAAGACTGCTTGTAAATTTGTTAACATAATGTGGTACAGAGATGCCTATAATTCTGTTTTGGACTGTTTTTCACCTTTGCCCTTACTCACAATAATTTTCTTTGACTAACAGATCAGATGATGACTCATAGAGTGCAAATGAATAATACACGGTGCTGTCAGCCTTTTGGTATGTTTGCCAGAGCAGAAAGTCAACTTTTCTTTACCTTCAGCAAGCAAAGGAGCCTAAAAAGCTACAAAAAGTACACAAGCACACACATACAACCCCCATCTCCAGAGTAAGAAAGAAAGAGATACAGAGAAGTTTGCTGCTTTCCTGAAACCACCATAATGAAATCTTTCTTGGTTTTCAGCTTCTCCAGGAGAATTTTCTCTCTCTTCGTATTCACAGGACTCCGGGGTGCTCTCACATATATCTTGTGAATGATTCAGTCCAGAAAGAGAGACTAAATTTAGGCATGGTAAACAAACCTTCTGGTGATACCTACCAAATGTGGTAGTGGCTCTGTTTAGCTGACACCTCCTGCATAGCGGGAAGGGGTGAGGAAGTACTCTTCCTCTACAGAGACTGTCACCAGTCACAACAGGAGCCAAAGTGCTCTTTCATATTTGGAATTTCGTGTAAAAATAAAGATTTTATGAAACCTCTTTATTTCAACTCTCCCAGTTTAATTCGAACTTTCACAATTACCTAGCCATGCAATCATAGTCAAAATTGAATCATTTCCACCAAGCACTTTTCTTTTGCCAGAATTCCAGGGACAGAAATGTGCCACCAGAGTTTTCACAGCCAGTCGTATTCCCTGGTGGTGTGTTTCCGCTCTTTCAAAGGCAATGTGACAGGAGTCCTGGAAGCTGTTGCTTGGGATGGAACCATTGATAAATATGGTAATTTGTGTGGAAGAGGTGATCTGAGGATACTGTAAGCCTGAAAACCCAAACCACTCCAGCCTTTGTAGTACTGCAGTCAGAGCACAGAACTAGATTATGAGTGCACACTCCATCATTTCTAAATACAGTATTGTTAATGGGTTGGTGCTGCTGACGTTTCTGTCTGTTAGCACTGCTGACATGGCCAGTCTGCAGCAATCTGTAACAACAGAGAATTCTTGGCCTCTCTTCAGTTCGTAAACCTTTCGTTATATGCCACTTGTCACTAGAGTTCAATTAATTTAGTCTGCTGTTACTAATGTGTGGATTGTTTTTCCTCCTGTTTCACTGGTAGCTGGAGTGCCTAGTATAGATAGGTTGCTTTCAGCTCTGTTCTGTAACTTAACAGTTGCTCATTTTAGAAAGGAGAGGCGGTATGCTAAGCTAACCATGGTCTCAGCTTTTAGAGAGCTGTAGATTGGCTTGAGCTTATTTTTTTTTTCAAGACAAAGTCCATCACGAGCCACTTTTAAAAGAAATCTATAAGCATGAATATTTTCCGCAACACTTTTTAGCCTGTAGTCAGAAGAAGCTTACACTTTCACAGTCCTAATTTAATTTTGCCCTTACATGCTTATCCTTGTCTGGCTTTCTCAATAAATTCCTAGCTGCTATAAGTATGTAAATTTTCTTCAGTGATGCACACAGGTTAGCCAGGCCAATGAAAATATTTCTAGAAAGAGTATAGAACAGCACTGTTATTGAGATGGATATTTATTATTGGCAAATTTCAGGAATTCTGCCCGAATTTTCACTCAGATTCTTTTATTGCAAGCACTTAATTCTGAACCTTCTACCTTCCAGGCACATAGAAGGTCCTCCCGGAATCCGGCTCATTTGAGACCCATGTTTCCCATTCAATCTTGAAGCGTATAATTAAATTCAGTTATTCTGCTTTTTCATTTCCCCTTTATCTGAAAACTCTGAATCAATTTATGTTTTGTTATGTTTCTCTATCCCACCTATTACTCCCTCCTTTAGCTTTCTGTATAATTGATAGCCTTTCTGTCGACCTCAGATGTGTGCCTCTTTTTGTTGTTGTGTAATTTAGGCTTTGAGAAAGATCTGAGTCCTCTGTCATCTAGCTGCCTCACATCAGATGAACTATTATGCTGAAAGCCATCTTGAAGTAGTGTTGTTTGACTTTAAGTTCAGCATGTAGAGGAGCCTAAACTGTGTTACAACTGCACACACAAGCACACATATACACACACACAGAGCCCATCTCCAGGGTAAGAGAAAAAGTGGTGTAGAGGAGTTTAACTCTTGGTGTTTCATACATAGTTACCTAAGAAAACAAACAAATGTTTGAGTCTGTTGAAAGAATTTTTACTGAGGTTTCCAAAGTCAAATACTTTGAGGAAACATCAGATTTGATGAAAAGTCAGAGAGTGTCTGTATACATGTATGTCTTCAACTGCGTGATGATATGTGTAATAGATAAATTTTATAATCCAAGGTCTCTGCTCTGTTCAATGAATGGGTGAATTATGCTCAGACAATTGGGCAGGAACACCTACTGAAAACAGCTCTTACCTGTAAGATGCCTGCTCATGTATGGCAGAAAGAAGGTGGCCTCTTCTAAGGGAGGGACTGCAGCAACACAGTCATGTAAGTTTCAGTGCTCCCTTGGAGAGCTGTAGTTTACCAGGGGCTCTGAAGTCAAACTTCCAAAAACTGTCTGAAATTCAGAGCCCAAATTCTCTGTGCATTCAGCAGAGAGAGATGGTGGTTGACAGACAGCTCCAAAGACAGATGTCTGCATGTTTGAATAATTCTCGGTATGTGTTTCTCACTTCCTGGGTGCACAAATTTAGCCTCTAAGGCTATTCCTGGGACCAACTAAAAACTTCTGAGAGTTGTTGTCTGAATGCATAATGTGCTACGGGAAGCTAAATCCTGTGAATAACCAGACTAACACATTTTAAACGTAACTTGAAATCAGCAGAGACAATTCCACATCAGAACAATTCCACATCCACCGCCTTACCTCTCCCGGGGGCTACAGAGATTAAAGCATTGCTACTTGCATGTGACAGAAGTGAGCTCCACAGAAAAGCCTGTGCTGAAATATCCACATCTCTAACCAGAAGAACTGAAGAGCGTGCAATACATGAGTCGCAGGACCACACACTGCACAATAAAAAAAAAAGGACTATTTTATTTGCCATGAGAGAGGCCCTGGGGCAGGACTGTGCAGCAGCACCAGTGTTCGTAAGATAAGCGAGCCACAGGCAGGAGGCATTCTGGTGGGCAGGTAGTCCTGTAAGAAGGGATGCAGAACAGAGGGAGACTCTTCCTGCAGTGGCAAATGCCTTCACCCAGAAGCCATTTGCTTTAAAGGTGGGGATGGCAGCATTCACAGGACGTTATGGGCTGGCTGGGTTCACAACTAGATGGATTAAAAAAATGATTAGATGATGGGTCATATGAGGCAAGCTCTAACAGATTCACCCTACTGGTGTACCTGTAACTACGTGCTAGAGTAGGGATCTGTCCTGGGGACCATTCTGTTATCTTTATTGATATTTTAGATTAGTTGATGGAGTGTACTCTTATCATGTTTGCAGGTCACAGATCGGAAAGGACTGCTTGGTACACTTGAGGGCAGAATTGCTATCCACAGGCACCTAAATAAACTGACAGGAGTCTTATGAAATTCAGCATGGAAAAATTCACAGCTCTGTACCTGTGAGGAAAAAACCCTGTGAAAAAACATGGTCTGGGGACTGACTGCCTGGGGAGCATTTCTACATGAAAGAACCTGAGGGAAACATGAGACTGAGGATGAGCCAGCAGTGTGCACTGCCTGCAAAGAAGGTCCAAATTATCTTGGGTTGTATAAAGAAGAGCACAGGCAGCAGATTCAGGAAAGTGATTATATATTTCTACTCAATACTTATTGCACTACATTTAGAGTACTGTGACCTTCTTTGCCCTGCCCTACCCAGTGAATAAAAGACACTGATAAAGTGGAGGGAGTTCAGCAGAGGGTTACCAATTGGGACTTCAGCACTCACCCTGTGAGGAGGAGCTGAGGGAGCAGGATTGGCTCAGACTGCAGAAGAAGCAACTTTGGGAGCACGTAACAGAATGCCCCGCACCAGGCACCTTTGGGGAGTTTGCAAAAGGCAGTGGGGATAATGGAATCAGGAAAGGTTGAGACTGGATTTAAGGAGAACCTTTTTTTAAAAAGAGGCAGTGAACGAGGTTGCCCAGAGAGTTGTGAGCAACCACATCTTGTCTTACAGATGATCCTTCTTTCAGTTGGATGGGAGACTTTCTGAGGTCCCTTCCAATCTGGCTTTTTTCATCAACTTATGACATAAGAAACGCTGGAGTCTGAAGAGGCATTGAATAGCATGTACATAGGTATGGGAGTAAATAAATAAAAATTCACTGAATAATGAGGCTAAATCCGAATACTGAACAGCCTCTAACTCACTGAGCACTATCGATGCTCTGCTCTGCAGAAGGCCTGGGTCCAATGCAAAGATACAGCATGCAGATATATAATTACTGGGTAATAATGAATATTACCAAAAGGACAAAATATTTGTTTCACAAGCTGTCTGAATTCCATTATTTCCTGACTCTGAGAAACTTGACTTTTCAGCCTTAACGTCCTTTTAACACAGTTTTCCTGTAATACTCTATAAACAACACAAGAGGTTTTACACTGAAAATGTGTTCAGATGTTTGCTTTATCATTGTGCAAGAGGTTCCTCTCCTTGACAGATTGTCGTACCAATATGGCTTGCTTTCTTTGCACTTAATCATGCATGAAGCATAAACAGGGTGAAGGGTGTTTCATTTCAAAGTCTATGAATGGTAATCTTGCTGGCTGCTGTGCTGGCCAAGTGCATTAGGATGTTATGCAGTCTGATGGTTCAAGTGGCAAGCTTGTAAGACCCAGGAGATAAATGCCCATATTTCTTTTCCTCACGTTGGTCTCTGCCAACTGGTCCTGTGTCAGACTGTTTTTGGACAGATCAACTGATCAGTGCTTCTGTATTCTTACTTAAATCAATCATCTTTTCTATTATGAGCCATGTCCCAAAATCCCTGTCTACACAAAACTTTCACAACATCATCAGGAGCCCTCGAGACAGCAGGGTTTGATAAAACAGTAACTGCTAAAAACAGGGAACGTTTCAAGAAAACATAAAATATAGCTCTATATTTAAACAGAAGGCCTCCTGGTACACGAATAAGGAATTTACCTGGCCCGTATCTCTTCTGTACTTCTGCAGAGCCTCTGCTGCTGGTGGCCTCTGCTCACCTTGGCCCAGTGCATGCAAGGAGCTGGCGTAACTCGTTCCTTGGGCTAAGGAGGTGGATGCACAGCATGGCTGTGAATGCTACATTTCATACAACTATTTCTGCATACAGTAGATAAGGGTTACTTGTGTGTGTGTGTGTATATATGTATGCGCATCTAGGTATGCATGCATATGTGTGCAAAATATGTGTGCAGTATGCTCCCATCCTGCAAGATGGGTACACATCTGCTAGACTGAAAGTACTGTTTCTTTACTGCTTCTTCATCTGCTAACACAGAGCAACAGCAATGACATGAGCAAGGTTTGCAGAGATGATTACTATAAATTATCCTCCTCTTAGGTGGCAGAGTGTCTTACTTACCAAAAATTATGTACACTGGAAAATATTATTTGTATCATGTCCATTCATCTCTCCTCTTATTTCACCATACCAGAAAGATTCACCTATCACAATAAAATATTTTTGTTTTTTAAAAGAAGATTTTTAATAATGAAAGCATTAGATTTTTGTCACATTCTGCTGCCACTGGTTTTGAACAGAAATATTGTCAGGGAATGAACCTGTACTTGGGGTACTTAAACCAGCAGAATATGTCTCATGAGATTGGTATCAGATGTCACAGAATCACTGTCACTAAAATTGCTGATATTCTGTTCAAAATGATACCTAAAAATAATGTAAAGAAGTCTTTCTCTATTTGCTTGCCTGTTTTCAATTGCTAAGATTTTCAAAATCATTATATCACAACAATTGCAGTAGGCCCTTCTTACCCAGTACGTGCCTTCTGACAAGGCCAGAAGAAGGAAGAAAGGTGGAATTTAAAAACTGAGATGCATTTTTCTAATCTAATTGCTGGTGACAGAAGGTTTGCCCCATCAGTAGGGAAGTATGATGCAGTAGTTGTTCTGCAGCATTAATAGCCATCCCCGTTCACTTTATACTTTAAAATATGACTTGTACTTTTGACAGCTGGGACCAGTGGTTGAGGAGGTATAAGCATCACAGTGATATGACCATGCACTTACTGGTTTAAGACATATGCAGGTATAGGAACTGCCATCTTAACTGCTGGGAAGAAGTGAACCAGCCGTTTCCAGCCCTAAAAATATGATTCTCTGTAGCTTGAACAGAAGGACTGCATTTGGGAGTTGGAGAATGTAAAAGCCATATAATTTAGGGATCAAGAAAAGCACAGGAATTAAAAATCCAGTATGACAGGTGACATATGGACACTTTAGTAGTCATAGTTAGAACATAGGAATTAAATTATGATTTAGTAACACTATCTTTGAGACATATGCAATTTAGTATAAAAATATTGTAGCTGAATACCAAATTATGTTTCTGGAATTAAACATTTTCCTGACTTCTTCTGAACACAAGACACATTATTTATTAGGTTTTCTCAGAAGTATAGACATTTAACTGCTCATCCCTATTGAATAGCATGTTTCATTTAGTACTTAAAGAGCCAACGTGCATGCAAAATTGATAACTACAACTTGGTTCACAAGCTGCTCAGAATGCAAAGATGCCCATTTTTCATGTCCAAATGCCAAGTGGAGCCCAAAAAGATGCATTTTATGTATGGCAGGTGCACACAGTCAGATTTTACAGATGTGCCTAAGATCTCATGCTTTCAATAATTTAGCATCTCTTCTGCAGTAGATACAAAACAGATCAAAAGATCAAAGATATCAAATGTTGCGGGGCACTGAAATACCATCATGTAGTTTCCAGGGCTGTAAACACTCTCTTGAGGTCCACATATAACCTGTAAAAGAAGTTGTTTGCCTCAACATGAGTTCAGTTGACACAGCCACTTTACTTGAAAGGTAACATTTAAATGCAAAGCTATTTTGTCTGATAATCCTTTTAATGATTTTTAAAAGTCCTTGGACAGTTGGGTATTCTAGAGAGTTGTAATATACATAATACAATCTTCTGTAAAGAGGGAGAAAGTACATTTTTCAGTATTAGACCTAAAAGTGCCTTCAGACCATCAGTGTAGGATTTTTCATTCTATTGTTAGTGTTCTTAGTTGTTTGTTAGAACACCATTGGGGATATATGTCAAAGGGATAAAGGAAAAACACTTATGACTCTTTTTGGTTTTCTTCAGCAATAGGAAAGCTCAGGCAAACCCCAGGGAGTGCAGTACCCTCAGCACCACCCTGGAGTCCCTTCGGGTAGGACAGGTTGCAGCAGGATCTCACCCCATTAGATAGTCCTCTTCTGCCAAGTTCAGTCGCTCCAAACTTTAATATTTCATGGAGAAATAAGATCATTTCTGAGCTGAGCAGATGGGTGAAAGAGCCTGTGAATAATGTTTCATTGGTTGATTTTGCTTCATAAAGCTTCGCATTTCCTCAGTTTAAAAAAATCCAGATGTGAATGAAGGCAAGGCAGACACACCTTGACACAAAATATCTCCAGATCCTCTTCCTACCTTGAATGGCAAGGGTAGGGACAGAATTGGAAGGCCCAGTCTAAACAAAGGTGTAAAAAGTCGCATATTTTAACTAAATCATACGCAAGACATTTCCTTAGAGCTATTGCTTCATGTTCTCTGTGCATTCAGGTGAGCGGCAGTGTTACAGTGCATTAGTCACATTTTCTAATTCTCCTTTGTTCTCTTTTCAAACACAAACGCGGATTGTTGGATCAGTCTAGATCACGCCAGAGCCTTAGTGTGGACATTACATTCTGCATACTTCATCTGGCACTTCTCATACACACTGCCCAAGAATAAATGAGTCTTAAATGTGGCACTGCTTCTTTACTCCACTGCCATGGAAAGGGGAAGTATTCTTCTGACTGACAGAATAAAGGTCAGAAGCTGTGTGAAAGTATGGCAGACCCTAAATGTGGGACTCAGATAAATCTGTGCCAGAAGTACTAAATTCACTCTGTTCACATCTATTTTACAGCATGAGTTGAACTTGAAGATTGCAGTTCCCTCATTACTTAAGGAGTTTTTTTAACGGTCTTTTAAAAACAGAGTAAAAAAGGTAGGGGATTTATTGGAGAATTTGCTGTGCACAACCCTCTGTTGTATGAGAGGTCAAGCCAAATGAAAGCAAAGGGTCTTTTTGGCTCCAAAATCAATAACTCTTTGGAATTACTGCAAAGACTTGGTGTCCTACTGCCAACCCTTCAAAAGAAAAAATCTATTTTCTATGCCCTTATACTCACCCTGTCCACTTTGAAATTATACTGCTCATTGACAGGATTAATATAAGTGCAGTTTCCAATTTAATTGATGCAGCATTTTTCAGTGGAGAAAATACAATTCTTTGTAGTAACTGATTTGTTACAAGTAAATAAAGGGTAATTATGTAGCCTGCTGTTCACTATATTAGACAATCCATTTAAGCTCCTGCTCTACAGATGTTTCAGTCTATACAGATGCTTGGCAGCAGACTGAGGGTATATTTACTGCCTATCGGCAGTGAGCAGGGACTAAAGTCACTAAATCTGCAAAGTGTGGTAAGAGATCATACTGATTTTCTAACAGCCATCCGGAATTACATAGATACTTTATCATGGAGCTGTATACAAGTTACTTAGTCCTGCCTGTGAAGGCATTAATTAAGTGAGGAAAAGCAGCCTACAGATGCAACCAGTCTTGCTTTCAGATGCAAACTCTGTGCCTGCAGCTTTTTTGTGTGTCTCAGCTTTACAGTCCCCTGCAGTTCCAACTTGGATGCTGGCCTTTTTGTTAAGCAAGTGTCAACAGTTTGAAAGGCAGCTTTGGAAAAGAAGACAACCAATGTAAAATAAAATTCATATTTTTGAAGGTTTAGCTTTGCCTGTTTTAAAAGCAAGGCTATGTACAATGAACTGTGAAAACATGGCAAGAAATGACAGTGTCTCAGCCGATAATATCTACAGGAAATAAAACCCTCCAGAAATCTCAACTTGCTGTCAAAACCAGTTCAAACATTATACACATGGCTTGTACAGCTAAGAACCTGGAACCAGAGTGTGCTGAAGTGCTAAACTGGCTTTTGACAGCACTAGCATCTTGCAGGACAGAGGATGATTTTTTTCATTTCACTGCATTCTCTTAGTTCCATTCGGTGACTATTTAATTCAAACCTGAGAAACCAGCTGGGAGCTGAAAAAGCAGAGAGGCTGATATTCCTCTCAGACCTTTCAAAAAATATGGGAGGGGAGGAGGAGGAGATCTACCACCACTTCTGAAAGCTTAGTGAGATCGTGACCAGAAAGAACCACTGCTGTTCAATTCACTGGTAGATACTGTTCCCGTCTTTTAAAAGTCAGCTTGTTTTAATGTAAGGCTCTTTTCCCCCATTTAAAAAACGTTCCAAGCACATTTTAGGTAGTTTTTTTCTTTCTTTATGTGGATGCTAAATGTCCGGTTGACATCCATATGCAGCTTGGTCCAAATCATAAGTAAGAAAGGATCTAGCACTTGGTAATTAAGCAGTGAGGTGTGGGCATACATGATAGAAATAATGGAGACAGAGAATAAGAATAAACACTGTTTATTGTTTCCTTGTTTAAGTCAGGAGGGTTCAACTCGTGACTCGCAGGTTTTGTGCAGCTGGCCAGGACAGCTCCACGGGCTAACAGCTCATTCCTCTTAGCCCTGTTTTCTACTGATTTCTCAGGAGCAACCTGGAAGACAGATGAAACACTCTGCTGGCAGTAACTTTGTCCAAGCACCTTGCTTTCCTAGGGATGCTGCCACCAGGTGGGTGCACAGAATAGGGACTGAAGGAATTCACAGAGATTCTCTACTGCCCATGCATCACAAGTGTGGTCACATATTAATTGTCCAGTCTTCCTCTGACACTAGAAGAAGGTCTGAGGCCTGGTCTATATCACTTGCTTAAAAAAATGTGAGTAGGTTAAAATGTACAGTAGCAAAAGGAATCAACATTTCTTTTGCAGAAAAGGTTTATGCAAAACAATATAAAAATCAGCTATTTAAACTGTGGGTTTCAGCTTGCTGATTTAAAATAATGATATTTAAATCTTTCTACTTTAACCAATGCACTAGAAAGTAATTATGTCAGTAGTCAGAAATTATCTGTACCTTCATGTTCAGGTCAGCAAACCAGTCCATTTCCAAGCAGAGAACAAATTAATTTGAAATTGTTGTTTTCTTTCAGAGAATTCTGTGTGGGGGTGGGGGTGTGTGTGTGTATGTGTGAAGAGGTTCGTTAGGAGGCCCTGTTACTTTTTGCACATTTGAATGAAAATTCTTGCAGAAGTGCCACCCATGAAGGGAAATGAGACATGTTGATTAAAAGGAATCAAGAAAAGGAAAAAAGAATATTGCTTTTTCAGAAGTGCAAATTGCAAGCTAGGCCATGGTGAAAATCTCCTTGTCTGCACTGTTGATTTCATAACCTTCAGCTATCAAACCTCTTAGAGGAAAGCTGGCAGATTATTAGAGCTCTGCAAATACTGCTTCTCAGCTTTAACTCATTTCAAGATGTCTCTTCCCCCTATTAAAAAGGTTTTCTATATTTCAAGAACCTAGCAATAATACGACTGTATTGACAACACATCTTATTTAGAAGACATACAATGTTTCCACGGGAAAAGACAATCTTCTGTATAACACTAACAAAAAAAAAATTTGCAAAACATTTCTTTCTGGGGAAGAAATTAAAAAAAAATCAGACACGGATATGTAAGAACAAAAATACAATATTAATTGTATATAGTTTCTCGCTATGATTACATAAAAGCTCCTGTTACTATACACGAAGGAGGCCATATCTGTAAGTTAGATAAGGCTGTAAATTAGATAGGATGTCTCTAGAATCATGGGTTGATATCCTCACACTTCCTAAGGCATACAAAAATAGGCTTTCATCCTGAGGGAAGTGGAAGTCTCTCTGTCAGTTTGGTAGAAGAAACAGCCAGTTGCTGGTGAGGTGGAACACTAATCTGCAATTGCAGAAATATTTCTACTCCCTCATATCAAACCAGTGCCAAGTGAGGGAAAGTGCAAGAAAAATAACATTAAGCATTCACTGAATATTGATGAGTTAGGGTTGGCTTTTACTAAACTTGATTGTCTTCAGCAAACTGTAAAGATTTTCATCACACTGTGGAGAAGGTTGTTTAATTGTTTGTCGGCCCTGTCTTTAAAATCATCTTCATGTTATATACAAGACAGAAAACTCACACTATCTTTGATTTCTGGAAGTTCAAGAGCTTCTTTTCCTCTTTCAAAAGAGGTGCAAATGCTTTCTTACATTTCTCACATGTTGTGAGAGGATTGGAAAGAGAGATTTCAGACCACCGGCTTCCTAGAATTTTTAAGCCTGCAGTACTCATTTCCCTGAGCCAGACTTTCCATGCTGGAGACAGACAGCACAATCAGTCCTCTTTTGATTAGGAAACTTAACTTGTCCTGAGGTTGTCTGGAGCCATGTGCCTTCTAGTCCTTTCATACCCACCCATATCTCATCTGTATTCTCTTCCATTTTGCTGAAATATAGCTAAAACGAAAATCTTTTGCCCCAGAGTGCTCTTTCTGTGTCAAGAATACCTTTTGGGATTCTGCTGGCCATGTACTAAATTTCACAACCTAACATTTGGAATGGGCTCTGAACTACAACTGTGAGAAGGACAGGAACACTGACAGCTACAGCAGTGCCTGCTCCAGGCTGCCAGGAAACATGAGGAGTTCTCCTGCAACTGTTGGATGGCTTTTGCTATTGTAACCTTACAGGTGACCCACCAAAAGGCTGTATATACTGCCTAACTAATTGCACTGCTCCATTTTTTCTTTCCAAAATACTTGGCAAGTTTTGCCGCATAGCCGAGGTTTTACAGTCCAGTGAAAAGAGGCAATGGTCGCCCCCCTCTCTGTTGAAGAGTTACAGTTTTCCTTGGTGAGGCAGGTCTAAGAAGGTTGCAAAGACGCAAATAATAGTCAAGAACTGATAAAGACACGATTCGAAATTTCAGCTTAGGGTATAGGAAGATGTGACTCAGAAGTGATATGACAGAAATGGTGCTGCTGTGAACAAATCCACAAGCATAAGACATATGAGAAAAAGACTTAAGATCATGGATAATGTCACCATATAGGTAGGGGAAAAGTAAAAGGGACTTATATAATATTTTATATGTTTAGGCACAGACTTTCCATTTATGATTTCAGATGGATGTGAATGTTGATAGTTCCTGATTCATGCTTTTGCTCTGCCGGTTTTTTCAGTTGTTTCTATTGGTCATCAGTCATCAATACTACAAGAATTATACCATTTAGGTCCCATCACTCTGACTTCATATTATCTATGTCATCCAGCACCAGGACTGCCCATGGATACTCAGTCCATCCACGTAGCAGATGGAGTTAAAACAGGAGCAAACCTCTCACATGCTTTGTGTGGGCATGGTGTGTCTTCTCCCAGTACTCGCAAGGGAAGGAAGAGAGGGAGGATATGGGAGACCATCGACATCAATCTCATCATCCATCTGTGTTTGCTGAGTTTTTTCTATTAGAGGATGAAGATTATGGTGGCTATAAAACTTCACCCAGAGCTAAAAGGCAGAGCACTAATGGAAGGCTGGAAGCTGTTCATGGAACCATGCACCATACATACAAATAGTTGCTCAAAATTTAAATTCTCTTTCCAGCTGCATCCGCTTTTTCTGGCAAGAATATGCAGTTTTTATAGATGACTATGCTATGATCTTGTTAGAAAAAGGGGCATTTTGTAAGTAGGGTGTGTCATAAACAGTCGTTACTTCCAGCACTCACTAAAAAAAATGCCAATATTGACAAGGATGTGAACAACTTCAAAAATTAAAGTTAGATGATGAAGATCTTAGAAGGCAATAACTAACAGCTCTTCCAAAAGCTGTATGATGGAATAATTCTCTCAAATGTGTTACCCAGTCATCTGGACATGCTGCTAAGTATAAAATACAGCACAATTACTGATCTTTAGCTCTCAAATCAAGATAATTCCCTTTATGATTTTCCCGCAGCTATACAGCAATGTAATTATTTTGCTTATATTAACATTTCTTGCTGAATATTATATTCTCACACTGCAACTATTTAAAGTCAAATGCTGAGACTTAATCTTCTCTTTAAAATAATTCAGGAGGTAAAAAAAAATACTTTTAAATAAGTTTGTAAGTTTGTTTGTTTTCCTTTGCTTCTGAGGCATGAACAAAAATGGTTTTTATCAAAAACCACGAGCTGAAGGTTGAATTTAGCTGAGAGAAGACAATGCTTTAAATAAAAGAGGAAATATAGTTCTGAATTCAGCATGCTGTTGAAAACTCTAAGTAAGGAAAACACATTTCTTGAATTTTCTTCAATTTTTTATGCCTTTTATTCAGAAACATTGCTTCTTTCTAAAAATGTGAAGGAAACAATTATCAGTGAGGAAGACAATACTCTAAGAAGAAAGGGAAAATTTTCACAAATTTTCACAAGTTTTTGTGATCAATTTTCACATTTCCAGAACATTTGCATGTGGCCACCTGCAATAGCTTCCCTAAATACTTTATTTTCCGTAGGTTTTTTTATTCTGTGAACAAGTAACCATTCCCATTTATCATGAAAGTCTTTTTGAATGATATATCTTGAGATTCAAGGGACGGTGTCTGCCTCACTCAAAGGGGATCTCCAGTATCCTGTAACAGCTTTTTGTCCTGTATAACTTGGAGTTAATGAAAATGGGGTTGATGCTATGGTCTGTGCTAATGCTGCATCCACACTGGTATTCTAAATCCAACAAGGGCAAAACTACAAGTACCGGCTCACGATGCCCTTGATTTTTCTGTGTGCTCCTTATGCATACTTTTGACCAACGATAACCAGCACTTTCCTAGTCAATGCCAGTCTAGGGTGAGACAATAGCATGGGTCAGGGACCATTCTCTTGGACGTCAGTGAGACCCAAGCAGTGTACTGGAAGAGAACTGTTTTAACTACTGAGTGACACTGCCTGCAAGGCTAGGGAACAGGTCCCAGACCATTTGCTTTACTCCCTACTAACATACCATGACTTACTGTCTAACAACATACTAACCAGTTTGTGCTGGGATCCTGCTGTCACAAAAAGCTATGGGAGCCAACAAGTTTTGAAGAACATGTTTAAACTTACGTCGCTGACAAACTTTTACCTTGACATGGCTTGGCTAGCTGAGGTACCAAAGGCTAAAATATGAAAAGTACCAGGGTTTGACAACACAATGACTTGTAAAATATTGTTGCTGTTTGGGGATGTAGCTGATGAGTCACTGATGCTTATTAAAGGAAATTACATTTTTTCCAAATTCTCTCACTTGATTCTCCCCACCTGTTCTAACTGCAGTCTGGATCAGAATCAATCAGTGCTGAGGGTTGATAACACAAAATTGGAACAGGATGAATCTTACTCCAAGACATCACTGCTATTCAGCTCTCTCTTTCAGGCCTCTGTGTACCCTCCCATTCAAGACTTTTTGGTCAGTATTTCTAAACTCTCATACAGCTGTTTTACTCTCCCTATTTTAAATGCTCTCCTTTCAGTGTGCCTACCATATGACATGGCCCAAATCAGCTGCTACCAGAACATCCCTATCCTAGAGTGATGTTTCTCTTTTTCCCAGTGGGAAATCCTTCAGTGTTTTAAACCACAAAACCCATGTATGCAACTGAGAGGAAGCCAGCTTCCTCTGAAGAACCCCCCTTGAAGAGGTGAAGAGAAGGAGACCACCAGCCCCTTCCTCAGCACAGCGTGGGACGGCACTGCTGGGTAAGGATAAATCTTTCGTCAGCCGCCCATCCTCCCCTTCTCGCTGCTGCTACGGCAGCCTCGTGCCAAACGCCCGCGCATTGAAAAACATTTGTTTTGCGCCATAAAACCCAGTGGCTAACAGCTGCACATGTTGTCTCCAGTGTCATAAACCTGTCATCGGCCTGGTATTGTTTACATATGGCTACAAGGCCCTCGTAACCGAGCGTCCCTGCACGGTGCAGCGACAGCCAACGCTTTCCTGACAGCTGTGTCAACTGGAAGCAGCACAGCCAGCTTATTTGCTTCAGCAGAAGCCTCGGTAGCCCCTACCCTAAAGACACAAATCAGATTCTTTCATTTTTTAAACGAGCTCAATGTTAATAATAGATCAACTGCAGTGCAGATGCTGGAGTGGAAATAGCTCACATTTCACTAACAAGGCACATAATTCTCCCAGAAATAATGGATTTCAACTGAAATAGTTGCAGCCAGCCAGGCAGCACTTATAATGCATGACCAAGTGTCCAAAATGAAATCAAAATCTGGGAAACATGCAAAGGTGCTAATTTTCTACATCAGTGGGATTTATCAAGTTCCTACTGATTAATATGAAAAGTTGTTTTGCTGTTCAACTGATAGGGCTTTGTTTTACTTGCACAGACTTGAAAGAAATTGATTTAGATATTACAGGAACTTCTAGATTGGCAGAATGATTTTAAACCAGTAAATCAATTCTCTCTGCATTATAAATGGCAGTTATTAAATAGGGGAATTTTTTTTTTTAATCTCCATTTTAGTGACAAGGTTCCTATATATTGAGAGAACAGTTACAATATTTTTCTTTATATATACATACCAAAGCTTTGTTTGAAAGATCTGAGTTTAATTCACTGTTTTTTACACCATCTTTCATTACTTAAAAAATATTTATTAACCTTCCCTGTTCAAAAAGGGTCATTTACCCAGGATTCTTTACGTAGTATGATTTGAAATTGCTTGGCAAGAGGGAAAGATAAAAGAGAAAAAGATAAATCAGCATTTGCTTTAGAGCACATGCCTTCGCAGAGAACTCTGTCTCCCTGGATCATTAAAACTGAGGTTAACTTGCTTACTTTCACAGTGCGTGTTATTCCATAGTTATTCCTTAGCTGTAAAAGCTATTCCTTAGTTGTAAAGGGGAGGCACACATTCTAAAACTCAGCTGGTGTAAATTGCTCTAAATCTAGATTTAAAAAGGGTCTCCAGTTCTTTCATGATGGAGTAGGTGGAGCCCTGTCACAGAGCAGAACAATATCAGAACAGAACTATTGGCAGTAACTATTCTCACAAGTTTCTGGACTGAGTTAATTTCTCTTTACTTTCCACAGGATTTTATTTTGCATGGTTTCAGGATCTGTAGACATGTTGACAACATCTAATGAAATGCTGCAGCACTCTCAAGTCACTGTCAACAAGAACTGGTCCCAGCACCTAGCACAAGCAGAACAGTACTGTGGATGCTCACCTGGGCTTTGAACAGGTTTTATTGTACTAATGCTTTGCTGACATGATTATTTTGGGTTGGTTTTGATCTGGCCAGCAGGCACAGGTTCACTGCAGTGCATAGTGTGGATTCTCCCTGAGCAATTTGGATTCTTCCTGAGTTTTGTGGAAGAGTTAAGGCCTGACCCTGCAGCGTCCTGAGCAAGCGAAACGCAAACTATTCCACACTTTCAAGGTTTGCAACACCTTACAGCGTTGATCCCTTGTATTTCAATTCCCTGAATATTACTAATCTTATATTTAAGCATCACTAATGCTGGGTGAGATACTTAAACCATGGCCATCAATAGTCCTGTTTTTCTGGTCTCTGCCAGCTTGGGCTGTGGAAGCCATGAATTTTCAAAGCCCTTAGACTCTCATCAGGAAAATGCAGAATGAATTGCTGTAACCATTCTAGAGAACTTCACTGTTAGAAATGACTGGGACTGTGGTCTGCACCCAGAGTCCCTGCATGACATTACCCTTTTTAGGAAGGGTGAGCAGTTGCCCTGCTCTATGAACACATCTTGGGAAAGGTCAAATACCTGCTGAGCCACCTCTGTGCTCAAATGGACACTTCACTAGTGAACATCCACACAAGGTGGCTGGGGTTTGTCCTCCTTGTGGTCACTCCTGACAGTTCACTCCTTTTATCTAACAACAGCCACTTTTGGCCCTGCTTTGATTAGCAGTCCCTGGGTCCATGGGTGGTCACCCAGCTGCTAACTACTAGTCAGTCTTTGTTCTGCCCAAAGGGCATTGATCCCAGTTTATGTAAAATATTTTCTTTAAAAGTTTTGTCTTTGATTGAAAGCACCAGCCTGAACTAGCTCTAAATCTTATGTATTATAGATTATGCTAAATTAGACAGAATTTGAAAAATTACCTCTAAATGTCTCATCGTTATTTATCATCATCCAGGGTCTGTCAGCCCCCACAGGATGATCAAAGAGCATTTTTTGCCTTGGTTTTGCTACACACTGGTAAAGGTTATGACATTCTCATTCAATACTTCTTACTTCCTTAACATTAATGACCAAAATGGGCAGCAAAAATGTAACACTTCTAGAATAGATTAATTTCAACCCCCTATTTGTATTCATTGGTTTTATTATCAACATCACACATTATCTGTTATGGTCTGGCATTTTAAAAGGGAGGATGACTTTATACAGTAAGGGCAATAACTAATAAAATAGTAAAATAGCATTATGTTCCAGCAGATAAATATATATTAGAGTTTCATAGAACTAGACTTCCTGACCAGCCAATGAAAAGAGAATTAATCTAATTTATTGTTATATCATTTTTATCAAGGAATGTGTACATTAGTCTTTATGTGATTAATATACATTAGTGCTAGAGCACCCTTTTCATGCCCTTAGTAATTAGCTGTTGCTTGATGTGAGGCCATAACACTGTCTGCTTAAAAGCAATTATAATCTATCATGTATTGGCCTGTTCAGACTTTTAAGTTTGGAGCTCTTTCTCAAGAAGACTTCCGATTTTTCATTTGCTCGTGCAGCCGCTGTTCCACATGGGAAGCCTAAAAATTGTCATGAACACCTTTAGTTGAAAGAAGAGCATGAAAGCAGCAGTAGCAACAATAGCTGAGAAAAAGATTTCAGTTTGATTGAAGTTTTGGGTACCCTCTAAATAACACCAATATTTATTCTCTGGAAAGATCATATAGATTGCAATATCTTTTACCTGTTTCAGACGTTAAGTTTAATGAGTAGGGAACTGTGTTTTAGGATGCTTTCTAAACTTTCTTTTTTTTTTTCATTATTCCTCTTTTTCTCTATTTCCTCTCTCCTCCAAATTTTTTTTCTTCAGAATCTGAGGATGTTCTCCAACAAAATGATACATTGCATGTCTACAAGTTAGTTGTACATAACTCCAAACTCTCAAAATATGAACTAGTCTTCCAAATTTTGAAATGTTATTAGAATTATTAAAATTTAGATAAGAAGGAATGAATCAATTTTTGCATTTTCCAGGCATCTGTGTTTGAAGCATAAGTATACACTAAACTAATTGCATGAATTGCCTTAATCAAGTTCAGTCTTCACAGACCTTGCAAAGAGAAGTTGAGCAAAGGAAAAAGAAAGATAAAACTGAAGATGCCCTAATAGGGGTGTGAATAAACAGATAAAGCCAGAGCAGCTGAGGCTGACTTCTGAACAGTAGATAATTTGATTTTTATTTTTGAGTAGATGCAGCCTTGTGTCTGACACCTGCATCTTCTATGACCTCTGTTCTTGTTTGATCTTTAGGTATAAACAGCACTGTTGATTTTAACTGACTCAAGGATCTCGTTTCATGGACACCACCGAACTGACTGAAATCTCCAGTTCCCAGGGAATGCAGCTGGGCCGTACAAAGGTGCTATGTTCATATTGGTTACTTTAATAACAGAATGTTTCCCCAAACCAATGGTGTTAGAGATGATCAAAATATTAAGGATAGTCAGATCCACAACAGGTACAATCTAGTGGATCATGTCAATATGAGGATTTCTTGCTTGCTGAAATATGCCACTAATATTAGTGTAACTGACTGAATAATTTATGGGGACAGGGCTGGAATTTAAGAAAATCAAGGGATTTATGTGCATGATACCTTTATTAGCCTTCCTGGCAGCACATATATGCTAAAATTATGGCACAGTAGTGTAAGAAGTCTTGAACTGGCTCTCCAACTTGATAAGTTTTGTTGCAGGAGCTGTCTATTGCCTATACGAATAGATGTGTGAAACTGTGTTATGCTTGGCTACGGTTGCATGCTGTGTGTTGTTTTTCTTGGCATGTTGAAAATCCACCCTCTGGAATGTCACTGCTTGCCTGCACACCATTCTCTGCTAAGCTCTTGTGGCTCCCCTGGTGACCTGGTGGTTTAAAATGCAGCAGGGGAAACATGGAGAAAGCACAGAAGATTTGGGTAAAATAAAATTCAGACCTCAAGACACCGAAATCATACAACCCTTTGCAAGAGTCCAGAGTCGCCTGGTATCCGAAACCGGCACTCGTGGAGCTGGGTATCTCACAAAGTTGAGAACTGAAAATTCACAGATGCCCTAGTATGAAACAAAATTCTGGCTTTGACAGTAAGGGAACACTTAGTCTCCCTTAAAAGTCTATATAAGTGCAAGTTTCATGGGAATGTTTACAGTAAACTTCCGTTCAAGTTTCTCACTCAGCTGGTTTTTCGGTTCACCATATACAAATACCCATATGAAAAGCTCCTTAAAATCAAAATGAAAAATAATCTGCTTAACTTAAAACATTGTCACGAGCGCAAATAAACTGACAAGGAATGTATTCAGACTGGAAATGAGAAGGTTTGTAAAGAGCAGAGCACTGAAATTCAGACAAGTTTTCAGGAGGGGCAGTGCAGATCAAAAACTTGAGCAAGTTTTACAATGATTCTCATCGGATCTATTTATGGCAAATGCTGTCCATGTTAACAAGGATATCCCTAAAGCTTTCCAACTACATTTTTAGCATGTACTCTCACCTTGAAGTAGTTCTGGAGCAGAGACTAGATTAATTTCTGCAGCTTGGTGGGCTCCCTCATTTAATACTGCCCAGAGGCATAGATAAAAAGTTAAGAATCAGTATTTTCAGAAGATTAGGTAATAAGAGTGACAGCTGAAAATAACATGTTATAGTTCTTTCCTCTTCGTGTAAGGTTAAGCAACACTGCTTGTGATCATTTATTTAGGTTGTGTCATTATGGGATTCAAGTTAAATGCAGAACTTTTGACAAAGCTGAGCAGCTCATATGCTTCCCAGGATTCTGGCCTTTCTAATCTTGCTGTTACCATCTGGGCACCATGAATAAACAAATGCACAAGCTAAGTCAGGTGGGTCTTGTGCCACTTCTAGCAACTAAACACCTCTGAAGTGTAACACAGTGGAGTATACAATTTCTTTTTCATTCAGTTTGAGTGCATGGGCCATACTCTGAATTATTATAACAGCAAAATCCTCTTTGAAGTTGTTCAGTTGTCCAGAAATTTACATTGTTGGCAGCTTTCTTGGATTTCGAGTCATCCTTTCATCAGGCTTTGGATTAAATTAGAATTTGCCTGAGAAAAAACCTGAATATGGTCTTTGTAGATTAAACGAGAGGTCAGGATTGCTGTGAGTCACGAAGTAACCAGTTCTCACTGGGCTGACATCTTTAAAACCTACACAGCCATTGCCTTGTCACATATTTATGTACATATATATATACATATACATATACATATATAAAAACAAGCACTTGTCACACTCTTGCTCTACAGCGAGGAGTAGATACAAAGCAGAACTTTATGATGTTTAGAACACTGCTGGTTTTCATATCAGGATCTTCCTGGACCCTAAGAAAAGCGTTTATGGAACTAGTTCTTCTCCCCCTTGAAAATAGCACCTTATATTCTGGTAAAGATCAGGGACATGTTATACAAGGGAGACCAGGTTGTATGTACTTTGGAATGATACAATCACTTTGCTTTTACTTAAACTCATTACTACCTTAGATGTCTTTCTGTCCTGCTTTTCTTTCAATTTGGTTCATCAGCATAGAAGATTTACTCAAGAATATATTTTGATTAATTCCTGTGAGTAACTTACAGTAAAGATATTACATGGAGTTTTTGTGTACTGTGAAAAAAAACCCCACAAAGGTTTCCAGTGTATCATTAATTCAGTTTATTATAACCATAAAATGTATTGAGCAGGAGTAGTATTAGGTCTATGTTTTTAAACCCATTTTTTTTTGCTACTGCAATAATGCTTCAGCAGAACTATTTTGTTCTCCTTCATGTTGCATACTTCCTGCACACTTATTCTTCTGCTAATAAAAGGGAGAAGTTATGATGCTGAAAGCAAAACTTTCACCTTCTGGTCTCTCATACAGAAAAGGCTGTATGATTTAGTTGCTGTCTTCATTAATGTCCCTGAAAAAGTATTCAAAATGTGAAAGTTTCCAGCAAAGGGCGAAAGAAGAACTATCCATAAATCAGTAAAGGCTTGAGGACCTTTAAATTATTTATTTTTAATTATTATAGTTAATAATAATTTAATGTATCCTAGAATAAGTGAATTGATTATTATTGATTTTTGTGATGACTTCAGAAGAGAGAACTCTCACCCTGGCTTAATAAATTGACTGATAAACTGACTACATTGTTAAATATTAGCCTGGAAGTAAAAGATAAGAAAGCACATGCTTTGTACTCTGATCAAGCAAGTTGTCAGTCAAAGCTGCAGAAATATAGCTGAGGAGTTTAAGAACTGAAGGAGCATAAGTTCAAGGCCCAGGAGGGGAAACATAAGACCAGACAATATGCCAATTAATGGAATTAAAGCAAAAAGATTTAAAAGGGGTTTCCCTCAGGAGACAGCATGAAAGAAAAGACAAAAGTTGATTCAATAAGGACAAAAGCTCAAATGAGCTAACTATGAAAAGGATCAGAATATTTACAGATGATGGTGTCTGAAGAATTAAGGAACACTAGCTTGCAATTACTGTGAATTTATTATGCCCCAGTAACATGTTCTAATTTGGTCTCATCTAGCCTCTGAACAAATACGCTCATCCTTAAATTCCAGAGCAAGAGAAATAATCCCTTTGTGGTTGCAGTCAGACTATGAAACCGATTAAGATCAGCAAAAATTCAAATGCTATAACAAACAAAGGAAATTTCACCGAAGTTTCCTGTCCATCATCTGTATCAGCATCTGCAGGCTTCACAGCAATTTAAGGTTTATTTTAGCAGTGTTGTGTTCAAGAGGTCCAACAGCAATACAGGTCCTCATGCTCATTTCCCACACAACACAAGGTAGAGAAGGATAACACGAAGAGAAGGGCACAGAAAGTTCCCTTTCACATGTGAAGGTGTGCGTGCATACTGGAGCTGTTCCTTGTGCTGGATTTATTGCTGATGAAACCAGGTTCTCTCCCAGGAAGGAGGTCTCACCACCCAACATGAGATGCCTTTCAGAGGGATTTCACAAACTCTTCAAGGAGCATCCCTGGCTTTAATACATGTCTGAGGCTGACAAAGCATATTTTACCCTACACATTTTGAAGATATTTCAAACTAGGAAATTGAAGATAGTAAAAGTAAGTGGGAGAATGTTTTAATGTCTCTGTGACTGAGATTCAAAGGGTTTCAAATCATCAGCTTTAAAGTACTGTGTTTTCAGAAATCTGCGTGAGCCAGCATCCTTACTGAGGTGAAAACTGATGCTGAAGTATTTTGAATATGCCACAAATACAATGATCCAGAGAACAGCCACATGCCTCAATGAACCACAGAGCTCTGAGCTGAAAGAGAGATGGCCCTCAGTGGCCCCTCCAAGGATACAGGACCATGCTGTCAGTGAGCCTTCCTCCCCTCTTTCTCCTTTTGAAGAGGGAAAACTGCATCCTTTGTTGCATCTGGCTTCCCACCCTATCCCGTGTCAGTCTGGTTCAAAACAAATCAGAATCATCAATTACTCATCAGCACGCTGCTAACTGCTCATCTGCTTGTCCTTACCACTGTTGCTCACCTCACATAGGAGACAAAGTTTTAGTGATCTGGATTGCCAGCTCCAGTGGAGCCTCAGCATCCCATTTTGGAAGTCAGGACTGGGGAAATCTGTAGGAGAGATGTGGCTTTCTGCTTTCTACTGCCTCATCTCAGTTACCTACAAGGACCAGGGGACCAGCATCAGGGGTTTCCCAGGCCTGTATTTTCTGTGTTTAGTTTTCTGTGTTTAGTGAGCTTCTGTCATCATTCTGTTTCCAGGTTTGCAATACAGAGCTTTCCCCCTTTCTTGCTGGAATGCAATTTGTTTTGTATCAAACATTTGAAGAAAAAGCAGTAAAAAGCAAGCTTCCTGACATAATTCTGTTCCTCCAGAGTTAGCAAATCCAAATATGCTAGCATAGCAAATCCTGAGAAGTTTGCAAATGTGAGAAGATGCAAGTAAAATGTTGCTAGGGTCAATTTGCTACCATGGCATTTCCAGGACCAGGGGAGAATTTCTACACCGGTAATTAAGCTGTGCCTGTCAGCACAGGGACAAGCAAAGAGGAGATCACACCTCAGCCTTAGAAAACTCTGCACTGTCACAGGCAGGTACCCTGACCTCACACTGTGTATTTCACTGTTCTAACAACTAAACTTCCACCAAAAAAGACTTGCAAAGACTCTGTTTTCTGAACTAATAATTAGGCAAATTGATTCCAGTAAATCAAATCCCTACTGAATGACATGCAGAGTGGTGTGGGGAACAGGAAATATTTGCTCTCATGAAGCTAAAAAGAGAGAACTGATATTTTTTAATTTGTTTAAACAAAAATTGCTCCCTAGATGGAACACTGTGTGCTGTGTTTTGCCTGGAGCAAATGTTTATGGCTGAGTTATAAAACAGAAGTTTGTGGCATCTCATAGTGCTGCACATGCACACACAGATATACAGACATGAGTCAATTCCTGTCCAATTGCTTTACATCAGGTTAAATCTCTGCTGTCTCAGCTGTTAATGGGTATCTTGGGAAGCATCAAGTTTGAAAAGGTCCTTCATCTAACACTTGTCTATCTTTTGTCAGCTTATTAGGATGATGCATGGTATGCTTTTTTATGCCTTCTATTGCACCCATCAGTACTTCAGGTAACAGCACAGGGAACAAAAACTAGAGTAGTCATGTCCAGAGGAGATATTTTGATGGCAACTCTAAAAGCAGAGATGGTGCTTTGTTTTATCGGAAGATTTAAACAAATGCTGCATCTTATCTTAGCTGTGTGTCTTTATAGGCAATGTTAACAACTCATTAATCACCAGTGTCATTCTGAACAAACATGAACATAAAGACCATCAAGAATTCACCTGATTTGTTTTTCCATCTTTCATCACCTATGGAGAAAGCAAAGATTTGGTGCTTTTGCAATTTTTTTTCCTAATGTATACTGTATAGCAAATGATCATTACATGGAACAGTGCTAGCTTGTGGTTCTGCAAATTGCAAACGTTGCAGAAGAGTGGTTCATTGGTTGTCTTGGTCAGTATTGCAAAACTAATTTTCTTTTTATATCGAGGGAAGTACTCGCTTTGCCTGCACTGTATGATAATGAGTTTAGTCACTAAGGTATAATTTTAATAAGCAAAACAAGTAGAATAATAATTCAGAGTTTGCACTGACTTTGGTCTCCACACAGATTTTGACCTGAGTCTGGGGCTGTTACGTACACAAAAATTTGTATTGTAAAGGTATATAATGTGGAGATCAAGTCTTACTTTAAAATGGTCTCCTGAAAGCCACAAAGATCAGGCTGTGCTAAGGGCTGCCCCCTTCACATAAGTCTGCTTCCACTCTGCCCAGAATCACACATGGCAACTGTATGCCATAAAATGAGTGAGAGCCTCGAAGTGGAGAAAGGCTTCTCAAAGACTTTTGAGACTGTGATGTAGGCTGAATTTTAAGTGTCTCTGTCTGACAGATCCATTATCACTGAGTACTCTGGAGGCCAATCAAAATTCCCAAGTTAGAACACTAAAAGGTATTTATTTCCCTATACTTTTCTCTTAGGCTCATGCATACACATTCTTTTTATAAGAACAATCAGCAAGACATGCACATATCTTTGGGAGCTGGGATCACCCTGCCCTTCCAAAACATCTTGTCTCTTCCTGGGAAGCCTTCTCCTTTTTTTCCCCCTGTCCTTTTAACATAATAATAGCAACATTAGTTACTGTTGATAGGAAGGGTGCACGCAGCACAAGACAACCTAGGAAAATCCCTGGTGAAAATGCATGTGGTCAGAGAGAGATGAGAAAGCATGAAAATACATATCCTTCATTCCATATTCATTAAACCAATGTCTAGGACATAAGTTTCACTCCACAAAAATTTCGCAAATGTGATTTTTTTTTTTTTTCTGAAAACAGGAAATTTCAAAGCACTTTACAAACAAAAATATCTTTTTTGAAGTGATTGAGTATATGAGTAATGTGAGATTTAAAATAAAAATTTCTCCCATCTACTTCTTAGAGGGCACTCATGAAGCCACCCTCCTCCTTGAACAGGCTAAGTAGCTGTGGATGCCCTGTCCCTGAAAGTGTTCAAGGACAGGTTGGATGAGACTATGAGCAACCTGGTGTAGTAGAAGTCGTCCCTGTCCATGGCAGGGGGTTGGAACTAGATGATCTTCAGGGTTCTGTCCAACTAAAACCATTCAATGATTCTATGAAATTTCTTCACTACTACTTTACAGAACTCTCCTCGGTTCAGGTAGCTGTGCTCTTCCTCCTGCTCACCAAAGGCAGTGATCAATGTTCTCAAAAAAGCAATGACTGCAACCGGAGAAACCTAGCAAATGGGTTCTGGCACGAGTGGTGTCCAGGAAAACATGTCTTCTGGCAGCATTTTTCTTCAATAGCAACAAGAAACCTGAAGTAATTCTTTTCCCCATTCTCTGCAGACATCAGTCTGCTTACTCTTTTTGCTGAGGTCATGAAGGGAAGGTCTTTTCATACTAGACTATTTTTTTGGTTGTTCTAGGTCACTGAATAGAGTGACTCCCCTAACTGAAGGTTCGAGCCTTCAGATCAGTACCTGTTAACAAACCTGATTCTCAAGTACTTTTTATTTTAGAATACATTCTGATTAATGTTAGAATAAGTCATAATTAAGGCTAAAACCCTCAGTACAGTAAAAAGCAAACCAAGTCCAATATATGAAGCATTCTGCAACCATTGTCCCAACTGCAAATTAGTTCTGGTTCATAAAGGGCTCTCTGGAATAGCAGCTGAATTACAAATCTTTGTCAGTAGGATAGTGATCAGCACCTGCTCACAGGCATAGCAGTTGCCAGTGGAGGCTTTCTGTTCTACAAATAATAATGCATGCTCATAAATGCACATTCTCCTCTCCCTGTTGTCAAAGGCAGTGTGAAATAGCAAAGCAGGGAATTTCCATCAGTCACTTTCATTTTGATGTCTGTTGCCAAATGCCTATCAATCAGTTTTGGGGCAAGGGCAAGAAAGGAAAACCATCTGACAGATGGGGGAGCAGATGGGGGAGAGTGGGAGAAGAGCCACCCACCCCATCAAACTACAGGCAGTAGCCACAGCCACAGCAGGATTACTGCTTTCTGGAGTCAGGGTATTCTGTTCTTTTTAGGTTTGTTTTTTTAACAAATATGGGCCCCATCAGCTCCACCACAGCATCATCCACATTTTTTCAAGCTGGATTTCCCAGGATATCTTTCAGTGCTTGATAATTGCTTTCATGTTTCATTACAGGTAACCAGAAAGAAAGAGGGTTTTACTGGAGTCAGGACTTTGAGAAAGGCCTCTTCTTTGCTCTCCTTCCCATGGACTCACTTATCTAGCCACAATAAAACTGTCTCTCCTCTGTCAGATTTACCCTCTCAAAAACCTTTCTCTAATTAGCAATTTCTTAGAGTGAAAGTGGACATTAAGACTGAGGGATAGTTGAGAAACCAAAAGACAAAATAGTAGGCAAATTTAACTCATTAAGCCCTTAAAAATCTATCCATCAAGTTTGTTTTTGTGTGCAAGCAGCCTATGAGAAGACTGTAGCTTCCTTCTCTGCTTTCTTCCCAGAAACTGTTGATGAAGCTTGTTTACACCTTGTGATCAGAAGTAGCAGTCTCACCCCCTAAGCTTTTTCTTCTTTGAATAGCTGAGCTTGTCGTATAATTCAGTCTTCTAGTGTAAATAGCATTTCTTGTGATTTTTTTTTTCTATTCACTTTCAAGGTGTATTTCTGTGTAACAGCTTTAAAGTGTTTTCTCAGCACTTGTGGTTAATAGAATTTGTTCACAGCAATCTGTAAAAATCAAATCAAACACGGAAGAGAGTGTCAACACAGCAATGTTTTATAAATGTACATCTATACGCAGCAAGGTTTGGGGAGTGAATTACTTTGCGGATGGTTGGGCGTATGGAGTGAGAATTGTCCATTTGCATTTCCAATGTCTCTTCAGCTCTAGCAGATTTTGTAGACAGACTTATAAACCACAGAATACATTCCAGAAGGAACCTCAGAAGCTCTTCCTCTCCAGCTCTTAATTTCAAAGACTAAACTACTGCAGAGAGGTATTCATCTGTCCTGCTCTTCACATAGTCCTAGAAATTCTGCAACCAGCAATCTATTTCAATCTTCATATTCTTTTAGACCTTCACTTCCCTAATTAAAATGTATTTCGTAACATCTAAAGTAAATCTCTTCAATTAAATGACTGCAATTAAATTACTGCAAATTAAACTTATTACAACTTATCCAGTCTGTAGTGGACTCAGAGGACGATTATTACCATTTTCTTTGGTTACATGTCCTTCTTTTTCTCTTCTATAGATTAACCAAATCCAAATCTTTTACAAATACACCATGTTTCTCAGTCTTCTATTCTCTCATCAAGCACCTTTACTATCTTTCATAATTGTGGTATTCAGATTGGATATAGTGTTCTAGTAGAGGCCTCGATAAAAAAACCTGCTATAATTTGTTTACAAGAAATCAGATCTCAAATCTTAACCATTGTCATCTAATAGGATTTATTTCCATAATTAGTAGGGAGCTCTTGAAACATTGTAAAACTTGAAACCCCGAGGAAACCAAATATTCTGAGCAAGTTTAATATCATATCTTCCGTGTGAAGTAGTCATAATACATTAAAAACAGTCAGGATCAGATACACCATCGTACATTTATTATTAACACATAATGGTTGATAAAGAGTATTTCACTACGTTTTCTCTAAGAGCCGCTTCAAATCACTCATCAAGGGAACACAGAATCACAGAATCAATTAAGTTGGAAAAGACCTCTGAGATCATTGAGTCCAACCTGACAGTTTTGGTCTGTCAGACGTCTTGTGTGTGCGCATTTAGTTCTAGGTAAAGAAGAGATCCCAAGTTACTTCACTGCCTGTTCTGTACTTTAAGTCAGTATATATGTATTTACAAGTTTCTGTCTTTGGATTGTATCTGACTATATGTCAATGCTACTCCAGAAATATGTGATTTGAGCAGTTCTTAAGAGGCTGTGCATAAAACCAAACACTTCTTGAAGTTAGGCCAATTCTGAAAGTGATATATATATAGAAAAAAATCTCCCAAATCTACAACACAGAAGTAAATTGCAGCAAAGGCAAAATGTCATATTTTCATGGCTTTGTAATAAAAGATTTTAATATTTTACTTTCAAAACAACTTTTCTGTTGTTTTGAACAACAGAATAATGTTAAAACTACATGGAGTATTTCACATGCAAAAATAAAATTCTGTAACATCTCTTTAACAGTGAACTGTCAGTATTTTTCCTCAATGCAGATGCAAAATGAGGCTTATTTCTGAGATCCTTAATGGCATGAGAAAGTCCTCCCCACAACTCTACCAAACTCTTATGCAAAGAATGCAGCTCAAATCAACCTACCTTCACAGTGAAATTTCTAGCCAGTAATGCAGTGTAGTATTTTTTTGTGTATCAGCTGCATCCTTATAAAGGTGATGTATGTGTATAGTGATGGTAGGAGTAAATACAATTTTCTAGTACATGTCCATTACTTCTGTTCATCTTGTATAGAATCAGAATTACTGGAGAGCTGTCTTATAGTTTGAAGCATCTGTATCTTGCAAGGACCATTTTAGAGCACCAATTGCAGAAGCACAGATAGAAATAAATCATTAGGCCAAAGTAGACAGTCAGAACCATCTCAATCTGATGTTCAAAGATACCAAGGCAAATACCTTCTTGAACTACACTGTTCACTGCTCCAGTTTGCAATCTGTCATTTCAGCTTATGTTTAAGCCTATAATAACTGTTTATTTTGGCTAAGATGTAGTTTTGGGATCAACTGAGAGGTTGGCAGCAGCTCTCTTCTTCCAGACTGTGCCGTCCGGTGTTATCCTTCATCAGAAAGGTGACACAGACAACCAGGAAGGTACACAGTGCAGCAAAATTTGTCAAGGGTTATCTGTCAGAGCCCATTAGAAACATGCATTAATACCTCACTAAGCAACATTTAAAATTATCACTGAGCATGAATTTCTATAACATCTTTCCCTTGGTAGACTTCTGTTATTTCTTACTTTTGCTTGTCATAAAAAGAGCTCAGGAACAACCCAAGCTTTCATACAGTACTTATATTTTTTCTGCCCTCGCCCAAAGGCTGGAACATAAGATGAAAGACCAACAGCAAAAAACAACTGTACTTGAATGTCTGAAGATCCAAGTTGATCATACATCTTTCAACTTGTTTTCTTTTCCAAACTGGTTCTTCTCTGTGTCTTTATACTGTATAACAAAAAAAAA
Organism: Cnemophilus loriae; assembly: GCA_013397755.1. Classification (NCBI taxonomy): domain Eukaryota; kingdom Metazoa; phylum Chordata; class Aves; order Passeriformes; family Corvidae; genus Cnemophilus; species Cnemophilus loriae. Next base: position 191,971 of record VZTF01000892.1, on the reverse strand, counting down.
AAAAAAAAGAAAAAAACAAACTCTAACCCAAAAAAGTGTGTGCATGCACATTTATAAGTAATTTTATAAAATTTTACGTAATTGCAATGCTAATGTTTCCTGAAAATCATCAGTCTGAAACGGCCATCTTCTTTCCCCCTCTCTGTTTTTCCTTTCCAATTGATAAATGTTTTTTGAAATTACAATAACTTGATTTTCTCTATTATTGCTGCTCCATTAATCCTGATGTTGATGCTGTTCTACATTTATCATCTTCTTATCACATTTCACATTTAATAGTTCACATCATAAGACTTCATACAAAGGCACAAAGACAAATAACTATTGTTAATTTAGTGCTCTCCTGAGTGAGCTTTATGACGGCATTTTTGAATGACCTTTACTGTTAAACAAAAGCCATTGTAGGATGCATCTTATTTACTACAGCCATAAATTCAAATACCAAAAATATTAAATTTTTTTGCGTAAATACTGACATAATTACAAATAGATGTATTTGATAATGAAAAAAAACCCTCTCTTTTTTTTTATAACAGAGTATTATACTAGAATACACAGAATCGGAGCCCACAATGCTACATGGTTGGAGCTGTAGCTCCAGGCTGGTTATGAGTACCTTGGGGATCTCAAGGTTCTGTGCTGGAACCTCTCCTGATCAATATCTTTATCAACGACATGGAGGAGGAGACTGAGTGCACCCTTAAGAAGTTTGCAGATGATGTAAAACTTGGGGATGCAGTCGAAGCACAGAGTTGCCTTTCAGAGAGACCTAGGAAGGCTGGAGGAATGGACCAACAGGGATCTCCGGAAGTTCAACAAGGGCAAATGCAAGGTCCTGCACCTTGGACAGACTAATCCCCTGCGACAGCAGGGACTGGGGACCAGCCAGCTGGGGAGCAGCTCTGATGGACAGGGTCTGGGGCTGTCGGCAGATACCAAACAGGGCTAAACAGGAGGTTTAAGGTAGGACAGGTTTGAGGTACTAACACAATTTGCCCTTGGTGATGTGGGTTTGATGTGCTGTGAGAGAACAAAAAGATCAGCCCAAGAGAGTTAATGTAAAGTTGTCAGACTAACAGCTGAAACTGTCACTTTCAAACATGACTCATGGCCCAACATTTTTAATTCCAAGACGATTAGGAGATAAAGCTGACTCATCCATCAAAAGAGTGGCTTTTCAGGAGGAGCTATGTGTTATCTTGACATGAATTTGAGAGTGTATTTTCAAATTCAATGTATTCACGAATAACATGGAAAATACAGTGAGCAGTGAAGTATAAAATTTGCTGATTCTAAGAGGTTGATCAGTGTAATAGGGAGACAAGGCATTGGGGGGAGCGTCCACATTAGCATTTTAGGTTTTATTGGGAATGTGCTTCCGAAGCAAATGTTTTGATTCTCAATGACTGCACTTTATTTCCCATTGTCAAAAAGTCTTAGAGTGCACAATCTACATTGCAGTCTGGGGGAAACTAAGCTGGATGATACACTCTGAATACAAAACACTTTTCAATCCATGAGCTCAGGCTAGTCCCGAGTAACCTCCCCCAACAATACATAAAATGTATATACTGTGAATATTGGATTCCCAGCACTGACTGGTTCACTCTAAAATTGGGTCACTTTATAATCTGTTTTTACTGAGCTGTACCACTCGCTAACGTACAGGACAACAAAATGGAGCTGGAATTCAGTTTATATAACCATATAGCAATGCACTGGGAGAAGAGAGAGCCACTCCAGTAGTACGTGTAAACAGCTAAATGGTTCTTGTAGCTAAAACTGGATAATCAACGGCAAGGAACGACTGAGCAGCCTAGGAAACAGATAAAATAAACACACAACATCCTGAAACAGATGCGTTGGCTCTTCACTGTCCTCACCTTCACTGGAATGCTTTTAGGGTACCTTGGTTTGAGAATTACTCTCTCCCCAGTTGAAAGGGAGACCTGTTTCTTGTCGTATCGGGTCCTTGAGAGCAACTGTTGAGTAATAACCAGCTTCAAGAATAGTTGTCAGTCCATCAGACTGAACTTGGACCTGGAGGTGATCACAAAACAAGAGAAATTTGTGTAACTGAAAGAGAGACAGAATAATGTTTAAAGACACTTGCCCCTGAGCAAAGCAGAGTCTCTTCCTGAGTGCTGCTCCAGACATGCTGGCGGGATTTGACTTGGAGCTGGGGGTGTCAGACAAGCAAGGTAAAGATAAAAGAATTAGTATAACTGGAAGATGCCTTTTGCAGCAAGACAAGAATTGAGCTCTTTAGTCGCCATTCAGTTTGTGCTGGCTGAGAGCACTCGTTCTCTGCTTGTTTCTGTACTATATTGTTCTTTCTACTCCTTTCTGTAATTTTGAATATATGCTTCCTGGCCTTGGAATTAACATATCATTTGAGGCATGGCAGTTCTTAATAGAGGAGTACCTCAAACTACTGCTGTAGCATACGTAATTCTCTTGGTTCAAACCATTCTGACTGGAGACAATCAAACTTAACAGTTACCTCAGAGAGGAATTTGGCCCATTTAGTCTAGCAAGACCTTATGGTCCATCAGACACAGCCTTATAAACCTAAAAGATAAAAACTCACCTATATTTTGTCTTCCCTCTTTAAGTTTCACAGTATAGGGAGCTTTCATTTTCCATCTGCCTATTCAGACGATTTATACTGCTTGTATCGATGACTTAGGCACCGTGCTCCCTTTGTGTGAGAATTTGACCTGAAATGTTTATTGTCTGCTCACTGTTTTGAGAACTTCAGTGCCATAGATTAAGCACTTGCAAGGCAGTGCAGAGAGTCTGGCATTTAATTTCCTCTTATCTGAGTGCTATGACTTGTGTTGCATTTTCTCAGCAGCTTGAACAGACTTGATACCTATGACATGGCCACTGTCAGAGGGATCCAAAAGGGTCATGAGTGGAGAAGGTGGGACTCTGGTAGCTTCTGAACCACAACCATGGCAGAGTGAACTCCACTGCAGTGACCACAAGTGTATGGACAACGTGACAGATGTAATTCTAGACTGAGAACTTTATAACTGGGAACAGATGCTTATAGGTACCTGTTGAAATGGAAAATAAAATAAATAGTCTGAGACTGTTCTCAGCCCTTATCAGATTCTAAGCAATTTTTTAAAAACCTACTACTGCCTTTTTTCTGAAGCGAATGTGAATTCTGTGCTCATATTTTTGGTTATCGACATAGTTCTTATTAATATTTTTCACAAATGTTTGTGGCATACCAAATCCAGCAAAAATTTGTCGTGTTATAAAATGAAGGACTGTTTGCAGACATCAAAATGCAAATTTAGAAGCCCACGTGTAAGGAGTACTTGCATGGAGGTATGTGATGTTCAGAGAAGTACTGAGATGGCAGCTGCTTTATATTGACCTATTTCAACAGCAAGTGACTATCCAATCAACGCTGCAGAGAATTCCCTGAAGCTTTTTTGCTCAGTCCTGCAATGATAAATCTCAGTGATATCTTGCACTCGTGTGAAAGCTAAAGGTTGAACTATGTGAAGGTAATTTGTAACAGGAGGTGACCTGGGGTCTGACTGATGGTCTCCTTTCCTCCTCACATCTGCTTTGTAAATTCTAATGGTCAATAAATCAGTTAACTGCTAGATATGAGTTGAAACTATACCATGTCCCCACACTAAGGACATTGGAGTCACCTGCTCTCTCATTGCTCAGAGAAATCTGCAGAGAAATATGTACAAAACTGAAGTTGCAAGGGGGCCTGAGCTCACTGTCATGGCAGAGCAAGCTGCAGCGGCCCCTGTGAGATGGGTCAGCCATGGCCAGGGTCTGCCCACAGGGCACCTGGGGATGCCTCCCCACTGCCTTGCACTGGCTGACAGCTGGAACCAATCGCCTGCGATGCTCTCAGGGCCTTGATAATAGTAGTTTTCTCATAATAGTATAGTTTGTTTGGGGAGCTATTTTGTTCCTAATGACCCAAACTTGGATATTGCAGTAGCACAAAGGGATCAGCCACACAAAAACTCTCCCTGTGCAGTGGTGCATAAAAACACAAAGATTGTCTGAGCTAATGGCCTAACAATAAAGCTCACACTGCTCAGTTTTCTGCTGGAAGATGGCGCACAAGAAAAACATCTTACTATGTAAAAACAGTCTTTTCATTAAGGTCAGTAACGACTCCAAACTGGTATCTGGCTATGTAGTTTTACAAATTTATGACAAGAATGTGTGGTTCCATTACAAAAGAATGAATATTGATGTCTGTAGTATATAGAGACAAATTGAGCCCTAATGATTTCCTAATAAAGTAATTTGTTCATAGATCACAAGGGGATACGAGCAAGAAATTTTTAATGGTAAGGCCAAAGTAATTATTTTCCAGCATCTAATTACACCTATACAACTGATCTGGGCTACATTTGCTGAACTAAATGATGATATAGAATGTCCCACTGAGGTTCACATTCATCATTAAAAGCCAGTTCCTGGCCTTTGACAAGAGGGCAGAGCAGCTCCTGAGAGGTAATTTAATATAATTAGGAGGATATTATGTTTACTATCTGCACACTGTGGATGCTTTAGATTAGACCTGACAACTGGAGAAGTAGAAGGACATTTTTTCCAAAATTAGCCTTGTCATCTCAGATCAAAATTTGCAGTTTTTTTTCTTTTCCCATCTCTAAATTGTAGCTAATGAGAAGGAAGAAGCTTGTCACAGAAGTCACAATAACAGTATATGCTTGATGGTGCTGGAGATACAGAGACACTTGTGCAGGGTTTATCGGGACACGCAGGGAAGGGCCAGCCCTTCTTTGCTGGATGCTGGATACAGGATATTGTTGTATGTAAACAAGTGCATTGGTATTTTTTGTGCATACTGCATGTTTCACTGGAAACTTAGAGAGTTTAAAAATTTTTGCTGTGTTTTCAGTGTACAGCATATTGACATAAATACTTTTTTTCTGTGAGTTTGTTTGTACAAATGATTACAAACTGTGCTTCATGTTATCAACAACTTTTTAAAACTTTCTGTTGATTGCTGTCAGCATGCTCCCACTGAGTTCTTTTGGGTATTTTTTTTTGCTATGGAGGAGTTCCTACACCTTCCAAAGAGATGGGGAAATTGTGTATATGAGAGAGTAAGTGCAGTTTGAGCAACACCGAATTTATCTACTTTTTGCTCTCTGTAACACCAGACTGACAAATTCACACTCTTCTTTTCAGCAGTGCCTTGAGGGTTAGGGCAGTGAAGAAGCCAGCAGATCTGAAGCAGAGTGGGGCAGAACAGAACTTCGGAGTGGAAATTTTCAAGGCAATATGAGCAGCGAAAGAAAGTAAATTCAGGATTGCTTAATGACATCTAGGAGAGAGGCTTTCAGTAAAAATTCATGTAGCTTCTCACAAAATCTTGAACACAGGAAAGTTTCTGAAAGCCAAGGCATCAAGGTTCCCACAGCACAAGTAAGAACGCTAAGAGAGAGATTAAAAAACATGAGGTTTGGTGGAAATTTATTTGAATGAAAGGACTTCTTATTTCAGCAAACCGTTCACTTGTTGTATTTCTTCCCTCCACTCTTTAGAGAAACATTTCCCACAAGGCTCCCTGATCCTTTTCTCTAAGCCAACCTCCTCTGCACAGGAAACAGACCTGGACTCCTGCCATGAAAGGGAATACTCAGGCTGGTACTTTGGAGAGGAGGTCCTGGTGGTGAAATACTTCAAATTTTCCCTCCACTGCGTCTCTTCTTGTGCTTAACCCCATTGCACTTTCTGGCCAGGAGAAGAAAGGGTTGTTTTGCTTTCAACCAGACCCTTCAGTGAGCGGATAGTCCAGCTTGTTTTGGCACCTATGATTTTTTCCTTCCCCAGACTTTGCTGGAAGTTGATCCCCCATCACACCTGGATGCAGTCACAGAGCAAATCTTCCTCCTAGCACTTCGCACAAACAGTGCTCCCTCCCAGTGCCTCACATCCATCTGTGTGTCTTCTTCTCTTCTCGCACCCACCAGTTCATCTCTTCATTCCATGTGGCACAATATATTCCCAGAAATCTCCCCAGATAGCTCCTGTGCTTCTGTTTCTGCGTGATGAAATTCAGCTCCAGCCTCAAGTCGGCCTCGTTTTCTGCAATTATCTCTGTGAAGATTATCTGAAGAGGTGTGTTCAGCACCCACTAGAAATTTAATTTATAATTTACCTAGATTTTTAAACCACTTCCTTCTGTTACTCAGTTCAGCATTATAACTATGCTGTAGCTACAGCAAAGGACAACATGAGCTAGATATTAAAAGGAAAGATTTTTTTACTCTCTGCATAACCGGTGCTGCAGTGCTGTGTAGGGCAATGTCATTCTGTGACACATTTTATCCCTGTAATGCTATTAAGAACAGTATCAAAACACCTTATTTGCTTTGCCAGTAGCAGTCACATAAATTAAAGATGCCCAGAAGCAGCTTACATTATTTCTAGCAGCTTTGAAAAATGATCTAGTTTTGATTGCAAATAGTGTAACAATCTCCTCTGTGATATAACTCTTTATTTGATTTTTTCCTTCATTCTCCAGCCTCAAATTTTGCCAACTACAAAAACTAACAACTGGTTTCTATTACCACCTAGATTCTCTCCAGAAAGTCAGAGCGTGGAAAACTAATAGAATTTCTGCTTTGTTTTCCTGTATTTTCAATGAAATTCTGGATCTCTTGATTTAAAGGAGATCATGGAGTTGACTTCCCTTAATGTTAATCTCTCTCTTTCCAGGGGAATCTTTTTATGTTTTCAATGACAAAAATCCCGCTTCTTGTTTGAAAACTGTCACTAGGCGTATTACTCATGCGATGAGTTTGCTGTGAGTTTTTAAGCAAGGTGACCACCTTAGCAAGTGAGCTAAATGAAAGAAGTCTTTTTTCCCTCATGTTAAACTGTCTGGTCAGGTCTTCTTTTTAATTATTTTTCCAAAAGTTTCAGGAAGAAACTTGCCTGTGTCTCCAAATCCTCTGGTTTACCACGCGTAAATCTATGACATCTCACTGACATGAAATTTGTATAAATATATGAGGCAGCTGAAAATTAAAATAAACAAACAAACCAAGAATCTACAAAGAGTAATATATTTCAGCCTTCATTGAAATGTTGTGTCAGAGCCTGGAATATATCTCTTTGTGGGAAGATCTGCATGATTTAGTGGTATATCTGTTATCAGATGTCTTAAAATTCTGATTTATTTGCTACATAAATTAAGAATTTCCTATTTTAACTTTGAAAATGCTTTCACATCCTATTTTTTATCTCAGTACACCATAAACTCCCAATGCAAATGTCATTCAGTCTTTCATCCAGGACACATCTAAGCAATTGCTCCTGCCTTGCCCTGCTCTCAGAATGGATGGTATTCGGGATGGCTCTTTTCCTTCATCAGATGGATTTAGTACTAGACTGGAAGATGACTGTTCTATGTGATGGCAACTTCGAAAGGGTCGAAATTAGTCTGTATTTCATGCCAGTCATTAGAACTGGGTAGCCAGTGCTGTGGGTAACATAAATACAAGGCTGCCGTCAAAACACGAGCCTGTAGTCAGTCGATTAGTTCAATAGACAAAAGCCCTGGGCCAAATCTCCTTTTACTTCCCATCTTTTCACAACCTCATTCTCCACCTCATTTCACAGGGACAGTGCTGGGCCAGTGGCCACTGCTTTCTCACCACAGCTGCAGACTGGCAGGGCTGACACTGATCATGTGCAAAAATCCACTGTTCTCTTTCTCCTGAGCCCTTTTCCCTGGCATTGGCACACCTCAGGAGCAAACATACATTGGTGGCTCCCAGATGTATCTTTAAAGCACACAAACCGAAAGGCTCAGGCACAGTGCTCAGAGAACAAACAACATAAATCGATGTGTCATGATTTATAGCAGCTAGAGAATTTGGCTCAGGAAGGCAAGCAGTCTGATGGCATTGTAGAGGTGAAAATGCAGACAGTGAAGCCCACCATGTTTGTTATGCACAGTTCTTGGATGCAAACACTGTTCTCCTCAGAGGGAAGCGTCCTGCTCAGGCAGGTGTAAGTGCTGTCTGGAATTCATCAGTATCTGAATGCTTACAGCCCCCTGCTATGATGCTGTAAATCAAAGGGATGCACACTAATGTAGAAGAACGTTGTGTGTGTCAATTCATTAGTCAGTGGAGTGCGAAAGATTGGCGTATCAGTCATGAAGATATATGAAGTCTGCCTCTTAATGATGTTAGCTCGTAGGCAGTTTGTGATGGAACCTTTGTGGCCTGATGACTGTGTTTAATATGTGCAATCCATACCCCAATAAATCTGTGGCTGGCAAGATAGCACAGACACTTTGTCAGGTTTATGGAACAAAACGCACCAAGTATTGTGGGCAGCATTAACATTTAACAGTGTTAAGTAAGAATACAGAGAAGCCTGTTATTGGATCCAAATTAAAAAATAATAATTACATAATGAAAGCAGTTGGTGCAGGCTGTAATACTTTTCAGGGCAGGATAGAGACCCATCAGATCCAGTTGCTGTTGCAGTCACGTCGGTGTCCGTAGGAACTGGATGTTCTGTGGAGTGTGCGCAGCATTAATCAGTCTAGAATTTGTCACTGCTCAAGGTGCAGCAGCTCCAAGTGCAGGCAGAAACTGACTTGCATCAAAAATGTCATACTGACACGTTGCTGAACAGAAGAACAAACCAACAAGCAAACAGAGAAGAAATTACTACATAATATGGATTTCAAAAGCTGCTCCGTCTTGAAATCTATGCTAGTAAAATAATCCTCATCAAAAGGAAAAGATCTCACAGAAAATTTACTTATTTATAAATAATAATTTTTGAAGGCTCAGAGCCTTAACTGAAGTGAATGGACTCTTCCAAAGTAAATTAAGCAGCAAAAATATATACCAACCAAAGACTCGGCCCTACTTAGTGCTCCAGTTTCTTTCTGCTATGGTTTGCCATTGTAATATGTGAAGTTGTCTTCTGCTTTGTTCTGCTCTCACAGGAAAAATGGGGAGTTTCTTCCAGTTCTTAGAAGGCATTAGTTTTCAGGCACAGCTTTCTGATAAAGCAGCAGGAGCAGGTAGCAGCAATGCTCCCACCTACGCAAGCTCCCTTCAATGACTGGAGAGCAAAAGTAATTGCACCACAGCTAGGACAGGAGTAGCATGTATAGGAGTAAGACTGGATGCAGGGATGAATTGCAAGTGTTCTTTTAATCACTGTATCATAAACAGTGAGCCCTGGTTATGCTTTGCTAACAAACAGCAGTGAGGTAACCAGAATAGCTGTACCTCAGAATGAATGGCTTATTGAGATCGGTAGATGAGACCATGCAATTTAGAGAAGAGGTTATAAATTGCTTGAAGTCCTGGCAGTAAGTTCATATTTAGAAAAAATTTTCACATCCATATAGATGTGAGCTTTTTTTTTTTTTTTTTAATAGAGCTTAAAGTAATCAGGCTGACAGAAAGGCTAATTCAGTGCACTACCAAGCACTTGCTTAATCCTGCCCTAGCACACAGGTTGATCCTGAAAGATTTTTCTGATTGAACTGCAGAAAACGTTGAAATATTTCTGTGAATGTGAGGTAAGCAGTCACTGAACTTTGTAGCATATGAAAACTCCAGGTGAAGGTATGAGGACTTAGCTGACAGCACTGAAACAAGCTTATCTTCTTCTTCTTAGCAGTGATTTTAAATACTGCCATTGGAGTGTCAGGGAACATAGAGCTGTATTTTAAAATCTGGATAAGAAATTCAGTAGGCAAACATGCTTACGGAAGAGGGCTTTTTAAATTTGTCATGTGCCCTGTATGACTTTCAAACACTGTATTTTTTCATACGCATGTTTATATATCCATGACAAAGAAAAATGAAACCCAAAACTTCTCAAATGTTTAAAAGTATGTATGAAAATATAATTCCCATCTGGGAAAAAGTACCTGTTATTTATCAATATTTTTGCCTGCTACTTGCTAGTTTGTAATGCTTATCCTACATTTCCTATTCTAAACTGCAGGACAGATAACGTACATCCAGCATTTGGCACATTTCACCTTACAAGTATCTACCTGTATTCAAGTGACATTATTGCTTTAAACCACACATGGATCAGTGTGAGGAATTAAACTTATAGCTAATTTTATGTCTGCTTCACGTCAAAGCTGTCATGTTGATCTTCCAATCAGAGGGAAGTGCTGTCAGAAAAAAAAGGTGGCCATGACTGATTTTGTGTGTATCCTTCAGGGTAATATGGTTAGAAGACAACTGACCACTAGCTGGAGGACTTAATTCAGCTAACATTGATTTGGAGCTGAAGAGGTAGGTTTTCACCCTGGCAAAAGACTGAGGTGTATCACTCTCTTAACCACCATTTTGTGAAGAGACAGGAAGCTTAAACAAAATAAATCCTTTTTCTTTCCCTGCAACAGAGAACACATTTCATTTCTGTGAAGAAACAAAGACACTGACTTGCTTAAATGTATGTATAATTTTCTTGATCTTTATGTTACCAGTATTGTTTGAAGCAGAAAAAAAGGTTTTAGATACTTCTCTGCAAAATCCATGCTGCTTTTACCATAAATACACAGCTATTTTGAGTCAGAGGGAAAGATGATCTAGCCCAGCACCCTGCTTTGAGAGGCGACAATATTGGATACCCAGGAAAAGGTTGTAGGGCACACAGTGACACCTATTATCCCAGTCTCCAGTGGTCTGCAACTCAGTGACTTCACCTACTGTTTTCTGCTTGTTTTTAACATGTGTTGGACAGACTGGTTTTTGCCTTTTGTCTGACTGTTCTTTGGGTTTTGAGGGGACTTTATCTATTGATAGGCATGGCAGTTCTGTGTTTGGCATCCAGATGACACCATGGCAAGAAGTTCCATAGTTCGACTCATTTTGTTTCTTCTGAACCTGATGTGGGGTTGTTTCACGTGATGCCTCCATTATGCTTCCACACTCACCCCTTCCTGGGCACCCCAAAGAGTCATATTTTTGGGCGGGATGGTGAATGAACTCACAAAAAAAATCACAAAAAAAGATGCAGAAGGTTTGAATACTGAATGAAGGGAGCTCATAGGGTAGGGTATTTCTACAAAATAAGGTTTGAGGTTGAAGACCAAGGAGCCTGTACGGAATAAAGGAGAGTCAAAACATGAACTCAGAGTCTGCACCAAACATTCAAGTGTAAAGAATGCTGTGGAGGGAGGAGTCTGACAAATGGTGACAGCACTTTGGAAGACATCCAAAGGAAACGCAAGCACGGGATTAATATATACTTATATAAGACATACTCCCAGGTCAGATTTTGGGCAAAACTCTTTTTGCTGCAGGTGCACAGCTAGTGATCAGAAAGTTAATGCAGCAAAGCACCTCTTATTAGCTTTGGCTCTCTTATTCTAACTGGCTGTCATTCAGAGAATGGGAAGCTCAACACTGCGTGGAGAATTGTCCTCTCCACCTGTCAGTGATTAATTTCACACATTTAGCCATCAGGGACTCTGTAGGAGGTTCTGGTTATATTTCTTTCTTGTCTCAAAGCAGAATTTACTGTCTGTACTTTGTATTCAGTTCTAAATGAGTTTTCCTAGTTTGGGGGTGGAAAAAGTCTCAATTTTTTGATTGCCTTGGAATTAAAAATATTTGCATTTGTTGCATTTGAACCAAACAATTTATGGACTTAATTTTTCAAACATATTATTAAGCATATTAACACAAATAATTTTCAAGCATGGTAAGGAGGTGGGTTTTTTTCTCTAAATGAAAAATAATGAATAGATTTTTCTTCTTCTCTCCCCAGTGCTGCAAATGTGGATTTCTTGTTATTTTGACCGATCAAGCAAACCGAGGCCTAAAGCTGAAATTGATGATGTTCCTCCTTTTTCTTACAGTTCAAGATGCCCAGAACACTTCCTCTAACAAATCTCGAATAGGTGAGGCACTGAGGGGAAAAGCTGCTGACCTTGATGCAACTCCTAACATCAGGAAACCCCAGTTCTGAGAAACCATAAGGCCTCCAAACCACTTTGTGTGGCAGGCAAGCAAATCTTTCAGCTACTCCAGCCCCTTCAAGGTTGCTGTTGTTGAGCAGAAGCTTTAGTTTAATTTGTTTTCTGAGAGATTGTGCCTCTAACAGGATTTGTAAAAGATTAAGTTAATGGGGAATAACAGAAAGGGGTAACAAGGCAAAAGTGGCTGAGATCCAGATGAAAAGGACAATGTTATTGGTGAGAAACCAGCTGAAGGGGCAGGGCAGGACATAACTCATGTTAACTGAGAGCTTGAGCAAGAGGAGGGGAGAATAGGAATCTGGATGGTGAAATTGGTGAGAAAACTGGCTTCTAAACAGTATTTGCGGTTGAAGAAATGAGGGTGATAAGGTATGACTGACCTGGTATATTGGAAGAGTGGTGAGGACTTGAACAAATGAGGTGAGGTGTGAGGGTGAAGGACAAAGGGTGGAGGTGGGTGTGTGTCCTGGTTTAGGACAAGGTTAATTTTGCACAGTAGCTGTGAAGCCTGAAGCTGTGTGGGCATGGCCAAGGCACTGTGCTACCCGATACCATCCTACATCATGGCTGGAGGTGCAGGGAAAAGGGATTCTACCTCGCTTCCCAGAAGGTGTGGGGGGGAACATTCCTTTTCCAGAGGAGCAAGTGGTGAACGGAGCAGTGGTGTTACGTGGGTCCTAACTAGAGGGTCTGTCCACCATCGTTTCTCATTGTCCTGGGCTTGGAGAAAAAACATGGACACAGATGTGTTGTCCATTATTTTGGTCCTTGTCCTGGTCAGTGAGCAGCTTTTGCCTGTAAATTACCCTCTCTTTGTATAATTTTATTATTAATATTGTTGCTGTTACCATTCGTTTTCTTATCTCGTTGGTGGTTTCAGTAAATTGGTCTTGCCTCAATTTGGGATCTCTGACTCTTGTCTCTCTCACCGGAGGGGGTGGGGAGAAGGGAGTGGCTTGTGGATTTCATTGCAGTAGAAGCCTTAAAATTAGGGAATACCATTCCTAAACCAGGACAGTGTGAAAAGGAGGAAAAACTCTGTCTTTGAAGGAATAGAAGCAAGGAAACATAAGCTACCAGGAATGTGTGGTTGGAGATGTGGAAATTCAGTTAAATTGATTAGGAGAGGGACAATGCTCAAAGCTTTGGCAACATAAAAGCGAAAGGCCATAAACGTTTAAGGATCAGTGCCCAAAGAAGAACCTCAAGAAAATATCTGCCACAGACTTTGCTCTAGAGATCAGGGTAATTGATATCTTAAACAGCTATTTATAATGTGTGGAAAAAGCAGCATTTCTTCATGAAGGACTTGCATCTGAGTGTCTTGTACAGCTAGTCTCATGCTGCCAATAATAAAATGTCCTTGGAATTTTTAAATGTTAGAGATGATGGTGTCTTAAATCAAAAAGTGCCATGTCCAGCTCGGAGGACATCCATATTAAGTTTCATCTTGAAACATAAACAGGAATAGATTGTTGGACCAAGTTCAGTGTTAACTTCAGAGTAAAGTGATCTGTAACTTGCAAAAGTTTGCTATGGACAAACAGAATAAAACTTATGCTGGTAATAAACAAAAGCTTTTAAAAAAAGGTGAAAGTTAAATCAAAACTCGGAAAATATTTAGAAAAAACTTCCATGATTATTCGCTAGGAACATTTGAGTTCATTCTACAACTTATAGAGAACACACGGACCTGTAAACATGGAAGTCAAATGTGTTGTTTAGAGGGAAGACAAGAAAGTAAAACAATACAAGACTGTTAAATTTCTATTTATGGACACATCAGAAAATGTGGGGTATTATGGAAAACTGGTCAAGTCCAATGGCAAAATTGTAGTAATGGAATGAAGAAGAAATTCCTCTATGTAATTCTTCATAATCTTTGTGACAATGGCATGATCTCTTTACTAGAAGAATTTGGGAAAATTTGAACAGTGTGAAAAAGACTAAAAATAATTAGATTTTTCCTTATTTGGGAAACTTTCTAATGAAATGCCCATGCAAGAAACTTGATTTGACCCATGAGACTGGTAAAGCTGGAGAGTTTTGATTAGCTGATGGTTTGTCAGCAGGACCTCCACTGGTTCCAGTGGTCACTTCCACTGATCACAGAGTTTGGAATTCCTTATGAACCAGCAAAAAAAAATCATGCGCATCTCAAAGGAGAGCCTAGATTTGTGACAACACATTAGCCAATGCTTTCGAAACTATTCAGGTGAAAAGGAAATTAAGTCAAGGGCTTTGTGGATTTCTGCAATCCAAGGGAAAAATTATGCGGAAAGTTATTAAAAACCCCATTCTGAAACACGTTTCCTTCTATCCACAGGAACAGGGCTCCTGGAAGGTTTATCTTTCTAACATTGGAAGGTCTAGGGATCCTCGTACTTAAACTGCAGTACAAGTGATATGGATAGAGTGAATGGGGGGAGTTTTGTTATTTGACACAGCACGACCTGTGGTAGAAAACTGTATCTGTGTCTGATCACTTGTGCTTTCCACTGTTAAAGAATGGGAGAAGGTTCTGAGGGCTATTAAAGCCCTGGAAAACATGACTCATAGCTTAGGGTTCTCAGCTGATTTATTCTAAGGAAAGATGAATGCAGGAAGTGTTCCACTTGAAGGACAGAAGGCTCTTTGCTCTCCAGCAAAAAGAAAAACAAGGTCAAATGGATGAAAGCTGGAAGTACAACTCTCCAAGTTGCAATAAACCAATTTACCAGTGTTTGTTTGTGGATTCTGTATCAATAGAAAGAATAAAAACTAAACTTGGAGCTTTTTCTAAAGTATCTGCCCTGAAATAGAAGCATATTTCATGTTTCTTCAATGTAACCGAGGTCACCTTAGGTATTTATGGTGGTTCCTTTATTCCTGCAACTGGTGAAAGCAATTTCTCAGAAATGAGGAAGCTGTGACTGAAGAAGCAGAAGAGGAAGGCATGACCCCTCCTTTTCACAGAATGAATTTTACTTAGCCAAAGGAGTTTGTTGGAAGAATGGAAAAGAGTGGGTTTTGCAGGCTAAGGAAGAAGAAACGTGATTTGAAGGAGGCAGACAAGGGTAGGAGGTAAGTACAGGGAGAAGTAACACTAACTTTTGGGGCTCACATGTTTGGTACGACTGTGAAGCGTTTAACTGAATACTGAAAAGGAAATCTTGATAAATTCAATGCTGGTTATTGAACCCTAAAAACCAAGTAGTAGATGTGACATTCTGACAGCTCTGCACAGGATGCCAAGTAGCAGGCTGTGGGCTGAAAGCTAAGGGGAAGGTTTGAGAGTTTCCATGTTGGAAGGCCAGGGTAGTATTTATATGGGTGTGAGTAGAGCTGGCTGACCACCTGAAAGTAACAGGAGAAGAACTCACTGTCCTGTGAGTTCAAGCAGAGCCAGCAGAGCTGAACACTTGTGTGGAGGGCCGGGAACAAGCCTAGAGCAGAGAGGCCCTAGAGAAGAGGAATTTTGGACAGAATGTTACTCTCTCTGCACCAGACTGGAGGTTCTAAGATGCCGGAGATGAAGGCAAGAAGAAAGATGGATCTACAGCTTGAAAAGGTTGTTATTTTTAGAGCAAGTAATGCAAAACCTTGTCTGAGGCTGAGTGGAAATGGCTAGATCACAGAGAGGAGTCAAGAACAAGAGAAAGTGAGGAAATATGACAAAGAGCAGGGAATCTCAGCTCTCTAAGGGAACAAGGCTTGTGGGTGTATTTCTCCTAGGTGGAGATTAATGACGACTTTGGGTTAGAGTTTGAAACTATTACAATAAGTGACTAGGAAAGAACCAAGCTAAGAGTTTGAGAGAAATTTGTGTAGCAGGCAGGCAAGCTGCTCGCACATTTTACAAATGACATCTGCTCTGAGCAGGAATGTTCCAGGGAGGGTTACATTTCAGCTCAATCAATTTTTTTATACATAATTTATTTCTATAAAGGGGACACACTGATCTGATTTAATTAGGCTAATTAGAGGTCTCTGTCAAATACAGGAGTGAAGTATATGGAGGTGGGTAGAAGGCGCAGGAGTAGAAAGATAGGGGGAAAAGTCCTTGTAGGGAGAATTAGTTTTCACTCAGAAGAAAGTCACAGGGATCCAGGCAGTATAAAATCTGGAAATCTGGATGCCACAGAAATCTTGCATGACTGAGTGCTATGGTGCTCCGTAATGAAGCCTGAGGTAGACTAAACAATGGAAAAGTAATGGTTTTTTGCTGAGCTGCTATAACGGCAAGTATACATGGGAGAGAATGGATTTTCAGACAGGTAAATTTAAATAAAGGAAGTGTGAGAATGAAGACCAAGAGACTGAAAGCCATAGGGAGACATTAAAGCAGAAATTGCTGGTTTATCTGTCGAGTCTAAAGGATCAGACCAGTGCTAGTAACGAGAAGACCGATGGAAGGAGAGCTGGCAGGAAGGCAGCAAAGCAGAGTTTCTCATTCTCAGTGGCCCCATGCAAGAACACTGTCCTTCGTTTCAGAAGGAGCAGGAGACAGTGGAACAAGCTGAGTGTCTCAAGTACATGACAGAAGTGATTTAAGTCAACTTTCTACCACGACTGAAAATAACAATTGAACTAAATCCAAGATACTGACCTATGCAAAGGTATTTACTGCATCCGGATGAAGACTGATAATGTAGCCATAAATATAGCAAGTAGCTGGAAATTCACAGTTGTGAAATACCAAGAGCCCTTGAGGCTTTTCTTCCCTTCACAGTGAGTAATGTATTTCAGTGAAATGTAAGAACAAAAAGATGATATCCCAGAAAGATTTATCTTCTTTCTCTGCATTGCATATTGAGCCTGGATTCACCTCAGCCAACATTTTTGTGATCTAGTGTTGCTTTACCAAGGAGCTTCAAATAGAAAGGATCTGTACGAAGGAGACTCAAATAGAAAATTATGCAATCAATATATCTGACTTAAAAAAGCAATAAAAGAGTTAACTTGCTTGTAACAAATGTTAATTTGTGGCTGTCCTGGAGCATGAAGAGATAGAAAAATCTTTATCATTTGCATTACATAATTTCCAAACTAAAGCAGTGGAGGCTGATAGCCAGCATGAACACATTACTGTTGTGACAGTAAAAGCAACATTTTGTCACATTTAATAAACAGGGAAGCTCAAGTTACCACGAAGTCCTGAGAGGCACTGAAAATGCAAGGGGGGTTTTAAGCACAATACATTTCATGCACAGAAAATACTGTTTGTGCTGCAGATATAGAAGCTGGGATACAGGATGACTGGGGAAAGACAACAGTCCCTTCCTTTTGTTTGTTTGAAGAATAAACAGTTAAAGAAATGTGACCCAGATTCTATTGCACCACAACCTCTTTTTCACTTGCTCCTCAAGAGCATTTAAGTGCTTGGACTTTCCTTGAGAACACAATCATCTGAAACAGATTCTTAGCACTACAAAAAAAATCAAATCATAGCAAAAGTACATTTGAATTATATTCTTGCGCTGAAAGGTGTTAATGGCCATAGTCAAGTGGGACTTTGATCTGCAGATTATCAACAGATTTGAAGCAGATGGGTGTGTTAATCACACAGGCTGGTGAACCTCACAGATGGGTCTGCTAATAACCCAGGCTGTAAGGGATGATGAAAAAAGTTTTGCAGTTTGATAACTGAAAATAAAAGGCTGTGTCTAGTATTTGACGTAGCTAAATCATCTAAGCTGTTTATAAATGCCAGGGCTATGAGACTCACTATGCAGAAGGTGATAAGAAGGACAAAAGAAGCTGCAACATATTCCAGAGAACCAGCATAGCCCTAAGGCGGGGCAGGAACAGGCACCGCAGGAGCAGGGGCACAAGGGGCCTGGAGGGTACGAGCAGAGCACAACAGGGAGGAGAAGGTGGCACCCCACCTTTTGCATCCCCATCAGAGCTGCAGCACTCTGCAGATGGTGCTGAGTGATTGATTGTCACTAACACACTACGGATCGCTCTCTGAATTCCTCAGAGCTCTCTGAACTGCTGGTATTGCTACTGAACACAGTCAGAGCTGTCCAGTGCCGAAAGAGCAAGTATTTATTCAGCTGTTAGGTGTGTCGATTAGTTACTTTGTGAATAACACGTTTGGGGTAGGCTCCTCTCCTGAAGAAATCAATGAAAAAAATTGATTAATGAAATTTATTAAAAGAGTAGCATTGTCCTCAGTCCACAGAGAGACAGAGATAAAATGATGGCTTTGTTCAAATTAATTGTAGAGTTCCTAGTGATTTCAGTGTCATCAGGATTTCATGGATAATGTTGAAATACATCAAACAAAAGAATGGTTAGTTGTTTTTCGTAATCTGTCATGTTAAGTTTGAGAGTAAGTAGATAAAGTTTACACGCAAAATTAACTGTGAAATATGCACCACTGGCCAATCAACACTTCAGTTGAGATTTAGAAGTTGAAATAAAAAATTATGAGTTTACTGGAGTTAATACAAGTACAATGTTAATAGCTTTTTTATGATTTTGATACTAGTGAAATTGAACATCTGAAAGTTGTTGAAACAAATTTAGGGCAATGTGGAGAGATGGATTAGGAAGGATACTCACACTTCTTTGAAACTTCTACACCATTAGGGTTTTAATGAAAATCTTCTTGTGTAAGACAGGAGAACATCAATGTTCCTGTGTGTGACACAGTGCCATGAGGACCAGATACGCTCTTCAAGGCAAGTAAACAAGTGTTTTTCTGAAGTATGTGCACATGAACATTATCATCCTTGGAAGCTGAATTAGATTTTCAGTGTATTAATTTTTACCTATATCAGCATTTGACAGTCGAAAAAAGTCATTAGTGAGAATCTCCACATTAGGAGGGGAGAAAAAAAGATTGGAAAAATTTTGAAGTTTAGTGTATTTCCTTTGATCAGAAAGACAGGTTACTTCTGGAAAAAAAACAAAGCTCAGTTTGCTCTCTAAATGCAACATATTTAAATAAAAATCGATTGAATTTGTAAAAAAAAAAAATTCTATACTAATCCACTATATAAATTTGTAAGATATTTTAAATATGCATTTTTACTTGGTTGATTTCCACGTAAATCATGCTTTTTATATGGAATCTTTATTCACAATGAAAGGATAAAGGAAGAGTGAACAATTCAGAAATAAAGGTTTATTACAGATTTCATACTTCAGTGGCTTTATCTTGAACAGCATCATTTGTTTTCTACTCATTTTCATTTCATGTCTAGCCAGAATAAGACAGCTTGGGCTCTGCCTTAATGCTTTTACTTCAACACAGAGAGACCTCTACATAAGTAACAAGTGTTTATGTTGGTGCCAGAGGTGGTGGGTCTTTAAAGCACAGGATGAACCCAATTCCTTACTCAGCATTTGAAGTGTGGGAAAGGAAGTGGAGATGAAGGAAACAGGGTGCTTGGGTCTATTTTCATTTTTGGAAGGGAACAGTTCCTGAGTTTGTAATGGTTGCAATTCAATTCCATGTGGCTGACTGTTAATGAGACCCTATATTTGCTCCCATATAAGGGAATTAATGTAATATAAAACCGTTGCTTTCCTGCCCTGCGTCAGATGCCCCAAATCATCCTGAATGATCAGGACAACCCCGGTGATTGACTTGTGTCAGAATGGAGAGAAGCTTCAGGGCTTCCTTTCTGGGTAGATGTAACTTGTGGAGATGGACATAGGATGTGTCCTGAATCAAAGCGGGGTGTGATCAGCTCTGTATAGGCACAAAGAGCACCTTAGTTCTAACCTTAGCATTTATAATTGTTTTCAGACTTTCTGAGGTCGTCAAACAAGTTCATTCTTAGCACAGTGTCTGATACCTAACTCACAGTTGGTCAGATGCCTGAGCTCAGATGTTTCCATACCCATTTTTGTACTTTGAAAAACTGGGGAAAATTCCCCACCTCTCTGGTCACAATAAAAAAAAAAAAAAAAGAAAAAAAAAGGAAAAAAACCCCNGAAAAAAAAAAGAAAAAAAAAAGGGAAAAAAAACCCCACAAACAAACAAACAAACAAAATCAGGCAGGGAAAGTCTTCTGCAAGTTCTTAGATAGACTCATACATGCCAGACCACTTTCATCTCTCCTTGACTTTTGGACCGAGGGACAGCTGCTGGTCCTGCCTGTCGCCAGCCTGCACTTCACTCTGCATGTTTTCCAGTGTCTGACAGTAGGTTCTGAGAAGAAGATGTCTCTGTTCTTTCCAAAGGCTGTCACATAAGCTGCAAGGTATCTTCTAGTTTGCCGCTGGGCGCTGTTTTTGTTTACCTTGTCCGTGCCAGGGTTCCAGGCTGCTGTTACCAGTCATGGACTTGCTGGAGAGAAAAGAAAAGCCTGCACAGAATTTGAACTTGCATCATGACACAAGAGTATGTTGCATAAGCCTTGTTACAAAGAAGTTGTTAAACTGTGCCCAAAGGATAGAAAAATAACCAAGATGATTTATTCAGATCTTATTTCATGATCAAGGTAATTTTTTTTTTTTTTAAACCTCTAGCAATATTTGGATTTGATTACACTGGAGCTAAAATGCTCTTCTTGTTTATGGCTCTCCCAAAGCAAATCTGCTTTTTTGCTATTCACAGCATGGATAAATAGGTATGACCTGATTGCTGTGCTGGACAACCACTGTCCTTCAGAGAAGGGATGGGACCCTGTGGATTAGTTTTTTTCCTTAATGGTAGGATGACTGGGTAATTAATTCTTTTCTCTCTGGATAACTTGTACTTTTTTCCTGTGTTTGTCTGAGACCAATGAGAACACAAAAATGCAGCAAAATCTGTCGTGAAAACACTTGTACTTGCTGCTTCCCAAGCAAACACATAGTTTGGGCAGTGAGGGCATTGAAAACAGCTCCATACCTGACCTGAAGAGGATTTGTGGGGTCTCTGCCAGTGAGGTGCAGGCACCGAAAAAGCTTTTGCATTTGGGTGAGGGGCTGAGCAAGCACTGTGCAGTCAATTCCAACAAACTGTGTTAAGAGTATGCCAGTGACATCTAGTGTTTAATGTAAAATTCCTATAAAACCCAGTGGGTTTGCTTTGTAAAAACCTTTGTTGAAGTTGGATCAGTGGGTGCTGTCAGGGTGCCTGATACGAGGGACAAGGCAGCAAGACCAGGGCACCCTTGGAAGTGGACAAGGAGACCTGGGCTGTCTTCCTGCAGCCAGGTGATCTCACAGCAAGCAGTGTGTTTGAGACTTAATCACCCTCAACAGCAAGTAAGTAATGTTGCAGGGGTGTCCACAGGGTGCTGGAAATAGTGTGGTCTGCCCTTTGCATCCTCCACATTTTCCAGTGTGACATACCCCTTCTTATCTAATGAACTGGCAGAATATTGCGACTTGGTACTGTTTTGTAAGTGTTGGAATGAAGTCTGGCCACTGATAAGCTGTCCATGTACATACACATACAGAAACTGCAGTGGGTGCAGTATGGGAGGTAGTATACTATAGTTTAATTTTAACAAGAAAAGACAGGATCTCAGAACTCAGAGCAGGATTGCAATTAATTCTGAAATAAAATTCCAGCACAGTAGGGAGCTCAAAACTGGTGACACGCCACTCAGATTCAAGGCAAAAGAGAATAATATTCCAAGGACAATTGATATCACAGAGCAACAACAGATATAAGCTGATTAATTCAATGTTCCTACAATTAATACTGACAGTCAAGCAGCTCTCGCAGCTTTTTTTAATGTTTGGTTTGTTAAAATTTGGTTCTAAAAATAAGGATAAAATGGATTATGAGATCATAAACTGTATAAAAATAGATGTATGCTTAATGTTGTGAAACACAGTTAAAGAAGTTAGCATATGAATGACTAATCATCATTGCAAGTATCTCAAGACATTATTAATGCAAAAATACTATAACATTGCCAGTAGAAGTAGAATATCAGCTTGAACTATATACAGATTTATGACATTTTTATCCCTTCTGATATTTACTGAATCATCGAATAGTTTGTGTTGAAAGGGACCTTTAAAGGTCATCTAGTCCAGCGTTCCCCACAAGGAGCAGGGACATCTTCTATCTCAACAAGCCCTAATAAAAAGTCTATCCCTATTTTTCTTATATGCTCCCTTTAAATATTTAAAGGCCACAATAACATCTCCCTGCAGCTTTCTCTCCTCCAGACTTAAAAACCCCAAATCTCAGCCTTTCCTCACAGGAGAGGTGCTCCATCCCTCTGGTCATCTTTGTGACCCTCCTCTGGATCCGCTCCAGGATCCATGTCTTTCCTGTACTGCAGACCCTGAACTGAACACAGCACTCCAGGTGGGGTCTCACCAGAGTGGAGTAGAGAGGCAGAATCACCTCCCTCAATCTGCTGGCCACACTGCTTTAGATGCAGCCCAGGACGTGGTTGGCTTTCTCAACTGCAAGCGCACATTACTGCCTCATATCCAAAAAAAAAGTTACTGTAAAAGTAAAGAAATTGACAAGCTCACAGGCTGATTCACTATGAAGAATCCAGACCAAAGTTTAAGATTGTTTTGGCTCCTGCAGGCTTGCACACATCCATACATGATTAGATTACTTCAAGGCTTCAAAGATGCAAAATATATCTGAATCAGAGGCAAGCTGTAGGTCTAGTGTCTTCCATTAGATGAAGCTAATACGTTTAGTGCTTTGAAAGCCATACGAAGTCACTAGAGACTTCTCAAATTACCTTTTGAAATAAATTCAGCATCTGTGTTGTTTGATTAAAAAAGTGACACAGATGTCTGAAGCTTCTGAAGGCAGGCAGCATCAGTAGAGGTCATTTGGAGAAGACTGTGGGACACAACAGAGAAGAACAAAAGCGATCCTAAGAATTATGCTGGGACCAGAGGAGAACTTTGTTGCAGGGGCATGATTTTCACTGTTCTGTTCCTGAAGTAAAGTAATGCTGCTATATGTGTGATAGTTCAGTTTAGACTGCTACTGAGAGAGTTAAACAAGAATTCACATCTATGAAGACAGCAGTAAGCCAGCATTGCCTGTTCTGAATGGGTAAAGGCACTTGGTGTGACTGAGTGTTACACATTGAACTTCAGCCATAGCATAAGCAAAACCAAAATATATCTATAAATATATGTCATAAACCCAAGTGATAATTTTAAAAAAACTTCTTTTTAATGGCTCTTTATTCTGTGGATAAGGTTAGGTGCTCCCAGGTGAGTAGGATAAGTGAAAGTCTCACACAGACTGCACTGGATTCACTGGATAAATGGATTCTTATCCAGTACTCTCTTCTTTGGGTTCAACCAGAGCAGAAGCAAAAAAGATGCTGACAGCTCTATAGTCATTATATCTCTGTAGGGTTCATTCATTTTGATTACTGCTGTTACTCTGATGATTTTCTTGGTATCAAAAACAAAACTGCAGTTCTCTACAGTTCAGCTCACTTTAAGACACCATCATGGTGGTATGACTCTCACAAGCTTTTGTTAAAGTGATGGTGACAGCTACTGAGCTTTAACTAGCACTGTTATTATGATTGCTATAAATAATTACTTTCATCAGCCCTTTTCTTGACCACAGATCACTTAAAAAATATGAAGTACATTCCAGGTCTCCACACATATTAGCACTGACTTATTGCCTCACCTTCTTCATCTGAACATAAGAATAGTACAGGGAGAGTTATCTATCCAGGCTTTTATTTCCTCTTATTTTCTGTCTAGTTTTAGAGTTTGACTCTAGTGACTTTGGGGATGGCTTTCGTGTTGTCTTCATGTGAGCAACATTTTAGCAAGGGTCTGTTGGGTAGATTCCCTTGTGTAGCATAGCTTTTTGCACTGCTAAGGCAGCAACAAGAAGCTCTAACAGAGCAACAAAGTGCCAGCAGAGTCCCCCAGGACAGGAATGTCTGCATAGCTTGACTCTACCACTGCATATCTGCCTGCCTCCACGTGAGTAGGGGACAGAATATACGTCAATGGCAAGAGAGGACACACTGGAAATGTGGCAGAGGAGGCTGCTACTCTCAGGGAACTCCACTGGGAGAGATGGAGTAGAACAATTTTCTAGTAAAAGGAATACTATATTTTTTAAGAGTTAGATGGGTGAGAGGGCTTAAACTACATCAGACTTCATTTTGGAGGCCTTCTCATCCTTGCAGTTATGTTGTGGATCCACATCCTAAGTTGAGGTTGCAATTCCAGGTAACAATTTCCCCAATTTCTATATAGTGGAATTGATGGTCATCTGACCAGGCTCAGGAAAAAAAATTAACCCAGTAAATATAGTTTCTTCACATTACAGGAAGATCAAATACATACTTATGCCAGTGCAAGGAAAAAGTGGGACAAAGCTGGAGATGGGATGGGAACAGAGACAATGACAAGGAAAACAGAGTACCTCCAATGCTGCTATGAAACTGCACCCTTGAAGAAGCTACTGCAAGTATCCTGATTATTTGAGACAGAGTGTAGAGCCGGTACGGGACAAGGTCCCCTTATGTACCAATGTGCCATAATGGCATTATTGTGCCTTTTTCCCATATAAAAAAGTTGGCATACAGAACTAGGTGGAGTTGGCTGCTGGAGGCTGGGAGGACTGGAAAACAACCAAAGCAAAGAATAATGAACTAATTCTGTTAAATTTGCTTGTAAAGTCACTTGTGATCTATTGTATACAGGGTTTTGGTTTGTTTTTTTTTTTTTTTTTAATTGTGAATTTATGGAACAGCTTCTGTCTTTACAGTTTTCACAAAAGATGAATGCAAATAGGATTACTGAGAATTAAAAATATTTTGAGGATTTATTTTTTGTGAAGCAGGTAAGAAATTAATTTCTAACATATGCTTTTCTTGACAGTGTCACTTTAATTTTCTCTTAATAGGTTGGTGGAATGGCTGTTTCCATGACAGCACAGCAAATATATAGTAGGGGCACTGATAAACAGTGATGAATAACAGCTCATTAGACTTCAGGGAGAATTCTTCACTATTCTGTTGCTGCTTTTTACATTTGTCAGATAGAGACAACACATTTCACCACCGTCCATGACACCAAGATAAAAGTTGTGCAACTTCCAAAGGCCCTGTGTGCTAAAAGACAACAGTTACTGCCTTTGAAGATAGGTCAAATGCTGGCTTTAAACTATGTTAAAATACCTCTTCTAAGAGTTAACTTGCTAACTACAATGATGTACAATACTGAATGTCTGATCTAGCCTTGTCAAACTAGTCATAAGCCCCTACCAAGCAACAGTGCTTTCAAGATGGAAGTAGCTTCTCCTGACCCACTGTCTCAGTCATGCTCTCCAACAAAAGCAAACTCTCACAGAAAGCAAATTTACCCTCTGGTTCACTGCTCTGGGGTTCACTGCGCAATCTGTGTGAAAAGGTGTTGGGATAAGTCATTCTACTGAAAGCCATCAAAGGGGCCGCTCTCAGGGGGAGATGAAAGTGGAGGTGAGGGCTGTCGCATGCAAGGTAACCCCACTGCCACAAATGGTGTTTAACCAAGTTTCACTTTAGCTCAGCCTTGAAACATACACACAGATGTCAGAAGCAAATCTGTAATTGCCTTTGCACCGAGAAATAGAAGCTGAGACATTGCTGTTTGAAGGAGGTTTTATAGTCCTAGATGCATCCTAGCACAAAATTAAAATAAACTCCTGTTTTGGGTGTAGATAAGCACTGTAGAAAAAAATCACATCTCTTTCATCTTTAAATCACTGACAATTTTGTCAAGAACTTAAGAGGAATCAGGGTTTTATCCTTGTTCTCTTGCTTTTCATGATAATTCCCTGTTCTGATGAAACCAGAAAAGGCAGTATTGACTAAAACATTAAAGTAATAACAATTATCTGCTTGTTTAGACAATCTGCAATGCAGGTTGAAACAGGAAGGTCATCTGCATGCTGACAAATTTTGTGAAAAGTTTTTCTGAAGTCCCTCATATTCTATCTATAAATGATACATTTAAATTTGCTGAAGGTCCAGTTCTCACTGCCAACACAAATTAGTACCAAACCTCAGGCAGCTAAAGCTTTGCTCTTCTCGTAACAAAATAACTGGTCATAAATGAGTCCTCTGGTTTACCTAGCTTGCTATCTATCAGATTTTAAGGGTATAATTTACCAAACATTTATTTTGGTAACAGTCCAGCCTTCACAGTTTTGCACCTGTGACCAATCCCCATTCCTCCTTCTCCTACCTATTCCCCAAAGCACAAGTTCTGCTAATTTGTAAGATACACAGTTAACCAAATCAGAGATTTAAACAGAGTGATTTTTGGCCTCTCTTCTGTTTAAATACACATCATTTCTCATCTCATTAATTGCTAGCATGTGCAAATTTCAGATATTTTAGAAAATGTCCAGCCATTTTTTAAAATACTTGTATCCTTCAAAGATAACCAAAGTCGGGCTAAAGGTTACAGCAAAGCACCCAAACGCTATTCACTTTTTAGGGTTAGACTACTGCCCAACCCATCATCTTTAGAGTTCATTGTTACTTTTTCCCCCTCCTCAGAAAGAAATATTTTATTAGCAGTAATGCTCCATAGGAACTTCTGCTTTGCTTCATATGACTTTAGGGCAACGTATGACTCCTGGAGAAGAACAAAGATTGCTTCTGTATTGTTCTAAGCCACTCACCAGTTGTTATAAATCACAAGGCTTCTGCTCTGCACTTGAAACGTAAGTGATAACTTTCATGCTTTGGCACTAGAAGTTCTTCGGTGGAACACTGTGCAGGCACCCAGGATAATACTGTGTAATAGAAATGTGTGGTATTTCTCAACTATTCCCATTATACAAGACAGAGTGAAGCACCAGCATGGTGAGCCATCTGTGCTAATGCCAATGATGTTATTAAATCATTCATTAAATTTCACAATTTCATATTAGATAATTTAAATTCTTATTTTGGCATAGTGGATAGAATTCTTCCTCTAGAAATATGAACTCAGTATGCAAATGTGTTTGCCCTGTTTTCTAATAAATTCATGTCTGCATTGAACACCCTTACAAGTGCTGTGGCTCATGTAATTATGCTTTCAGATCTTGATAGCAGAAATAGAGTCTTACTTTATGCCAGATTAATTGATCAGTTTTTAGCACAAGTAAATTTGTGTTAAATGATGCATCCATTTCTGCCAACTTCTTCTGCCTACAAAACACAGTGCCATCCACAGGCCTACCCTAACCCTGTTCCTGCCTTTCTTTCCCAGCAAGGAAAAGTGTTTCCTCTCACATTTGATGTCACTTAACAGTAGGAATATTTCCCTAGGATCGTATTATAGTAGCAAACTAACACTGTGGTTTCACTGGTCACCATCCTAGTATGCATCTATCATACTGGTTGACCTATTTCTTCTAAGTGAGAGCTAAAGATATTGGTAAGTGGACATCACACTAGGCACTGTGCACACACACAGCCTGCCCTAGAGACCTCACAGCTCAGGTGAGATGGCAGCTCAGCAGACAGGGCTGTTAAACAGGAAAGGAAAATCACGAACTCATAGCAAAATGATTTCACTGAAAATTTCCATTCACTACCTGTTTACACATCTGAGAATTGCCATGGAGACACTGGTGACCTCTATGTAGCTGTGTTATGATTTTCATTTAAAGCAGAACAAAAAATCCTTTTTCATGTAATTTAGTGATGACTTCTAAACATGGTACAGTAAATCACCACAGGATAATCACGATTTTCTTGTTTATTTCTGAAGACTGAATAATCTTGCAGATGAGATGGAAAAGTATGTATGTGTCTGTAACTCCCCTATGGATGTATAAAATATTCAACATGAGGTCATCATGAACAAGCTAACGAAGAAAAGTATCTCACTTCACTGTCACGGGTAATTTCCTAGAAGAAATCCTAACTGTAGGTGTTTTACATGATTGCACCTTCATGGAACAACTGTATACGATCTGCAAGTGAACAAACCCTTATTCTGTTTTGCTGTCATGCAGTCCCCTTCGACCTTTTGGCTGAAAAAAATAACATAACCATGAAGTGGGAGAGAAAGGAGAATTGTCACAGTGTAGATTTTATATTCGCTTTCCAAAACATGCGTGTGTTGAAAGACAAGGGCCTTGAGTAAGATGCCTTGAGTCCTTGGTACGTTAGACAAATGTTTGTCCATGCTCAAGGCTCAGGGAAACAATTGCCTTCCCCAGCAGAGTAGCTTTAAGTTACTTTTTGTGTATCTCTATTGGCATGAAGGAGTTTCTGTGGGGTCCAAGGTCTGTCTATGGCTCCAGTCTAAGTTTGTGAAGTATATATAGTACTACAAGGACAGTTCACAAGCACTGTATTTTTGTACTTGAAAGTGCTGCAGAATTCAGTGAAATCTTAAGAGAATAGTGTCTTCTTCCTCAAGTAGGCTGCACTTCAAAACTCAAATGTACAGTGTCTTCTCCCTCTGCAGAGGCTCCTTGGCATAGCAGGGGTTAGTTTATGAATGAAGCATTTTAGAACTGGCTGAGAACATAGTGCAGCACAAAAGGCACAATGGGTCATGGTTTAAAGTTGCTGCAGTTATTCCAGGAACTCAAGGTAAG
>VZTF01000892.1:3777-163438 GCA_013397755.1 Cnemophilus loriae | reverse complement strand
AAAAAAAAAAAAAGCAGAGGAAAAAAACATATTCTTCTTTAAGCTGAGGCTCTGCTAGCTTCCTGATGGATAATAGGTGACAGTCCCCATGGGAGCAAATATTCAGACATTCTTATATCCAGCCAGAGGACATTTTTTCCCAACCAGTCCATCTTTACACTTTTTACTCTTATTTTATAAATTATGGCCCTACTTGTCAGAACTGCAGCCATCTCACAGAGAGTCCAGTTTCAGGCTGAGCACTGTTTGCTGGGGAAAAGGGGAGGAAAGAGAGAACAGATGCCAGAAAGGCAGAACGAGACCATCACTGAGATCTGACACAGTGAATTTGTGTGTGATTATCCTCCAGGCCATGAACCAAACAATGCCTGCTCATGGGGTTTGCCACAGCATCACCTCCTCAGTGAGAGCAGTAGCACAACCCTGGATGACTCCACTTGCTGAGATGAATTCAGCTCTTACATGGTAGCATTTTCTTGTCTAGGAAATCCTTATGAATCTTTTGGGGTTCTCTTTTCTTTTAAACACCTCCATTCTGAGAGGATCCTGCTGTGCATGTTTGGAGATACAGAAAAGATAGAGAGGGGATTTTTTTTCACCTTGCATGAACTAAACCATCTGTGAGCGTACAATACAGCTAAGACGGCAATGCTGTATGAAAAGCATTGTTCTTTCCACCCATTTTCATCCGTATTTTACCAAGCATAGAAAATTCTTCATTTTTACTTTGTCCACTATCATTAACAATGCCTCATGATGTTAATTAATACTGCAAGAGGCCAAACCTCAGGCTGACTGTCTCACATGTGAGTATTAGTTCTGTGGACTTGCAGAGCAACATCTGCCTGTGAATAGATTTTTTAAAATAATAATTAAATTAAACAAAAGAGAAGCTCTAAGCTGAATTTGTGGCTAAATGATTAATACCACTCCATGTTTAAGAATTTTTTTCCCAGCCTATTTTGTTTAATGATTTTTAAGTATGAATATTACATGTCATTCTGCAGTTAATTATTTATGCTGATGAAACATGGGTACTCTCTCTACCCTTTTTGGATTCTAAATGGAAAGGAACATATTTTCTAGACAGTTCCTTCTGAATAGTGATGGCTCACAGATGCTTCTTTCATCAGAGACAGAATCATCCTCAAGCCAGTTTAAGAAGGCTTGGAGTCCACTGGGAAAAACTCTGTTGAGAGCAGATCATTCACCACTGGCCACCAGCAGTGCACGTCAGGCTGCCAGCTCTGGGTGGGTTTCAAAAAGCCTGGTCTCAGAAATCCTTTCCTTCCTGGTGGGAAAACCTTTCACATGAAAGATCAATTAATCATCAAGGTCTATATTTCAGAATTTTTGGGGCTTTAGGAACAGTTTGCATCTGCCCAGGATTTTGAACTGAGCTTGGAATCTGACTAAGCAGAACTTTGACATTTTGAGCTTTCATTTTAAATCAACACGAAAGCAGTCATCAAATATTGAAATCCTCCAGGAGCTGGAATTATCTTTTTCCACCCAGCTCCAGTGATTACTGTTTACGGATCTCTTTGCAGCCAGATATCCCTCATTCTGTGAGCTCTTCTGGGCAAGAGCTTTGGCTGAAAAAAATCTGCAGCTATTATCTCTGTTATTGTGTCATTTCAGTCACAGAAAGGTATGGCTCCCCTGCACCATAAATCCCAGTGAATTACCAAATCCCTAGAGTCAGGTCTTGAGAATTAGACCTTTGTAATTAATTGATGGCACTTGAAGAGCCTGAACAGTAAGAAATCCAATGAGATATAGGTCCCAGAAAAAATAAGCTTGTTTTAACCAGTAAGACTACATGGTCTTGTGGCAACCAGTCCCACTTAGAAACTCAGTGTACTTCAGCATTCGGGGAAGCAGAGCAAGGTGTTACAAGCTGCTAACTACACATGTACGTCTATTAAGTTAAGGAGACTTCTTCTCTGGGGACAAAAAAGCACTAATACAAGGAATTAGAGAACACGTCTTTTACTGAACTAAGCAGTGAGACATAAAAACAACATTTGGTGGGACTTCTCTAATTTAGTATGGCGGGTACATCAGCTGTGATTAGTCCTTTCTGGAGATGAATTTGGAGATACTCTTGAGCAGCTGTAGAAACCAGGTGATGCAAAAATGCTGCTGCTGCTGCTGCTGCTACTATCAGGCAAAGACAGAAGCCGACCTGGAAGCAGACTTGGAAGCAGACCCGGACTAGCACCTGGATCTCAAATACTCCCCAGCCCCCCGGACACAGAGACACTGGAAATATTTCAATCATGTCAGGGCTCTATAACAGTAGTGCCCCAAGTCTCCTCCACTGCTGTCCT
Source organism: Cnemophilus loriae (assembly GCA_013397755.1). Classification (NCBI taxonomy): domain Eukaryota; kingdom Metazoa; phylum Chordata; class Aves; order Passeriformes; family Corvidae; genus Cnemophilus; species Cnemophilus loriae. Next base: position 161,105 of record VZTF01000892.1, on the reverse strand, counting down.
GGCAGGGACCCCACTGCCATGTCTGGCTCTCTGTCTCCTTGCTTTACTCATCCCACCAATCTCTCATCAAGAGAATAATGAGACTGGGCTGACATCTTTTTCTGGGAAGTACAAGATCTCAGCACTTATGCCGATTGCTGCAATGTAGGGAATAATCTTGGCTGCCTGGTGAGGGTGAAGGTATTCCCAGCTCTATTTACGTGGCAACTGGGTTTTCAGGTGCTTGTTCCCCAAACCACTAATTCAGCTCTAAATTGTGCAAACACAGCCTGTTGGCAAGAGCATTTCAGATGTCCATATGGGCTGGGCAGAGAATCGCAAGAGAGAAAGAGACAGGGATATTTCTCAGGGCCTGGCACTCTACCTGTAGCTCTTTGCATGTATTCAGTTTTGGACTCCCTGGAAGTCAGCCCAAATTGTGCCTGTAAAACAAACTCCAAAACCTGTGCTACATGTATCAGCTACTTATAAGAAAGTTTGCCGATGTTCCTGATGATGTTGTGTGATTTTTTTTTTATTCCGTACCAAAAATTTTCATTATTAAATAATTAAACAGAACGAAACTATAAAAACTCATGACGGTATATCCTTCTCCGACGAAATTTTCAAAAGCCAAAAAAAAAAAGAAGATTTGAAAGAGTATTTTCAGATACTTTATAACTCCCCATGTTTTAACAGGACTGCTCAGGCTGTGTGAAAGTCGGTGCTAACACAAGCTGTACCGTTGCCAGTACACCAAGCTAGGCCATCCTCAGCTAACTCCAGGAGCTGCCGGTGCCATGTAAACATATTGTCAGCTGTTTTCTACATCTCCCCAAAGTCCCTTTTGCCTTGAAACCTTCCTCTTCTCAGGATCGTCTATGTTTAAACAAAAATATGTTTTCTGACTCCTAACAATGACACCTTAACATAACTTCCTGTAATTCTGATAGCAGCTACCATCCTTATTTCCATAGCTTTCATCGTTCACCTTTAATCCTGTTTCTTTCTTGCTTGTCATTATTTGTCTTTGCCTTTATTCTTTCTGATCACTATTGTTATCCAATTTCCTTTCCTCTTTCATCTCTCCCTAACTCCCACTGCATTTGTGTCCTGTCATTTTATGATTTTGCTTTTACTCCCCATGTAGCTTTCTATCAAATATAGAACTTTGTAACTGACTTTACCTTCATCTTCCTACCTTTTTTCCCTTTTTTCTAGTCATGCTCTGAGGATCAAAGACTAACAATGCAGGCAGTTGCAGACTTCTCTCACACAAAATCCACAGGGCACAACTGCTCAGTCTCTTTCCCTGATGAATGGAAAAACAGCCTTTGGCGTCGTCTGTTATTCACATTAGGCTGAAGGCCCTGGGCGATTACAAATATCTCTTACACTGGAACAGGCTCCCCAAGGCAGTGGTCACAGCACCAGCACTGCCAGAGTTCAGGAAGCATTTGGACAATGCTCTCAGGCACATGGTGTGACTCTTGGGGTGTCCTGAGCAGGGCCAGGAGTTGGACTTTGGTGATCCTTGTGGGTCCCTTCCAACTGAGATTACTCTATGATTCTATGATTATTTGCAGTGTGCAGTGCCTGGAGTGGGGGGGGTCTGATTGCAAGTGGAGTAGATGCCATCGCAGTAATAATATCAGGAACTGGGGTCTGGCCTCACTGTCAGGCTTTGGCTCACTTGAGTGATGCAGGAAGATCTCGGAGGAGGCACCTGTGCTACATGGGCTTACCAAGCATCTACTTATTCTTTTACTTAGACTATTAAATATAAGGGGGAAAGTGAGGTAAGAAAATATCCGTGACACTTAAAAATCTTTGCCGTGCATTTAAATAGCAGCAAAGTTATGATCAAAAGTCAAAGTTTCCACCACCAGTCCAGTAAAAACAGAACCAAGGAAACCAAAAATCTCTTCAGAGTTTACTCCATCCCAAGAATCATTTAGTCTAACATGAGGTCCCTCACATGAGTTAAATATGTAAGAAAGAAGAGGTCAGAGGTGAACAAGATGCTTCATCAGTTTCTCCCACAGAATTTCCATTCTGGGATGTATCTGTCTTACTCAGTTTAATTTAGTATTTTAGACCACTTGGCAATATATGACATGCAGCCATTTCTGAGGGGAAGGATTGCTCTCATGTCAGCAATTGCACAAAACAGAATAAATCTCCTTCTGAATATATGAGGGAATTCCCCTCTCTCCTTTTTCTCTTCCCCAAGGGGAATGGTCTTCAAAGTTCAGAGGTACACTCTCAAACAGATACAAAATTAATATTTAATACACCCTATTTGGGATTTAAGAAAATGGAAAATGGGTCATCAACTTTAACTGCAATTCTAAAAATTTCCGTGATACCAAGTTACTTAACTGAAGTTCTGGAATACAGCTGTATTTCTCTTAGTTGTCAAACACAGCCATACTGAATGATGTCTTATGCAGTTCCAAGAAAAAGAGTTCGTGTCCTTCTCTTCAGAGAAACTTGTCCTGACAGAGGTGTCAGGGACAATATACTTCACTCAATTCAGGATTCAGCTCTTTGTCCCTGAAGCCGTTTGCTCAGCAGAGACAGACAACTCCGAGATGTTTCTTGAGAAAATTGAGCTCACAGACTGTGAGATTGGCAACAGACCTGTCCTAAAATACTCACATTTGGGATGAAATCCCACTCACCTATACATGAATCATTCTTTGGGATTAAATAGCTAATGTTAGCAAGGCTTAGACCTAGAAGGTATTGCCTGAACAAAGAGTCCGTGCTGGATTGCACTCATGGACTAAGTTCGCTATCCAAACACACGGGACCACAGCTCCTGTGAATTTATAATCCCCAGTTGCTCTTCTCTGTCATTCCTGTTTTTGTTCTTGCTGCAACTCTCCTCTGTGCCACTGTCTCAAAGGAGGAGTGTTTGATTTCAGACAGGTTGGGTTTCAGGGGCTCAGGTTGCAGAATTGTTCTGGGTATTACACAGCCTGAAGAAAGTCCCTCTTTGTGCTAGCAAGCACCTACTCTGTAATCCTCACTGACATATTTTCACGAGCTGTAGAAGAACAGAATGACTGTGCGGATCTGCACATAGGGTTGTAGGGGTGTAGAAATCCACCGCCCAAATACAGGTACTTATGTACTTCGGGGCTGAGCAGGTAAGCCCTTAAAACTTACGGTTTGATTCTGACTCAGTAGTTGTCTTGAAACATTTATAAGAGTTTCAGAGTGCCAACTTCAAGCATATGAATTAATCAACTGAGTTAGCCAGGCAGTGTCCCGCTGCAGCCAATGAAAATGAGAAAGCACCCCCTTGAGAAGCCATCCCAGACCCTAAACGCACTGCTTGCAATAGCCCTGTTGATGAGAGCTAGCCTTAGAATGCACTCATGGAGATCAGCTCTGTGGGCTTGTGTTGAAGTAGCACACAGTGATTAACCCCTGCAGTCAGGAGAAGCAGCCAGTGCAACACACCTAAGGGCTAAGCACAAGCACGCCATGGCCCCCAGTGTCTGTGGGTCAGAGCTGGTGAGCTCTTGTCTTGTAAGAGGGCAGGTTGCAGGCATGGTGAGGATGGGGAGGATGCGAAGTGAAACAGATGCTTGCCTGTCTTTTGACCCGGAGAACACGCTTCACTTTAGAGTGCTCATTAGGAGGAACTACAGTTTCCTCTGTCAGCTTGGTAAATCTGCTTTCACTCAGACTGCACGCTTGATAAAGCTATTTTTCCTGTAATGAATACCAATTTAAACTTCTCATGCAAAATTTTGTACTGTAGAGTCATCCTACCGCACGGGGTGTAAGCATGGAAGAGGTCTCTCTGCATTTGTGTTTGTGCAGCACCAAGCGCCAGGGTGTTCTCAGGCTGGAAGTAGGGTTCTTGGCCCCGCAATAATGAAAACAAAATTGACATTATTTGTTTTGTGCTAGTGCCTCTAGGCCTCAATCAAAAATGACACAAGACAACAGATGGATGCAAGTACACGGGGGAAACACAAGACAAAACATTTATTAATTTAGTAAGCATCGGCCACAGTGCACCAGCTGCTTAGGTATTAAATATTTTGTAGGCATCATTGTATAGATATAAAAATCATAATAATTGTTGTTATAACCTAGCCTATATGAGAGACAGAAAGGGTTTTTTCAGACTATTGTATCATGGGAATGGAAAACGTGGCTGTTAAAAGCAAACATTTCTGTAAGTATAAGCATTCAGTCATTCTTCAGCTGTAAACACTACATTATCCTTGATTGTGTTGAAGCTGATAGTCATGTTCTCATTTAAAAGCTGATAAATATCATATTAGAATTTTCTGACAAGTTTGTCTGCAGTACGCAACTGGTTATACTGTCAATGCTGGCTGATTTTACATCTGTTCAGATATTTAAACTGTTTTGAAAAGAAAACTTATCCCTTCCAAAAACACCCCAAAGCATATTAAAGTGTCACTGGTATATGAAACACATAAGAAGGAAAAGCAGATAACAAAAGTCATTGCAGACATTAAAACAATATTTTAAAGATGAACTTATGAAAATGTAGAGCTTGTCATTTTAGATTTTACGATTTCAATAAATATTTTATTGACTGTTTTTTTGACTGGCTCAAACAGGAAAATATTAGGCCCCAAGCTCATTGCTCATCAACCCCTTGAATGGCTTGGTTGTTTTTGCCGAATCCATGGAACCACAGGGAAATTTCCAATGATTTTTTTTTAGTTGGAAAAATCAAAACTGCAATTTTTCAGGGCAATGTTCCAAGCTTGATTAAATTCTCTCAGGGTTATTTTCTCAGACATTTAATTTAATTTCTGCTGCAATCACAGGAGAAGAGTTAGGCGTGCCTGATTTCCGCATTTCTTTTCATGTCAGAGGTCCACGCTCATGCTGTGGGTGGCCCATCAGGCATGACTATCATTCCAATTTCCAAAAGTACGCTGAAAGATGCTTCCTTAATATGGAAAGACAAGGATATTTAGTTTAGGCCCGATTCATTTACGTCTAAAACAAATATATTTTCCCAGGTGATTTTGCTGCCCATTAATTTTGTTTGAAGCTTAAAAGTCCCATTTACTTGCTCTCAAATTTTATAACTAACTGTTTTTATCTAAGGTAGTTTTCGTTGTCTTCTTTTTCATTTTTAAGGGACAGAAAATATTAACGGAAATTCTTCCCCCTAACTTTTCATGGACAACCTAAAGCAATTTTACAGGGAGCACATGAAACAAGTGAAAACATATGGAGCAAGGAGTTTATGTATATAGTACATGGTATGCTTCGCCAACCTACATAACCTTTATTCATAGTTCCAGCTATTTCTTTCTCTCTCTCTTTTTTTTTTTTTTTTCTTAAGAAGGGGAAGAATGACAGCAATACTGAATTCACTGAATTGGTTCCATGTGTGTCAAATAGTCTGGAACATATTCCCGACTAATATAACTAACCACTAGCTCCAGAGAAGGCATGTCAGATAAGGTAGCAGACTTTTAATCTCTGCAAACACTAGGGAAACATGACATGAGATTTGGAGCTGCTTATGGTTGTTTTCTCTCATCAATAAACAATAACTATCTTTCAGGTACTCATTACGTGTTTTGACAGCTGACAAAATCCGTAAAGTACAATTCCCAGGTATATGGATCATGTGAGGTTCAGATGTACTTTTTCTACATAAAAATCAAACTGTAAAATTTGCTATGCACTCCTTAATATTTCCCTTAGTTCTTTTTTTTCTCTGCAAGTGACTCTCTTGTTAGGACAAATGGAAGTAGCGAGAACCTTGGCCTGTTCCCAAGTGACAGAATGTTTGTATAGTGAGAATGCAATTATAAAGCATTTACATGTTCTTGAAAGTGAATATATGTTACAATAATTTTTTTTTTTTCCAAATAGGTATTTTTTAAATTTCTTGTCTTTCAGTGGATTTAATATGTACTTTGGAAAGGCTAAAAGTGGGATATCTCTAACCACCCCTCTTACAGCTTGTCCCATCTCTTATTCTGGCTGACATCTAAACTAAATTACCCAACACAGGGGCAATACTCATCTTTGAATAAATGCTTATCTTAGCGCTGAATTTAGTTTTTAGAAAGACATTTATATAGACAATTGCATTATCCAGTAGTAGAAAATAAAAGTTGCATACGTTTTCCTCAAATTTAATCCTGGGATTTTGGTGGATGGACTTAATTAATTGAATTTCAGTCTCATGTTTAGGTTGTCAGTACCTGTCTTATGGAATTGCAGCCTTGTTACACACCAAATAGCCCAAAATCTTCCCCTCGTGGACTAAGAAAAACTTTTGAATTTTGGCCATCTTCTGGATTCTTGACAACCTAAGATTTTTTGCCCTTAAGAGGCCATTGAGATGGTCAGAGTCAGATCTTAAGACTCTTCCTGCCCGTGGTAAACACTTCCTACCGTGAGGAAGCCGAAGTCTCCTTCAGCAATGCTCTGCAGTTTAGGTTACCACAAGGGGTCAGTAGAAATCAGTGAGAAATATTCCCTCCTTCTCCACCCCAGAAACTATGAAACGCTCACAGCCACTGTGTCATTCCCCGTTAATTTCAGGAATCCAGAGAGGGAAAACCAGACGTGATTGTTTTCTCCTTTATAACCAGACAGATTTTCCTACTAAAATATATGAGTGGTTTCCTAACATTATATAGAAGTTTGCTTTTGATCAAAGCTAGCTGGGGTTCGAAAGCTGGGGTTCATTTATTTTTCCAGGATAACTTTTTCTCTGTATTTGTTCATTACACTTGTTAAAATGAGTGCTTCAAAGATGGCACAGATTTATGATCAAGGAGCAAAATTTTTGTTTCTTCCAAACTAGGTTTTGAAGAACTACTTTTTCTTTCTAAATTAATAGAATTGAATTTAAAATAAATTTTAAAATAAATTAAATCATATGTCCTTGCAACTAAGCAAGTAGTTGAGAGCAGTTGCATATATTTTCTGTCCAAATGCTTATGTAACTCTTTACTATTTTATTCATGACTTCCCCATGAAGACTATTCATCACACTTGCACTGTTCTCTCTGTATCACATTGCTTTCATTCCAAAGGATGCTGGGGAAAAGTGGGAAGAAAAAAGATTGCAGACTTGAAGTTTGATTCTCTGTCACTTCTGTGACAAAGCTGTACGCCTAGGGAGCATTCCAGTCATAAATGACAGCAAATTAAAGACCTGCCTACACCACAGTGGGAACCTGCATCTCATAAACTTTACCAAATACCATCTGACCATTTTCCTTCAGGCAAGTAGCAGGTCAAGCTGATGTCAGTTAATCTTATACTGCAGTGGTACACTAGGTAGTGTTCATGGAGCCCTTGAAATTCCTCTCACCTTTTCTTGCTGTAGCCATTCATCCTGAACAGTCCAGATGTAATGCAAAAGAAGTAACGCTGGGAAATAGATTTGGAAATATTCAGATTTTAATTTATTGCAGACTTGCAGGAAAAGGCTCAAAATACTGTTAAAAAAGAAGTCCAGTGGTTGAAGCTGTCAGGGAATTATGGGTTTGTAGAGTCATTTGCTAGAAGTATTACTGTACTTTGGTTCATTTGTATGACACAGACAGAATAAGTGGTAGAAAATTAAACTAGATCAGGAATTTTGCCTCCAACAAATCAGAGTTTGGCCAGTCCTGTTGATGTTTCAGAAAAAAATTTCCACTGGTATCACTGTGCTTTGTTTGGAGCTGGTGTATAACGAATGTATGTTCAGCGTGTTGTGCAGAAAGGGTATGCACAGTGAAAAAGGCTGGTTTTTTATGCATATTGCAAAACCAAAGCAACATCACTCTTTTAACCCAGGCAGTGACATTCCCTAAGCCTCTTGTGGCTAATATGCACAGCAAGCAGAGGCTCTGAAACACCTTTTTTTTTTTTGCAACACTTGCAATTCATTATGACTGTAAAATGCATGCTCATCAAAAACTGTTAAAAAAACCCCTAATTGCAGTTGAAGACATAAGAAGCAGTAGATTTAGAGTTGCATACTGTTTTGTGCATTGAATATTGTGGGAAATCCTGCTGAAAATGTAGCAGAAACAGGTCCCAATCTATGTTGGAGGGCAAAAAGTGCAAGCTCTTGCCACATGCACTGTGAGATGCTTATCAGCTGATGGCAGATGGAAGTGGGATTGTGGCATTGGGGTGCTGATTGCACACGCTGCATTCAGCTGAAACCTGTAAGAAATTACTTCCTTCCCTGTTCCCAAGGGAACCTGGAGAGTCACCTCTTTGGACGGTAGTAAAGGAAAAGTGAAAATCAAAGCAGGAGGCTCAGAACTATCTGTGGTGAGGAAGTGCTGTGCCTGCTCCTTGACATCAAGAGAGGTGTACAGACAAAGGAAGTTATGTCTTCAATTCAGAAGATAATAAGATGTTTAAAAATATAATTTCTCTTTTTATTTTTTAGTATTATATCCTGGAAAACTCAAACCCAGATTTTTTTGGGCACCAGAACTCATTTCCTCCACTGTGCAGAATGTCATTCTTACTTGTTTGTGAAGATCTGATCAAAGCCCTAGGGTTCAAAAAGCTTTTTGATGAATGGTTGTGTCTGGAGGCCCAAAGTGAGACTGGACCCTTGATGAGCTACCTGCTGTAAATAAACATTGCAAGTGATAGCTCATCCACTATGGACTGAATAACCAAGGTGGAGATAAACTACAACTATCACCATGCAGACTTGGAGAGCCAAGATACAGGCAATGACTAAATTACTTGCCTCAAGTCACACCAGAGCTAGAAACTGAACTTCAGTGTCCTGAATCTCCTTTCTGCCTCTTAAACGTCCCGTCTTTATCTATTTACTCCTGCAGTCATGATCCAAACTGACATTTGTGGCCTGACAGATGCACCTGACTGAGGACAGACATCGTGCCGGTGTCCTCTGGAGGGAAGGTAGAAGGGGGCCTCTGGACTGGAGCTCCAGCATGCCAGGTGCTCAGAAAAGAGCTCAGGTTGAAAGCTTCAGAGGAGCCCTGAGGTGAAGAAAAAAAGGAAAAGTTTTTACTTGGTAGGGGGGAAAAAGGAAACTCGCTTGATAAATACAAACTCAAGACATATTTAGAAGCTGAGTATGCAAGCTGAACTTTCCCTGGGGCTAATTGCTGTAATGGCATGTTAAATAAATCCTTTCTAAACTTGGCTGTACCACATGAACGCTGTTTAAATAACGAAGTGCTCATGGACAAATTATCAAAAGTATTAGGCAGAAACAAGCTTTTATTTAACTGGAATTGAAATACATGGTGGTTTTTTTCCATCTAGTTATTGTGACCGTCACAAATCAGATAATTTTTTTTTCTGTTAATCTTGAGGCTTCCTCTCCTTTTGCTGCCCTGGTTAACCACAAATACAACACATGTTTTTCATCTTTACTGTTTTTCATCGTTCCATGGCAGACGCAGGAATGTTCTTTCTCCTTTATTGAGCAGTTGGTAACTTCTGGGCCTTTCCTTTTCTGTTGTGCACGCTCAAGACAAGGCAAAGCTGCTGGGAAATGGAAGATATTTATGAAATGGTAGTCTCCATGGTCAAGCTTCTTGAAGAAGGGTACTTCAGCTGATGAGTTAAAACAGCCTGTACACCAATTAAATCTGAAGTGGTCCATTCTGAGGAAAAGACAGAAGGAAAAAACAGAGGAGTACAGGATAGTTCTGCAATCTAAAATTCTTAAATCTGGAAAGTTTCTCTCATTCTGGGTATATAGAAAAAACTAGATTTCTATATATAAATTTATATGTATAAATTTATAAATAATTATAAACAGCTTATAATTTTAGATATATACGCAATATATAAATTTATAAGATTTCTTACCTATTACATATGCATGCATATTTATATATACACTACATAAATACAGAAATAACTAGATTATCAGTCATAGACTTCCTGACATGCTTATTGTAGCAGACAAATGACTCTAAAAAAGAGAGCAGGGGGTCAAATGGCTGATTGCACCCGAGGACTAACAGACTGCTAATGAAATTCCATAATCTTTCTAACGGTTTCCCTAGTCAATGAAATGACAGAAATTATTAACCTAATTGGAGAACCCCAAGTGTCAGTTGCAAAACCACTCAGTAAAAGGAGGTGCTTTGTACTGGTTCATTCCTATTCCTTATCTATTTAGTGGTCACTTGTGTTGCTATAAAGCACCAGAATCGCCATTTAAAGCGTGCAGCACATGAGGGCTCTTTGCAAGTGGTAAGAAGGAGAGTCTCTGCTGGCATTCAGCCTCATGATCAGACATGATGTAATCACAGAATATCTCAAGTTGGAAGGGACCCATAAGGATCATCAAGTCCAAATCCCTACTCCTCACAGGACTACCTTACACTAAACCATGAGACCGACTGTCCTTCAGACAGGCTTGGTGCCACTTCACACAGAAAAAAACATACAGATTCACATCTTTTAGTGTTCAGAGATGCCTTTTATTTAAGTAAATATAAAGTAAAATCAGGAATGTATATGTCCACAATATGAAAATATAAGTTATATGTTTGGTAGCTTTTTTATCTGGGAATATACACAACACTTTATTTAATTCTTTTGATTAAATTTTTCCTTAAAGTGTTTTCAGAAGACAGGAGAAATAAAAGTATATGATTCTTCTAAGCCTTAGAATAATGTGTTTACATATCAAGGTATCTGTTTCACAGAAATCAATATCTTTTCATTTCATCTGGGGAAGAATAATATTAGACACTTGTTGGTTCTTGGCATTCTTAACACTCGTTTGCAAAGGGAAACAAAGAATTTTACAGCAGCTTCCAAGACAGCATACTATTAGATCTTAATACTTGCATTTCCTCACAAACATTGATTTGCTGTTGTTATTGTTGTGACTGCATCCAGGTGGTCATATCGTTTGAAGGAAATATATAATTAAATTGATATCACTAAATTGTACTTGGTATATTCGTGCCTGGCTAGGTCTCAGACTGAAAAGCAAATCATTTGATTTTTCTTCAGAAATGGAAAACTCAATTCCCTCTTATGAACTCCTTGACTGTTAGCAACCATCAGGACTGATACAGAGGGAGGCTGCTTCTAGCTAAGAGGCTTCTGGGAGGTACAGTGGGGCCAGCAGCATAGTAGAAATCCTCATTTAGATTGCCATGCACATTCCAGAAAAGTGCCATTATCCCAGGCGTGGTTTGGGCTGGGCTGGGGGCAAGAAGGGAGTGTGAGGCAGAGGAGGTGGGGCAAGGCATTTTAGAACTCCGAATGTGCCCCTCGAAGTGCTTCCCACTTCCACCAGGAGTCTGGGCACTTTTCTCTGAGCCAGAGGGCCAGGTCCCTTGACAAAATGATAGAAACTACTTTCTATTCCTTCTCCCCAGAGGGGCTGCAGTCAGTGGATAATTGGTTGTACTTGTACTTTCACCAGGAAATCTTTCCACACAGAAACTGTATTTAAAGTATTGATGAAAGCTTTCCTTCACAAACTGTTTTATCTGTCTGAAAATTACTTCCTCTAAACAGGCCCAGCCAACTTCATTGTGTATTTGTTAAAGACATGGATGCATATGCATTTTTGTTTCATTACTATTAGACTTTTCTCTCTGTTGACCTTTAGTCCATGTCTGTTCTAATATCAGACTTGCAAAGACCACGTGATGTGAATATTTAAGTACCCTACCTAGAATGCATTGAAAGAGCCTGAATTTCAGAGATCTGGGGCTGTGGTTTCCCAACGTCAGCCTCATTTAGAAGTTTTGCAGTCCATTTGAGCTTTTAGGCAACGAGTCATTCCATACATTTTCACACAGGTTGCAGCAAGGACATGAATTTTAATTTTCTCTAAATATCCCTGCGGATATTAATTGCAGAGTAATAGGATGTGATACTCTTTCTTCTGAAAGGTTTCTTCTTACACATCAACATTGATCACGATCATCAGAAGTCCTGTCCAAGAAACAATCACTTAAACCAAGCCATAGCTCTGTGGTCTCTGGATGACAACCTGCTCAGGTGCACGGTTTTGGCACCTTGTCTTTCCTCTGCTGCTGCAGGGAATCTCTGCCCACATCGAAGGGCAGTGGGAGAGGATCAGCTTTGGCAGAACAAAACTCACTGAAAACTCACGTGTTTTGTTCTTCCTGTGGGACCATGACCCTGCTGATAGAACACGCTCTGTGGTGCTGCAGCTGGACACCGAACAGTCCGTGAGCAGGGATGGGTTACACTGCACAGCTGCCTTGGTACTACCCTCAGCCGTCCATCCTGGCTGCAGCTGCAGTTTGCCACCTGGGCCATGCACAAAAACAAGGCTCCATGGGCAGGGGCAGGTCGCATGGGATGAAGTATCACTGGGCAGAAAGGTCAGTCACTCCTGCCCGTGGGTTTGGGCACGCAGAGACCACATGTGCAGCAAGCTGGAGCACGTCACGCTTCCTGGCGGGGCTTCAGCTCCCAGAGTTAACTTTACTCAAGAGAAAACTATGCCAGATTCTGGCCTTTGAAGATTTCGGTAAGCTTCTTTTTCAGGGAAAAAGGGCTGCCAACTGGGATTTTTTGTGAGTTGACTGCTTTTCAAAGATCTTTGTGAAGGGGCTTGGTTAAGGGCATTGCTGGGGGAAACCAATTATAATTTTCAAATACGTTAGACTTAAATAAACATTTAATTAAAATAAGACCAGCTTTTTCAGCCATTGCCTGTCTTCTCCTGTTTGTAGAGTTGGGGAGTTCTGGGGAATTCCTGATACTACACATTTTTTGAGAGCGTCAGCAAAATTCTCAAACTAACCTTCAGTACTTCCTTTCCTTTCTCTTCCCTCCCTCCCAACCCTTTTTCTTAGACACTTTAACCTACTTTTTAGTCTCTCATTTTTCTGTTTTCCCCTATTTCTTGCAATATAAAATTTTCTTCTAACCTTTTCCTCCTTGCCCATTTCTCCCTGGTCCCTTTTCCATCCATTTTCTCCTCCAGTTCAACTGAACCTCACCACAAACCATGTTATCTCCATAATAGCCTCTGCCTAATGATGGAAGAAAATACCCTGGAACACCAGCTTTCAGCAGCTGGGAGCCAGGATGGTATGTGTAACATGACTTTTCATCCTCCACCTCAATCGGTATAATACTTCTTCAAAAGTCTGTCCACCTTTGGTGGCACCAAGAAATGTAACTGGGCTAGCAAGAGGAAGAATCAAAAAAAAGATGATTTTGTCACTTGAGCAGCTCCAAACCACTGTATTTATTTATGGCATAATCAGCATTATTACCCCAACAGAGAATGCCACACTAGATGTTGAGTGTGTGTCTTTGCAGTTATTAAAACCTATAAATATCTTTGATAAAATCAAACAGAAAATATTTGCCACACGAGGATTTTCTTTCCAAATCATCCGACTGATATTAGTTTGACCCAGGTTGAAAGCTCCCTCACCTGCCAAAATAATTTAATTCCAAATTGCCCTGCTCTTTCTTTTCCTTTTTTTTCCCCCTCTTCTTCAATAACTTCCAGTGCTTAAGTGTGTCTGCTTGATAGGACATGATTAAGGAGCACCATACCGCATTGAGATAAAGTAACTCTAAACAGTATTTTAATCCCTATTTTGCTGAGGACAAACATGGTATTATGCAGCTGCTTTACACTGGCTGCTATTGGACTGTTCTGGTTTTGTCTGGAATAGAGTTAATTTTCCTCCTAGTGATGTGTTTTGGATTCAGTATGAGAATACTGTTGACAAAACACTGATGTTTTAGTTGTTGCTAAGCAGTGCTTACCCTAAGTCAAAGACTTCAGTTTCCCAGCCTCTGCCAGCGAGCAGGTGTACAAGATGGGAGGGGGCATGGCCAGAACAGGTGACCCGAACAGGCCAAGGGGATATTTCATACTACAGGACATTTTTCTCAGTACCTAAACAGGGGTAGTGGGTGGCAGTGGGGCTGATCTCTGCTGGGGGACAGGCTGGGCATCGATTAATGGGTGGTGAGCAACTGTATTGTGCGTCACTTGTTTCTCTCTCTCTCTCTTTGTTGCCACCCTTTTCACTACAATTACTGGTTTTGTTCTATTTTACTTTATTTCAATTATTAAACTGTTCTTATCTAAGCCCGTGGGTTTTACCTTTTTCTGAATCTCCTCCTCATCTCACCAGGGTAGAGGGGAGTGAATGAGCAGCTGCGTGACGTTTCACTGCCAATGGGATTAAACCACAACAAAGACATGCATTAACACAATAAACCATTCTAATTTTTTTACATGGCTTCAACAACACAAAAAAATACAGTTTAGCAAACATGGGCAGCAAATACATATGATTACCAACTGCAAACAAATACTCAAAGCACAGCTTTAGCCTTTCCCACAATTTAGAGTTATGGCATTATTTGCAAAATAAAAATTAAAAACTAAAATAGCCCAATGAAAAGCTACAGTTCTACTTAAAAGAATGAGACTGAATTCTTATATACAATTCCCATGCATATTTCTGCTCAGACTTTCTTTCTTCAGCTCCACACTAAGCATAAAACATGATTTTTCTTTCCTATTTTAAAGTATGCAAAATGTACAAAAAATCCTGTATTCTTTGCCTGTTGACCTTAACTTCTAGGCTTTCCTAACTTTTAAATGTTTGCCCTTATAAATGTAGTTTACCATCAATCTCAGCATTCTTATCCTTGTACTGTAATTAAGGTTTTGGAGACATTTTGCTTTACATCTGTGGGTATTCTGTGAACTATCACTTTTTCACTTGTCAATTCATTCTTAAAAGCAGTTCTTTTTAAATTTTCATAATGTAGAAAAGTTAATCCAGGGAGATTCAGCAGACTGAGGATTCAGTGGCAGTCTAAATAAATCTGGATCAGGTGAGAAAGTGTTTTCAGAGTCACACCATGAATGCCAGCCTGCTTGCAAATTCTGTTTCAGCTGTGAGCATACCGTTCAGACTGGAGGCATTTCAAAAGCAGAGAAAACCTTTAGATCCTACTAAAGATAAACAATTTCTAGGCATCAAGAAAAATTGTAAAATCTCATTCAAAGTGACGGGTTCCTCTGCCAGTTAAAATTATTGAATAGAACTGGAAAGACAAGCCTGGGTGGAGATCACATACAATGTCCTTTGTGTCATGGATTTGATAATGGTGCTCTGAATTTTGGAAAGCTAATCGTTGCTAGATTGGAGGTTTCTTTCTCTTCATTTCCACACAAACAGAAAAATTCTGTAAAAAACCCAGTTTGATGATAATTTTTTTAGGAGACCTATGTTTAGCTATAACAAAAAAACCCCAAAATATAATACTTCCCATTAATCTTCTCCACACCATGAGACAAACACTACCAGTTTCCACATAACTCCTGTCCCTCTGATAAGGATTAAATTCTGCCATCTGTTAAAATACAAAACGTAGCATAATTTAAAAACTCATATAGAAAAAGACATGAAGCATAACTCCTGTTTTTTGGTTTCAAATGTAAATTGATCTATAATCAATGTGGGAATTTTAGTCACATTCAGTTTTTCAATCACTTGAGTTTTCTCTGCTTTCTAGACACCATTGAAATACAGATTCAGTGTTCTATAAATGGAATGAAATTATTCATTATACCTATTAATATACATATGCATTACCTTGAACTGCACACACTGGTTATTACATAGTTCAGACAAATCACTAAATACTTAGTATATTGTATTACTTTTTCACCTATGGAAAATAATCCAGTGCATGACATTTACCAAACTACAGAAATTTGATACACTAAGCATGTCTGAAAGCATCTGTCATGTCTGATCAAATCATCAGACTAATGATGCAACCATATAAAAGTCTCCTTCTAGTTAAAATTTTCATCATATCTTAACAGGCATTTTATATGTCATGTCCATCATTTAGAGGGGATAATTTCCATACAAGATATAAAAAAAAAAAAACCCAAACAAACCATTTTTCCTGTATTTAGTTATACAGGTCTTCATCTTCTTCTTGCTACTAGAAATTCATGCATGTGAGTAAAGAATAGCATCCTTACACTATTTTTAAGACTCTAAATGCCTTCTGCAATGTAAGGAATTAATAGCCAGTGGGATTTGCTATATCTTGAAATATGAATAAAGACACAGAGCTTTATCTGAGAAATTAGACCTTGTATGCCATATGTTTTTCAGATTTTTATATCTTTCCATTTTGTTATAAAAGTTCAGAGAATATTATACCCATCTCTGAGGACACGTTTTGTTTAGCTCTTAAGTGTCTGCATTCATATTTCACTTACATCACTTTCCAAAAATACTGCCTTCAGCAGCCTGAGAGCCGAAGCAGAGGGGTGGCTCCAAGAATGGGAATAACGGGAGTTTTATTTTACTATCCCACAACTGCATTTCAGCTCTCATCACGCAGGGGATACCCCTCCACCCCAACCCACCCCACCCCACCTCCAACATTTTTGATGTGTCTTGCAAAGTTGTAAATGACACTACTGTTTGTGAAACCAGGCTTTTAGATGGTGAACTCTGTGTTGTGAACTACAGAACTGCCTTTATCTATTAAAAGCTCCACTGGGTTGCCAAACTGCACTAAATTTGTGCTAAATTCTGACTGCTGGCAGAAAGGCATCTCAGTCGATGCTCATGTGACTCTAAGATTTTGTCCTTAAAAGAAAAGGTGATGTTGGCTAAGTTTTGTCTTAGGCATGTGCAGTAGTGGCAGATGTTCTTGGCAATTGTTAAATGAGCTCCAGATGGTAGCTTAGAAGTTTGACCTTAAACATTTTCTCTCCTTCAACCGTAATTTTTAAATGAAGAGATGTGTAGAGCTTGTTAAATTTTTCTCCAGGATTTAGACGTAAGATAAAATGATGAGGCTCATCAAGAAGATGGATGATGATATTATCTTGTCTTGAATTCATCGCAAGTGAAGTTTGACAGAATCATCTGTTCACCATTATCTATAAAAAGATTTTAAGGGAAAAGAAATAGCTAGGTAATTTTGTTCTTTTTAGACCTCATAGAAACTAAAGAAAACCAATTTTCTGTTTGAATCTTTTATTCACTATTTAATAAAATTTCATCTATTTATGCAGATTGTTTTCTGCTAGGCTGCTCAGGGTAAACCCTAACTTGATATGTTTATCCTAAGAGAGAACAAATGACTCTGCTCTGAGATTTAAAGAACTCTTGTAAAATTTCCTTTCTACTTCAAAAGACGATGTACATATTTTTAGATCATTTACTACTCTTATAACAGTAATCACCAGATAGTTTGTCAGAGATTGTAAGAAAGCTCATCTCCACAGGAAGCTTTATAATTTAGAAAATAACATCTTAAGTCATCAAACTCTCCTGCCTGCTGGATTTATTTTCTACACGCAAGGTTAAAGGAGGATAACTCACTGTTCATTTCCTCAATAGAAAAGAAAACAACATGTCATTGCAGTAAAACTTCTGTATGCTACTTCTAGAATGGGTACATGTAGTGACGTGGGTGATTTTTGAATGCAAAATAGACGTGCCGTAAAATCATCATCTGATTTCATTTTCTCCATTGATTTCTTTTTGCTCTGATGCACCCACAATTCTACCATTTACACTGAAAATTGTACTCCACAGTCACATTTCTCCCCGCAGAGAGCAGGTAAAAGTCCATCTCAGAAGGGCAGCAGTCTCAGGGCAGGAGCTGAATCCTTTTGGGGCACAGGCGCAAGACCAGAGCTGTGGGGGCACAGCTCGGCCGGGCTCTGCACACCCTGCTTCCCTCCTATGGATGTGGTGGTGGTTGAAGCAGACAGGGTCATATCCATGTCTTATCTCAAAGTGGGCTTGAAAGCGCAGCGCAGATGCATGCACAGACAGGACTCTACATTTATCGTGCATCTGATAGTTTAGATATAGTCATAAAAATAAAAACATCATATATGGTCTGGACCCGCAGACCTGCTTGGCGAACTTGGTCTCCTTGTATGACAGGGTGACCGACTTAGTGGATGAGGAGAAGGCTGCAGATGATGTCTACCTACAACTTTGGCATTACTTCCCGCAGTATTTTTCTGGAAAAACTGGTTGTTCATGGCTTGGATGTGTGAATGCTTCAGTGAGTAAAAAAACCATCTGGATGGCCAGGCCAGAGTGGTGATGGATGGAGTTAAATCCAGTTGGTGGCCAGCCACAAGTGGTGTTCCCCAGGGCTCAGTATTGGAGCCAGTGCTGTTTAATAACTATCAGTGAGTTCACAGAAAACACCAAGTTGGGTGGGAGTGCTGATGTGTTGGAGGTTAGGAAAGCTCTGCAGAGGGATCTGGACAGGCTGTGTTGGTGGACTGAGGACAATTGTATGAGGATGCACAAGGAAAAGTGTTGGGTCCTGCTCTTCGGTCACAACAACCCCATGCAGAGCTAGAGCCTGGAGGAAGAGTGGTTGGAAAATTATCTGAAGTAAAAAGCCCTGGAGGTGCTGATCTACATACAGCTGTACATGAGCCAGCATTGCTTTGGCCAAGAAATGCACTGGCTTGTATCAAAAATAGTGTGTCCAGCAGGACCAGGGCAGTGATTGTCCCCCCGTACTCAGCACTGGTGAGACCACATGTCGAATTCTGTTCAGTCCTCACTACAAGAAAGACACAAGTGCTGAAGCATATCCAGAGAAAGGCAATGGAACTGGTGAAGGGTCTGGAGCTCCGGTCTTACAAGGAGTGGCTGAGGGAGCTGGGTTGTGCAGCCTGGAGAAAAAGAGAATGAAGGAAGATCTTACTGCTCTCTGCAGCTACCAGAAAGAAGGTTGTAGTTAAGTGGGGGTAGGCTCTTCTCCCAGGCAACAAGAAATGGGACAAGAGGAAATGGCCTCCAGTTGGATCAAGAAAAGGTATATTTCGGATGTTAGCTAAAGTTTTTTCACTGAAAGATTTACCAAGAAGTGGAACAGGCTGTTAAAGGCCTGAGATCTCTGAAGGTATTTAGAAGTCATAAATATGGTGCATAGGGACATGGTTTAGTGGTGGACTTGGCAGTGATGGGTTAACTGTTGGACTTGATGATTTTAAAGCTCTTTTCCAACTTAAATGATTCTATTATTCTATATCCTACTGCTTCAACCACTTTGGCACCTGAACTTCTGGACCCAAATTTATGAACTTTAGAAGAAAGAAAGTGAAGGCTAAATAAAGCTGGCAAGTAGAATCTGAGCCTTCAATTGTAAAACATTTCTAGGCCTTTTTGAATAAATAAATCGCTGGAAATATTGACTTGGAAATATTTAAAGGCTGCCATTGATCATATCTTTGATCTATAGATAATACAAGAAAATAAGATCTAATAACACATCTTATTAAAGCTGATGAATGTAATCAGTGGCTTTCAGCCTGACTGAATATTGAATATTCCTTTATATAGCAATAACTCAAAAGAGTAGAGAGTCATTGCCCAAGGTAAGTGGAAATAAAACCATGAGGCCAAAAAGGATTCCCTGAAGTTAATTGCACAACAGTCGGGCTGTGGTATTGATTTATGCAAACGCCCATTGCTGTGTGTGCATCAGACAGGTAGGAGTACGTTTCACTGAGGGAGTGACCCTGGGAGCAGGCACAGAGGTTTGGGACAATCCCAGGTGGCTGAAACAGGCACCTTGGTGCCCGTCATCCATGCCTCAAGACTTCAAGGAGCAAAGGTGGGCCCATAACACCCAAGCAGCACCTGGATGTAACCTGCAGATAGAAGATTTTCCGGTCTTTGATGAAATATATGAAAAGTACAATTAATTTAATCACCATCCACTATAGACATACTCATCATTGGGTTCAGACAAACAAAATGAACTGTTGTCATGAGGTGCAGGCTAAGGCCAGCTGGCTGCTACAGGACAAATGAGTGGGGCACAAGTTTGGCCTGTTCAGAAGGGAGAAAAAGCAGTTTGTTTCTTTTTCAAGTTGCTGGAGAATGGAAGTTTGTATATCAATAGTCATGATGAATTCATCATGTGTAATTTGAAACCAGCCTGGTCCAAAAGTGTCCAGAAGACTGTTAAAATCAATGTAACTATGGAGTGAATAATTAGAATTCAATCAATAGGGAAAGATGCTGATTCTTAAGATAGAGAAATCAATATATAGTGTGGCAGAAATCATAAATTGTAATGGCTACATTCAGAAGGCATCCTGTTCTGTACGTTTAAGATTACCAAGTAATTACATCTTTCAATCCCTCTGTGGGTATCTACCCAGTATACACAAAGCTCTCTCTAGCTGTACCTCAAATTTTCTCCCTTAACCACAGAAATTTGGCACATGTTCTGGTCAACTTTGGGAAAATTTTAATTTAAAACGAAAAAGCAGATAGGCACAAAGACAGCTTTCTTAATGCAAATGAAGAATTCACTCATGCAGATCACTTTGATAATTATATTAACTATTAAGTTAAACACAAAGATTTAGTCTGAAGGTGTCCTGTCAGAAAAATTGTTCTGTTAGTATTTCAGGGATTTAAAGCCCTGCCTTGAGGCTCTAAAAGGTCTATAATGGGCCTAGAGGTGTGGAGACAGTAACTAAAATGGTTACCACCTCACGGTAGCAACTTGGGTGTAGAAAGTCATCAGAATTTGAGTACAAAGTGTGCAATATCTGAAGCAGTTAAAATAGCCTTAGATTTCAGGGAGACTGTATTGAGAAGCAGATGTTTGCATCAAAGCTTCACAGTGAAGCTTTGACACAAGCTTCTGTGGTTTATTTTTGGGTTTTGATACAAATCCCACTTAAAATAAAAGCACATGAAAACCATGTGAAATTATATGCAAATATATTGTACTATCTCTCTTAAGCCATCTCATTAAAGATGAGCAATAATAAATTTGAGAGTCTTTCTGTGCAAAGCCCACCAACTTCAGTTGCTGAAAATAAGCTCTGGAGTGCAGCAGAAAAGCAAGCAAACAAGTTCCTGGAATAAAATAAGCAGAAAAGAGATGAGAGAAGATAGTGACATGTAGTATGTTGACCTAAAAAATTGCTCAGTAATAGATTTTATTTCTGTGATCTGTAGGTGATCCTCAGTTCATCTGCACATGGTCTTGCTTCTAAAAAAAAAAAAAATCCATTTCTCAATCCTGCAAGCTAAGCTTAGCAGCTACTCCATCTGCTGAGCTACAGCAGCAGGCAGAGGCTGTGCTCTGTGGCTGGGTGTTATTTGTATCCAGGGTACAGTGTAAGGTTGTAATTGCAAGTAGTGACCTCCTTTCCGGCTCTCTGCATGGGAATTTGTACCAGGGACATCCAGAGGCAATATTTTGTAGGTGGGCCCTGCCATAATTCCTTTTTCTCCCTGAGGACAGGAAAAAAAGATCAGTGGCTTGCAAGTGGGTGCTGAATTTCTGTCCTGGGCTGGTCAAGAGATGCTTTCCTTTAGTCTAGGGTATAAAGCCTTGCTTCTTCGCAACTCATCCGACTCCAATTCAGGTCAGCTGCGTGACTAGAGGCTGCTCTGTGCAATCACGGGAAGTTATTGCTGATCCCAGGATGCCCCGGGTTGGCATTAAGAGTAACCATTTTCGTAATCTAATACAAATCTCAGTTTTGTGCGTGTCTTCAGCTCTGTCCTGCAGAGAAGCTTTTAAACTCATTATGAGTCTTTGCCATTTGATATTACACTATATAGGCTCAGCTTGCAAAAAGGAAAGTACATTGGCAACAAGTTTTGTTTTATCACTGCTAAACATCAGGCTGACAAGACAGATAATCTTCTCTGATTACTTCCTTCATGTTTTATAAGAACATGCTCCTGCATTCATCCAGATATTTAATTTCACTATTGATGGCAGCTTCCTAAAACATAAACAATTCTGTCTTTGTTTGAAAAAAGGTTTATATGATATCCAATAATTGCCTAAAGTGACAGCAACCACTAGCTCAATGCATTCTCCAAGGTTACTGGACTCAGGAGCATTTTCAACTACTAATTGTTTTTCTTCATGCTTCTTCGTTTTTCCTTTAGTCTGGTAATTAATTTCATTTTTCCTTCCTCAGGTTTTCATGTTCACACACTGATTTTCTTCCTCAAGCTCCTGAAATCTTTCTGTATACCTTAACCTTTGGATAGAGACACTGTCCTCCTGAGCATGCACCCCATTTCTTATGTGGGGCTCTGCTAAATGAGGTAATTCCAGGGCTGTCCTGTCGGACTCAGAAAAGACCCTGCAGATTTACACAGGTCTGACTAAATGTGGGGTTAGTTATTCACAGATAAAATACTTCTTCCCTTGCAGCTCCATTAAGCACTTAGCATTTGATTGCTATGTGTAGTGGTAAGCTCTAGACTTTTTGCACTGGCTTCCTGGCTGGCCATTGGAGAGAGCCTGAGGATCTCTTCCTTCGCTGCTTGAGAAAGGGACTGACAACAGCTGAAGGGAAATCCTGAATAATCATAACATCAGCTGGGCTTACACTCCCTCTGAGAAACAGATAAGAATCTGGATGCTCTCAAAGAGGAAGTAGCAAGGAATTGCAGTGGCTGCCACTCTCTGTGGAAATAGTGACTCAGTTTCTATGAATATGGAGGAGGGCGCTGGGTTGGGCGAGGACAGTGAGACACAGCCACCACTGGCTTCAGGACTCTTATCCCAAAGGTTTTGGCAGCATTAACCTGACAATTACTCATGCTCATGCAGGAGAGCACAGACGTGTCAGAACAAAATGCCTTACCTGTGCCCATTAGAAGCTGTTAGTTGGCAACAGGATCTCATTCTCCCAGCACCATAAACTGCTGCTTCTGCCATGACATGAGTTCCCCATAGGTTTTGCAATAGCTGCGTGTAAATATTTCAAAATATTTACGCTGATTTACAAGATCACTGTAGGCAGTGAAAATCCAAAATGTGAAATTCATTGACCTGCTCTGATCAGTGCTTAATATAACCTCAAATGCAAAAGAGTGTATTTCTGGAATACACAACATTTCATTATCTAGAGGGAAAATGTTTGTTATGAAGTATCAGTCTTTGTGGTCCTGGTGGCTAGAAGAAAGCCATTTTGTCTGAATAGTCAACCTACCCATACACTCTAAGCTATCATACATGAAACAGATGGAGAATACATTTTATCTGTTCACGTCAGGATACTAAATTGCATGTACTTGATAGAGCAGCTTTTGCTGTCAAATTATCCCATCTTTTGGTGGTGGTGGTGGTGATAGAGGTAATGGTGGTGGTTCTGGCTTTCTAACACTAAACTAGGGGAAGAAAAGACCTTAGTGAAGCAGAAAGTGTGAAAATAACAATGCAGAAACGAAAAAGGATGTTCAGGGGCAAGTGTAATACCTGAAAGGTGTTGTAATTCACTTATTGAAAATGACCAGGTTTCACACTATCATCGTCTTCTTAAAGGATTGAATTCAGTCCTCTTTGATGGCTTCGAAGTCTCTTTTTCTGTACAGTGTAATCTTTACAGGCAGCTGCTACAGAATGCACCATAACGAAGGCAGGTGCTGAATACAATATACATTTATGTTATAAAGTGAATTTCATACACTTTATTTGAAGTTGATCTATCAATTGCAAACCACGATCTGATGTAGATAAATGAGAGGCCTCACTTTGCTGGTGCGGTGGCAGAATGGAAATTGTAACTACAGACTGCAGACCCAGAATATTATTACAGTGCTATGCATACACTTGCTGGGGACAAAGAGGCCTGAGCAAACTCTTTTAACTCATTTATTCTGACTGCCTATAGAGGATAAATCACCCCTATATTAAAAATGTACTCTAAAAGAATGCATGCAGATACTTGGAAAGAAAAGATTATTTGAAGAAAAAACTGCCCCCTATCTCATTTGCTAAATATCATTCATTTCCTTTACTAAAACCTCTCTTCTCTTCCCCATCTCAATGTAAATTGGCCATTGGTGATAGTAAGACTGGTGATGCAATGAGAGCCTGAATTTTTCCTTCTTCTTAGTCCTTTTTGATGGTTTGGGGGCAGTCCACGGTAAAATCTGTTGTTTCACAGCTGGCCACCAGCAGCTGGCTAGTTAGTCCACCTGGAAGAAAGGATGTGGCAGTAATTTTGTGTAGGTTCTGGGCTGGGAGAAGAGGAATGACAGGTGAAAAATCTGGCTGCAGACACAACAAGAGTCAAGTTTCATGTTGTGAAGCTCTGAACTTCTGGGTTAATACATCCAAACTGTAGCGAGAGAATGTATTTGCTTTTGTGTCATGTTTGGACCTCTGACAGCAGGGTGTCTGTGGGATTTGCTAATAATGGTTTCCCTGTAAGCTACCTAACATATGGGAGTTTTTTTTACTGTAGATGATCCTGAAAATCCTGACTATTTCAATTTATCTGCTTTTGAAAACACAACTTGGCAGTCAGTGTTATTATACTGACACAAGCAGCAACAGTGTACTCACACCAATTTGAGATTAAGGAAAACAAACAAAAATTCCTGCTATTTTAATTCACCACTGGAAGTTTCAATTGGTTTTATAAGCTAAGCTCTTTTTAGATGACTCGCAAATCTGAAATAAAGGAACACAGATATATTTATAAATCAAAAGATTTGGATACAAATGCATCATGTATACATATAGACTTAAAATTGTGTTGACCTTAATATATATGATCAAAAAATAGTTTGATGACAACACACAAATGTTAGGTGAAAGATATACCTATGTGTGTACAGGGCCCACATTTCTTGCAGTTTCTGCTCCTGTCTAATATTTGAATAAAAAGACTTCCAGCTCTACTGACCAAGAACTTTGTGGTTTATAAACAATACAATAAATAGTGGTATCTGTGTTTTAGTTCTACAAGTACTGTCAAATATTTGACATGATGACTGTAAAGTTTTCCTATTCCTAAACGATATATTTTGCACCTAAGCGTTTACCTTTAAAGGGGTAATTACAAAGCAGAGCATTTTTTTTTAAAGCAAACAAGAGAATAACAGGCTGCTTTGTTTATTCTTTAGCTGTTTTCCTATAGTAATTAAGATAATCCCAAAAATTACAAACCAGAAACATTTCCAAAATTAGATTAAATTCCCAAGCACACATTTTTTAAAAAACACTTACAAGTATAAACAACCACTCCATTTATGCAGCCCAGATCAGGTGTGTACTAGGAAAGGAGAATATGTCCCTCAGGGTCACAAGTCCTGCCAGCAAACCTGCTCAAGTGTGGGCTTCTCTCCATGTTTCCACAGGTCCTGCCAGGAGCCTGCTCCAGCACAGGCTTCCCATGGGGTCACAGCTTCCTTCAGGCATCCACCTGCTCTGGTGTGGGGTCCTGCATAGGCCATAGGTGGATTTCTGCTCCACCGTGGATCTCCATGGGCTGCAGAGATACAGCTGCCTCTCCAGAGCCTGCACAATGGGCTACAGGGGAATCTCTGCTCTGGTGCCCAGAGCACCTCTTCCCCCTCCTTCTCCACCGACTTTGGTGCCTGCAGACTTGTACCTCTCATATTCTCCCTCCTCTGTTTTCCAGCTGCAATCTGCTCCTGTGAAGTAACTTTTTTTTCCTCTTCTTAACTTTGTTACCCCTGATGTGCCACCACTGTCACTGATGGTCTCAGCCTTGGGCACAAGTTGGTCTATCTTGGAGTCAGCTGACATTGGCCCTGTCGGACACGGAGGAAGCTTCTAGCAGCTTCTCACAGAAGCCATCCCTGTAGTCTGCCTCCCCCTGCCCTCAAATATTGCCATGCAAGCTCAATAGAGGGTGATAGATCACATTCCCCTCTCCAGATGTGGAATAACAGTCTCTAGCAACGAAAGCACTGAATGAGTGTATTTGTGGAAGTTCATGATCTGTCCCAAGTTACTTATTAAGTACTCTTACATTTCATTCCAAAAATGGAAGGGTGGAAAATTATGATACCATCTGGAAAAGATGAGTTTAACCTAAAGAAAGTCCTGAAGAATGGGTTATTTAAAGCATCCTTTAGAAAGTCACCTTTGTTCAGCAGATTACAATGAGACAGAGACAGAAAGAAGGTGGCTTGCACTGGATTAATGAGTGAGATAAATTCATTGCAGAATTCAAACATAAGGTGAAGGATGATTGCTTCCTATTAAGGGAACAATATGCTGTGAGCTGTGGTTTCCTTGGTAGGAATTTACCATGAAACAGTTTCTCACGAAGGTGGTGAACTATCCTGTGTCTTTTGGGAAAAGAACAAGAAGAAACGGGCATGAAATAAACAGGCGAAAACTATATTTGTTATGAGGAAAAGTTTCCAAATAATAAAGAAAAACCTTCCTGTGAAACCTAATTACTAAGAGAAAGTAAGCCAAATCCTAGAGAGCATGGTTTATATACAGTTGCGCTGAGCCGAGCCAAGGGAAATTAGCAGGAATCCTGTGAGATGTGTTAGGATTTTATGATCCTGAGGCTCCATCATGGCATTCACTTGCATTTTTTTTTTGCACAGCATTTTGCAGCAGTGGGGCCTGAAGGCAGGAAAAATGGCTGTGAGTATGCGACAGGGGGGAAATGCCCTTGGCTAGAGAATCTTCTGCCATTACCCATGTTTCCAGAATTGCTCCAAGCCTAGTTCCCAGCCTGAGCTGACACAGCTCTTCCAGATTTCTTTCTCTTTGAACAGTCCAACATTAGAGGCATATTTAGTTTTCCCAGGCTACACTTACATTTAGTGTGTGAAGTTACATACTTTAGTGTTTGGAAAGCTTGATCATGCTGTTATGAAGATGCAGGGTTTTATTGCCCATGCATGCTACTGACTCCCAAATCCATCTCATACCCCAGTCTTAACAAAGAGTTTCAAATACATGAGGATATTCCCAGAATGAGGAGCACAATTCCAAACAACAACCTGGCTAGGAAAAGGCTTAAGAGAATGAGATGTGCAGCTTTGTCTACCCTCCCAGACCTTATGTTAAAGAGCGTCACACGATGGTCAACTCCATCAAATACTGCCAGCAGATTTAGATACATTAGCACAGTAATTAGACTAAAAGTTTATAGCTAGAAGATGACCCACCAGAGCAATCACCACTGTCTCAGTGGAATATCTTCATCTAAAAACCCAGCTGTGAGAATATTTTTCGGCATAAAACAGTCAATAACAGGTTAAGCATCTTGTTTGTGCACCCTGAAAAACTGTCTTTTGTTTTATATGTACCTCAGCTTCTAGCTAAAGGGAGGTGTGTGATAAGCAGTAAAATTTCTTGCAAATCTTAGGCTGGCCAGCATGTGTCTACCAGTGTAGAATATTTGACCTCATTTTCCTTCAACTGACACCGTAATAATACCTTGTGGAGGTGCAACGGCATGTGACAGTACTGACACTTGGACGTATGTGAACCATTACGCAATGACCAAACACTTGGGACTAATGCTCACACTAGATTTTTAATAATTTTTTAATCTGTAGTTCTTTTTCTGTCTCTTACATAGGATGGTTGTCAGTCTGCCTAGTATTTATTCTACTTTCCACCTTCATTTGTCTCAGAATTTCTCAGGAACTTTATTTTTTTTCTGGCACATATGAATACCATAATGTCATAATTTGCTCAGTGTTTGAATCCAAGCTGTCAGAATGGGTTCAAGCTATGTCCATTGGTCTTAATAAGCAATGCAAACATTCAACACATAGTCCAACGCTGACACTGGTGATGAAAAAACCCATCCTGTTTCATTTCATTCAATCCTCCTTTAGCTTCAGGACAGCTGCCAGACTGTCACGTCACCGTTTTTCTGTTTTTCATTCCAGGTATTTTAGGGTGCAAGAGGAACCAGAACACTGGAATTGCGTATTTACTGGTATGGTGTCTTGTTTCAACAGATCGTGAATTACTTTGGAGTAATTCCCCAGTTTCATGAATCAGTTTGTTTCTCTGTCGATTTATATAGACAGCTTGTCAACAGATGTTGAATTAGTGCAGAACTCTGTACTATCAAGAATGTTGTTCGGAGTAAGGGAATTTTATTTGTCTCACATTCCAGGGACGTGTAGAGACCAAAGGGCTATATGTAGAATTTACTTCTCCGACATTTAGTAGTCACGTGAAAAATAGTAAAATTGCTCTAACAGAGGTTTTGGTAAGATTTTGTTTCAGTCTTTGTAATATCTAAGAGTAGTCAGCTGTAGCTGAGAAATCCAGACTCCACAGTAAAGACGGAGAAGATCTGCATTATCCCTTAGTGAAAACTGAAAGACGAGAACATACCCTTCAAGATCTTTATGAATGCTTTTACAGCATTTAAATCACACAGTTAAGGGTCTTTTTCAATTCATTTTGTGTGGCCACTGTGATACCAATAACTGAAAGACCAAAGAAACTGTCTCCCAGCTTAGCACTCTGATACAATAGGCTATTCTATTCCAGGAGGTACCATAATCAAGCATTATTCGGTAGAACAAAGACGAATGTTTCCTCTTCTCTAGAACCAGACGAACTACAAATTATAATGTTACATAGCTCTTACAAACACATTTCAAAAGGCTTGGAACAGACTTCTTTTTTTCAGAGGAACTTCCTCCTTTACAAACCACATTTCAACAGAAAGCCTTCTGATACTAATTAAGGACCTCGTTCATCCATTTGTGGTCTGTGATTCTGTGGAGGGCAGCAGTCTTCAAACCTCATTTTTGTAGTGAGATGAGACCATTTTGGGGAAAGTGTGACCTCCTGATTTTTAGACGGGTTATCCGGGAAGACAGCATGGGACAACTCACACGGGATGGGATCACAGGAAACCTGTAGCCCAACCTCCAGGACACGACCAGGTCAGCCATGGGGTCAGGCCAGGTTGCTCAGGCTCTACCCCGTCTTGTCTTGAAAAGACTCTATGCATGGAACCTGTAAAATTGGATATACCACCTCTAAGATATAAATGTGTCATATAATAGCACGAATACTCACATAAACCCTGTTCACCCAGAGCTAGGGCAGAGGGAGTAAGAGAAGGGGAGCTAATCTTAACCTTTCTATTTACACCTGTTAATGGAATTCCTCACCAGTCACTCAAATACAGAATTAATTCACTTTTTTTTTCAGAAAAAATTTTTTTCAGGACATCCGAAGGCATTTTGCAGCCTTGCAGCACTTGACAGAGTAGTAGCTGCTATTTGAAGAACATTTTAGAATTGGAGTATCATAATGCACCAACCTTCAGAAAAAAGAAAAAAAAATGCTGCTACTGTTTAGTTTTGGCTGTCTTCTGAGCACCGGAGCCCATCAGGATAAAACAGCTTCACAGTCAACTCACTGAAGTGTGTAAGTCAAGTTTTTGGAGACTGCTTAAAAACAAAACTTTGTAATAGCTGAAGAACCACAGACACTTTGAATTGCCCAATATTTTTGAATGAGCACACAGCTTGCTTAGAAAGGCTTTGCTAATTACCCCAGCATACCAGTTACTGAGCAAATGAATTTTATACCAAGTTGCTAGCAGATTTTTTTAAAGAACAAAGCAAATGCCCCATAGCAATGCTTGGTAGAGGCAAATTTTAGCCTCCTAACTGAGGAAAGGAGAATGTTGTAGGTGGTGTATTTCTAGCTAATTAGCTGAAAATGAAAAAAGCTCAAGGAAATAAAATGAAACTACTTGCTGAATGGTTTGTACCCTGGAGCAAAAGACACCTTCATAATGATAAAATGTTTTTAATCACCAAAGGCTTGTTTAATGGGCTCTATATTTATACATAACACACTGAAACTATGCCAGTGTGGCCTGTCCTAAAATTCAGTACAGCAAATGATAACAGCACTTGAAATGAATTTGGCTAATCTAAAAATGTCTCTGAAGGTCTAATCCTTCCCCTTTGGAAAAAGATCAGGCCAAACAGGCACAGTTTTGCCACTGCTGCTACTTGAGCCAGGGTTTTTATATTAAACTTTTCTTTAAACATAAGAATCTCAAATTCTGACTCCTTGAAATGTGTGTATCTGTGCAGATGGCTGAGCTAGCTTTGCAGAAAAATGACAAATGAAACCTAGGCTGGGTGGAAAGTTCAGCAAGTGAAGGGGGTTTCTTAACAGCTCACAGCAATGATATACGTGGTTTCTGCCCCATGGTTTGAGCACCCACAAATTTAGGGGCCTTACACAGTGCACAGTCCATGGAGAAGCAGCTCTGAGTGTAGGTTACTGTGACCTACCTAACTACCGCCCACACCAAACTTTCCTCCAGGGCTGCTCCTGAAAATCTACACAGGAAATGCGTGTGAAGAGCCTAAATTGGTCTTATTGTAGAGTAAAGGCGGTTTTATTTCAGCAAACTGACCTCTAATTTTTGGCAGGTTGCAGTTTTGATTCACGACCTATTACCTTTCTTGTCTAAGTGCACTGACCGCTCCTGTTCCTGTGAGAAGGCATCACCACCCGGCTGTTGTCTCACTGCTTTCAAAGGATGATGCTGCTTCTTTAACTATTGAGCTACTCGTCTACCAGAATTCATGGGAAACATGCAGAAACCTGCCAAGAATAGAGTTTCTGATGTAGGCGCTGGCTTGGCACCAGCCCTCCTGACACAGACAGACTGCCGCCACCCTTCTGTAATTTGTTTCTTTTTTGCTATATGTCAGGGTTCAGAAGGTGCTGATTACATTTACGCAGTTGATGAGCTTCCTAATCCAGTGTCTAATTTCACCTGCATGTTGAATTTTTAATCTTTAATCTGGTAAAGATTCTTATATCTGTAGCTGGACTATACCGCCTGCACCAGGAGAATCTGCATGGAACAAGAATTATCAAAGCTAAGTACACTACTCTGGACTTCTTTGTGGTTTGGGATTTTTTTGTTTGGTTGGTTTTTTTACTAAGTTGTAAAACAAGACTTGGCTTTATCCCAAAGCAATTAATTTATTCCGTTAACTGAAGAAAAATAAAAAATAAAGACATCTGATCTATTCAGTGTTATATATAAATTTAATTAGTTGATGGATGCAGCCTGAGTAGATCAATCTGAGGAAATATGTTTGTAGCATGTATTTACTGAGTGAAATTAAACCCACAACACCCAGAAGGTTAATCTGTATACCCTTACTAGAAGCTTCAGTGACCTTCATTACAATCTTCTGAGTGTATTACAGCAGGAAAATAAAATTCAGTAGGCATATCATTTTTCTCTAAAATCTCACTGTCCATTGGGGACTAATAGATCTGTAATTTAAATATGAGGTTGCATTTTTTTTGTTAAGGAATATGGTTAACATAGGATCACATCCCTGCCAGGTTGTCTAAAAGGGGAAATATGCTCAACTCCCCTGAAATAGCAAATGACTGCTATATTCTACTTCCTACTCTCCTTCCTCCCCATTTATTTCTACTAGGCAGCCAGACAAGCTACAGGTGTGAGGGATAGTCTTTACTCACTAGAACTTTAAAATGGATCCATGGTTTGCTTTAATGGAAAAATCTTTTCTCCCTAGGCTTTCTCTGAGCTGCTAGCTCCCGTAATGAACTGTGACTAGGGAGACTAAGTGAGATAAAACAGAGAAAATTTATATCACCGCAGTGAGGTTATATGTATTCACACAACCCAAACTAAGCAGGAGCAGGACAGTTTAGCACCTGGATTGAAAATCCAAGGGAGCACTCCTGCACACAGGTCGTGGCTGCCTATGGCTGTTACAGATCCTGGAGCACTTTTCAATGAACATCTAAGCTTTGGACAGGTAATTACACTCTGCTTAGTTAACCCCCCTTGGAAACCAGAGCAGCACCCAGCTCTCTACCCTCTGCTTTGAAACACTTGTTTTCAGGTGGTGGGCCTCGTTCAGCTTCCTACCGAAGGCGGTGGTGCGCTGCTTGGGGAAGAGATCCCTGTGTGCTGTCTCAACAGTGCGTGAGATGATTTGAGACTCGCTAGAGTAAAAGATATTGCAAAAACATGAATGGTTACATTACTGTTACTCCAGGAGAGGCGTCAATGCCATCAGTAAGCAATGGGGCAGTGAATCGGGGAGCACTTGAGAAGAATCTATCTGCTGGGGTAATTGTAGGAACACAGCACTGCAGCTAAATGCCTAAAGGAGAGAGAGACAGAAGTTGTTTGAGCATAGCTTTGGGAAGTCAGAATTCCTCTGTGCTTACCCCACCTTATCAAAGGCCGGAGCTATTTCTTCAAGGACTTCCTTGAAGAAATGTAAGCAAAGCGATATTCCCGCTAAAGAGAGATAATGCCATTTATCTACCTGGTTGGTCTATTGTCACAATAAGCAGATAAGGTTTGCAAGGCACACGTGAAGCTCCAATAAGCACTAATTAAACATTTTTCTCTGTCATCCTGTTTCCCACAGACGACAATAAAGTTTCTACGCTACCTGTTTTAGTACCTAATTAAAGCTATGAGTTGCCTCTACCTGGCAGCTTAGACATATTTATTCGCTAGCACAGGGAGAGCTACGCCTGGATATGTAACAGCAAACAAAACCTTTTAGCAAAGCTCTTTATCTCCGGGCGGCGGGGAGGGACCGCGATATCACGGGCGGTGCGAGCACACACGAGGGTGGCCGGAGAGACTCCCTTGCCCCGCGGGGACCCGCCCGCCGGGGCCGGGGATGCCCGATGCCGCCGGGGCCCCTCCCCAGCCCGCCCGGCCCCAAAGTTTGGCGGGGAAAGTTTTGTGTGTAGGCGCCGCTGCGGCAGCGCGTCCCGGCAGAGGCGGGAGCGGCGGGCAGGTGAGGAGCTGCCGCCGGGCACCCACCNCCGCTCCCCGCCGGCGCCGCCCAGCCCCGCGGCGCCGGGCCTTCCAGCGGCGGAGCGGGAGGCGGCGGCACAGCCGTCCCGGTACGTTCAGCGCCGACCGGCCCTGGGGGATGAGGGTCAGCCCCGGCGCCCGGCGTGTCCGTGGCGAGCGGCCCCAGCGCCGGGAGCGGCCCCGAGAGGGTGCGGCGCGTCCCCAGAAGTTGAGGGGATCGCAGAGCCCCCGCTGCGGCACCGCGCGGGGCTGCGCTCCGCACACCGAGCAACTTTTCTGCTGACTCCCGACGCCCACACACACCCCTCCGTCGTCACACACCGGGAATCGGGAATTCGTGGCACGTCTCCAAAATAAAAAAATGGGCTGGTATTTTGCCTGTGCGTTTTCTAGCAGTAGAGTGAATGACTGGGGCAGACTGCGCGTCTTGTTGGCATGCTGATAGCACCTCGGTTCGCTGCAGTCCGTAAACAAGACCGTGTCATTTCAACAGTTCAAAAAAGGGAAGATCTGGCTTTGACACAGTCTTCTTGCTAATGTTCCTTATCCTGAGAGTGGGAAGAAATCCCACCTACAATCCTGTTAGAAGACTGAGAACCGTCAAGTTGCTGTCTTGCGAGCAGTGATTTTGTTTAACTTCCCAAAATCCAGGTGACTTCTATGGGACTGTTCACTGACTCCTAGGAGTGCTTCAGACAGGTAAGAGCTAAGCCTGCCAAACTTGCCTTTTTCTGCTGAGGTCCCTCTGTCCCGACTGGGCAATATTACTAAGAATAGTAATGATTTTTTCGTTTTTGAAGTGAGATGTCCAGCAGCTGTGGGATGAAACCCTTGGAACTGAATATCCTGGTGAACTGGTGAAGTTCCAGACCTGATGCTTTCAGTGTCTTCTCTGTTCTCTGTAAGTAACCAAAACTTTCCATGATGCTGATGTGTCAACCTGCATACACATGGGTAGGACAACTTGGCATTTATCTGTTCTTAACACAAGCATAACTCTTGTTTGTTTAAAACTGCAGTTTTAAATAAACCTAGAAGTGTCTGATGCAAGTTGCTATGTGCATTAAACCAACATGGTCTGAAGTTTAGTAGGATTTATGGTTGAGGAGCAGGACCAGGTAAGTGGGGTGCATGTTCTCAGAAGCAATGCATCTTGCTTACATCCATTGTTTCATTAAATGGATTTTTTTGATTTGGAAATACATCAAAAGGATAATGAGGAACTAGTGACGTTAATAGATTAAAATGGCAAAATCAAATGCAAACCATATTTTCTTTGCCATGTTATTAATTTTGTATAATATGTTGTATGCTATAAAGTGCATTTAAAACAAAACGTAATTGCTATAACAACATTGTGGTCTGCTATGTAACAAGGGAGAATGAAGTTGAAAAATGTTAAATATGTTCAATTTGACTGGGTGGGAAATTACTTTCGTGATGTTGATGTTTGGAATTTCCTGACTGCTGTTAAAATTTTGAATTTTAAGCTCTATTTTTTTAAAGGGGCTTTATTGTTTCATAATTGGCAGTGGGTGAGTGTAGAATGCTCACTTTGATAAAAACAGGTCTCTCCTTCAAAGAGAAATCCGTATCTATTTCATAAAAAAATATTTCATTATTTGTGTCTTATGGAACTCTAACAGAATTCTCTTAACTTGATTTGCAATGTTGGTAGGTAGTAATCTTCTGTTATTGCCAGTAATAAAAGTTGTGCAGGC
The DNA here is from genome assembly GCA_013397755.1 of Cnemophilus loriae. NCBI lineage: Eukaryota > Metazoa > Chordata > Aves > Passeriformes > Corvidae > Cnemophilus > Cnemophilus loriae. The sequence continues at coordinate 126,782 of VZTF01000892.1, read as the reverse complement.
CAGATGGTGTCTTCAATTACACTTTAACACAGCCTTCTTATAAGCAGCTCTTCAGGTGAAGAAGTTGCTGAGGTGTCAGCAGGACTGATGTAACAGTGGGCCTGGATGCTGTCTGTATCCCCCTAGTAAATTCCTATGGACAGGAAAAATTACATTATGGGAATTTTGATTTGGTTTGGGGTGATTTTTGGGTTTTGTTGTTTTGGATTTTTTTTCAGCAGGGTGTTTGGTGAGGGGTTGGTTGGTAGGTTGGTTGGTTCAGGTTTTTTTTAATTTTTACATGTTTTCTCAGTGCCACTGTTTGACTGTCTTGATCTGCTTATTCACTTAATTCAAATTTCTGTAAGGCCTTTGACTTCACCCAGCTGTAACACTCAGCATAACTTGCTGGAGATAGAAAATGGCAAATACTGTACACTTATTTCTAGCAACCTTTGTAATAAACCAGAACGAATAGTAGCACTGCCTGATGTGAGGAACTGTGCAAGCATTGTTAAGAGCTGGAGCTCTGCCTTGCGCTAGTGAAGCCAGAAAGTTGAGATGTGGACAGTGGAAAGGTGATCCTGGAGGATCATCTGCGTGTGAAGTAGGGCATGAGCTAACAGATGAGAAGTGGGGGAGGAGGGGGAGTGTTGAAGTGAGAAGATATCCTTGCATCCTTCTACTGACTGAGCTGAAAGTAGTCTGGGCCAGTGTCCAGCAGAACATTCCTCACTGCGAAATTTTCTTGCCACAATAACTCCAGTGGAGGTATCAGAAAACGTAGTGCTTCTTGAGGTAAGGAAGGAAGGAGGGAAGAAAATGAAAAAAACCAAAAAACAACAAAACTCTGCGGTTGCAGTGCTTTCTGTGTTCTTTTTCTCATTTTGTTTTCATTAATTCAGTTGTGTCTAAGGAGATACTGAGTGGGTGGGAATTTGTGGTATCCCACAGTAATATGAATGCTTTGACCATTAACAAGATTGTCTGGGTTTTTTCATCCGTATTCTGCTGGTTAACCCTGCTTCTTGATATTCTTTATTTCCAGGTGAAGAAAAAAAAGCTGGAATTAAAAAGAAAGGTTTCTAAATAGTTTGAGGCAACCTAATGTTTTGCGTTTATATGGCCTTGACTTTGGAACTAGGTGATGGTGATGATCACAGTGGCAAGGAAATCTAAAGTTAGCCAAATATATTGACCAGATGCCATTGATTTTGTGTGGTCTAGAATAGGAAGGAGCCAGGAATTGTACCTGAGTGCTGAGGTGCCTCTCCTCGGCTGCAGGTATATTTGATTGCAAGGAAGAAAAAGTTGGATGATGTACTGAAAGGAGGAATCATGCCAAAAGCAGAAGGTGCACTCTTCCCCGTTTTTGGGTGGCTGTGTTATTTCAGTTGCTTGTGTTGGCCCTATACAGGAATGTATCTATTTGAACCCAAAACACAATGGGGAAAATGCAAGGATTTTATGTCAGTGGAATGAGGATTCTTGAAACTCTTAATATTTGAAGAATTTTAAACAATTTGGATTCAGAAGTGAATGACTATAAACCTGTAAAATGTCTAAATTTTTTCTGTGTTTGTCATCTAAGGCATGTAGTGGTCTATTCTGCCAGATTTAGTGCTTCTCCATGATGGATAAGGATATGTAGAAGTCTTTCTCCGGTACTCAAAAGAACTTGAAATTTAGGAGGGTGTGGCTTGAGTTGAAACAGGTGGGACATTGGGGTCCATACATCCAAAAGAGATGAGGGTGACGTTGGGCAAAAGCAAGAATCTAGTTCAGCACAGGTGGAAGGCACAGAGCAGTTTCTTGGGCTACATTAATTCCCTCATAGCAAGAACCATCCAGCAGGATGGTCAAGATACCACCCAGGGGAGCCATCTCGCCCAGGACTGGGAGCAAAAAAATAGATTCACAGCTTAAGCAGGGATGCTGAACCTCTGTCTGGATATGGCTGATCTCTTTTGAAAATACTTGGGTTGAAAGTAATTGCTTCTTGGCTCTTTGCAGCCATGAGAAAGCATTTATCTTGATTAAAGAATATTTCCAGGTATTTCCTCTTGCGCAGGATGCCTGAGAGTGTAATCCATGACCGTCGCTTTTTAATACAAAAGGAGCAAATTTGTCAGTGTTGTGCAGCCATTTTTCAAGTTCTACTAGAAGACTCACAGACACAGACTTTTTTAAATGTCACTATAATTTTTTCATATGTGGGTTACAAATCACTGTGTTAAATAAATTAAACTACTCATTCAAGCTGAAAAGCCTTTAAAATCTTATAAGGTAGCAGAATAGTTGGGTTTGATGTATTTAGATTCTAACCTGAGCTAAAATCAGTAGTCTTAATTAAAAGTAATGCTACTCTTGTTTAAAACTAATCTTAAAACTTAGCCAAAACATAAATGAAGAACACAGTTTCATATAAATTACATTTAAATAAATTAAACTAATTGCAAGGAGCATGTAAACTCTTGATACAAAGATAATTGTAGCAACTGTGATGGTGGAGTGAATTTGCCTTAGGGTGTGTTTGGTAGTTCAAAACATAAAAAAAACCAAAAACAACACCTTGAACTGCTGTTTCCTTTTACAAACTTCTTTCCACTCAAAACCAAAACTAACCTAGTAGAAAAACATCTGTTTTCTTATTAACAGATTAAATTGCTTATTTGGGATTTTTATTTTACTGTGCATCTGCATTATCACCTTTCAGGGCTTGTAGATGGTGCTGCATGCAACCATGATGGTTTTTAGGCGAGGTCAGCTCTGTATCCTATGCTGTCATGGGTCGTGGATGTATGTGATACCAGCTACTGCTAAAGGAAAAACCATTGGCCCTGTTCCTTGGGTAAATAGTTTTTGGGATATAGTTCAGTTAGATTTGGTCAGTAAGCCCTCATGGTGGTGGCAAGAGTTGGGCCGTCAGGGAGGATGAGAGCAAGTGGCTGGAGAGAGCAGCAGTGCCAGCCTACAAGTGTCAGAAATGTTCATGGAGATGTGGTGTGAGATCCTTTGCTTTCAGCATCATCCATGTGGCCTGAGGCAGCTTTCCTTGCCTGCTCAAGGACACTGTTTTTCAGAAAAAAGGGCTGAATATATGGGAGCTTCGTGTAGTCAGAGATGGAAGAAAGTAACAACATCACAAAAATGGGCTTATTTGGAAGCCACCACTGTCATTGTGTGTCTGGATTCCTCACTTCTTCATTATGGGAGAAACTTGTGAATCCCAAACAGCGAGAAACTGATTCCTGCTTTCTAGTACCTCTAATTTAAGTAATTTATTTCAAAGATTCTTATTCAGACACTCATGTCTTATTTATTTGCTGCCTTTTTTTCCACCCCCCTCCTAATTCGGATGCTGTCAATGTCCTGTTACATAGACAACACAGCTTTTGTTTGTGGGAAAACAGAAGAGGTTTGTATTCGTCGGTTCTATGGCTAGTCATTCTTGAAGCATTGCTTATGCTGGGAAAGCTTCTGTCTCATCAGCAGACTGACTTCTGAAGACATGCAAACAGTGCCTTTGCTGCAGCACTGAAGTTAGGTGCAAAGACCTAAGTAGCCTTGTAGCATAGGTAAAGAACACTGTAAGTTATGAGAGTGCCAAAAGCACTGTAGGAAAAGAAGGTGCAAGTGATAACAGCTAATGAAGAGCTGGGTGAAAGGAGGCTCCACTACCCACACCTATACAAAAAGTATTTCACAGCATTCTCCAAGCATTTTCTTTGCTTTTACCCAGTCTTCACTGCTTCCTTCCAGTCCTGTGCATCATCACAATAGCTGCAAACAGGTACTTGTATATAACATGTAGGAAATTCCCTCTCTGTAGAATCAAAGCAGAAAGAGCAAGGTTAAGAATAAAGCCTCTATCACCTTCCTTTCATGTGCCTGGTTCGAACCAGTTGCTTCATGACCCTTACAAAAAAGACTTCAGACAGAACATTTACATTCTGTTAATGTCTAGCTATCTGTCTTATACGGAACAATTACACATAAAATGATTAATATTTAAACCGTCGCTTACACTTTCTGCAGGCAAGTTGGTGCTTAAGTAAAGTGTATACTTTAATGGCACAGAATTGGAAAAACGTCTGAAAAGTTCTGAACACAGTTTTGTTGTTCTTGAAATCTTGTGTGGCTTTCCAACGTAGTTACTTTTTTCATTCAACAGCTGTTTTTAATGGGAGTTCCTGCTAAGCTTTTTGTGTTCTGTATTTTTAGAAACTCAGCAATTATAGATGTAACAGTGCTGAGTTATTAAAAAATACAAACTTGTGGAACATGGAGTACTTGTATGATTCAGAATAACTGTTAAGTGCCTGCATTTTCTTTTCTGTGTATTTAACAGATTTATCTTTCAAATATCTTCCAGTAGGCTGTATTCCTTTAAAAGCTTGAGTTTTTCCTAGCATTCTTTGTGGTAGTTCATCAGACACTTCTGTCATATGCACTGACAACAGTAGCCATTATGTTGAATTTTAATGCATTTTCTTTCACTGTGCAGGCCAGTTTCAACAACTGCTCTTCAGCTTCTAATAATGCACTTTCCCAGTGAGCACATTCCCATTCAGGTTAAGGAGTTGTCTTCTAGGGATCCACAGTGTCTTCATGTTCTGATGTTATTAAATGAATTTTAAGGCCCCTTTGTGGCAGGTGCAGGGTATCATGTAAATTACTTACTTCCTCTGAGCCCACTACTGTGCAAGAAAGTAATCTTTTTGATAAGTTTTTACATTTGAGCTCATTTCCACTGAACTTAGTGGTGAGAATTGAGTTCCTGACAAGTCCCTCTCCATATTACAAAACAGCTGAGTAAAAGGATGATCCATTAATTCATTTTCTGCTGTGTTACTGATACCATCTTATGCTGACATTTCCTAATCCTGCAAAACTCAGCTTGGATTCATATTTGAGGGTGAACATCATTGTGTGGTGATCCATCCTTAGGGGCACATGATTATACAGTACAGAAGCAGAGGTGCTGGGTTGCCCATCACAAGGGGCTGGCAGCCTCTTGGAGTGTGACCCAGCCACCTGGGAGTCTCCAGCTGCTTGCTGTAGCTTCCCAGCTGTGATGGTTGATGTGGGGCATTGGTGTGACACCCAGTGATCTCGTTTGGGTCGTCACCTCCCTGTGTCATGGCAGCAGGTGATGTGTGCTATTCTGGGGGTGGAATGGTCTTTTAAGCCACTTTGAGAAACGCATCTGCTTGGAACTCATCCGGGGGTAGAAAGAACATCAAGACTGTGAGCAGAAATATAAGCATTGAAAGTAATAGCTTGTGAGAGTTCCAGCTTGTATATAGTATGCTGTTTACACAGTCTCTGGTGAAGAATAAAAGTGTAACACGAGAGCAACCTCTGTCTCTTGTTATTCCAGGTTGGCATCTCTGGGGAAGATACCAAAGAAGATGCAGGCATGCTGAAAACTTCCAGAAAAGTGAGCAATGAGTCCTTCTGAAAGCTGAAAAGAAGCCCCCTTGTAGGGTCATGAACCTAAGACAAGTCTTCGTGTCTGTACTGCTGTTTGGAGTAGCTGGTCTACTCCTCTTCATGTATCTGCAAGCTTGGATTGAAGAACAACATACAGGTACACTAAGTTTTCTCTCTCTTTTTTTTTTTTTAGTGCGATTGCACCTGTTATTTTAAGATGACCATAAAATCTGTGAGGACAGTTGGGGGTGGAGTTCTCCCTCCTTTGGCAGTAAAATGGTATTGAAAATAGACTTGTTTTAATTGCTACACTTCATTAAGAAATTTCTTCAGTCACATGAAAATATGCCCCCAGCTACCTAATTGTATTGTATCAGCTTCATTTGCAAAAGCAAGTGTTGCAAAAGCATTCTGCACGTCCAATTTAGAAATAATTGTGTATGATGATTTGTCGTGGCTTTTGTACATTATATTTTGTGTGACAAAGCAATTTTTTGAGAATTACTGCTGTGTTTTATAGACAAAAGTGGTCTTCTAAGCAACTGTGCTCATGGAACCATCCTTTCCCTTTCTTTTTTGTTGCTGTTTGTTTGAGACTGGGCTTACAAGACTTCTTATATATAGCATCAGAGTCATACTGCAATTTTGGGTAAATCTGTGTTAGTATTGGCTCAGGATTATACTTCTGAATTGTATTTCTGTTGTTTGCCGTTTACATTATTTTGCTTTGCACCCCAACTTGATCTAGATTCTTTTATGGACAAAACTAAACCAGGCTGTTTACCTCAACCCCTACTGGAAGCTCACCTCGTGGGACCAGTCTAGAGTTAGTCTGAAGTAACCCTCCACAAAATATGTAAGGGGTGGATGTCTGTAAGGTCCTTAACACCCACGGTTTTGCTCTGCATGTCCACTTCTGTTACGTCACCTTGTTGAGGGCATATCCTTGATCTTACTTGTATACTTTTATTGGGTGGTTAGGGTTTTGTTTTCAAGGTTTGGGATTGGTTGAGTTTTTTGGTTGGTTGGGGTATTTGCTTGGGGTTTTTTTATCAGTGGTTTTTATTTGTTTGTTTCCAACTTGTTAAGTCTTGACTTTTAGATCCTCTTGTCTCTATCACTCAGCTTCCATTTCCTCTGCAAAACTCTTACTTTATAGTATGTTGATACCATTGTGAAGAAATACATCTGTAAAACCCCATTAGTCTCTGGCTTTATTGATCTGTGCTGTTATTCCATATGAGCTGCTAGGCTGCAGTATGTTTTAGAGAGCAGTGTTGAGCATTCATTCCTGCAATTGTTTGACAATGACCTTGAGGTTTTTTTCAGCTGAGTGCAATGATCGCAACATTAATTTTGGCTTGTTAATTTTTCCGGGATGTCCCAGGGTATTCACAAGCTTGTATTAACAAAACTGCTGTAAGAGGTAATACAGGCTCCCTTTGGAAAGGTTCCCTTGTAATCAGTTGTCGACAGAAGGGTGCGGGCAGAAACTGACCACGAAGCAGAGGGGGATCTTCCTTGAAAATCTCTACTGTTGTCAGGAACGTTAAGGGCAGATATCCTTGCTTTCAGGGTAGTTCAGGAATGTAGATGATGACTGTAGATTATTGATTTATTTACTTGCTGACATTCTTCACATTCCTTGCATCTTTTCTTGTGCATAATTAACCTTTCTTTCCTTGCAGTGCTCCTTGTTGCTGTTTCTCACTGCAGTTTTTTTGACTCTTCTTTTGTATGTATCTCTCCACCATTAAAAAGAAACAGGAAAAATAAAATAAAGGTTGAGTTAGGAGAGACTCTGTTCTTTTGGCCAGCCAGATGCTTTATTTGGGGTTTTCTTTGATATATTGCTATAATCTTCTTCAGGAGAGAGGCTTCTCCTTGCACACATAAGTAATTTCCATGTGGAAGCATTTCTCTAATAAAATGGAAGCTATCAGAGAAAAACAGAATGGTTAGTGAGCTTAAAGTGTGACTGCAGTTTTGAGTGCCCTTTTATCTCACTGGACTGCTGTTGTGACAGCACTTCATCAAGATCCAAAAAAAAGAATTTTGGCATTCTCTACAGTAGCAGTAGAGAATGTACACGGTCATGCATGTTGGCAAGAGCACGGCAAAAACTCATTCTTTGGTGTCTGCTCTTGCTTCTTCTTCCAATTTAACATTTAGAGAGCCATTCTTTTTTATTTCAAACACCTGTATCTCCCCTAAACCTTCTGCGGCTCAATTCTCTAATGCTCCCCTCCTGTATGCTGCTTTAGGGTCGATATGAAATAGAACATATTTGCATATTCACAGTATACATTAGTTTAGTTATGGGCATTTTGCAAATTTTTTTTCCCTCTTCTGCTCTGTTTTTCATATTGCCATGTGTTGTGCACCATGGCTTTTTTGGGGATGAGCTGTATCTGGAGAATCCTAAACTGACAAGTATCTTTGCAAGGATTTTATGTGTTCCTTTAATCCTCTCACTAGCTGCACAGCTGTAAGACAGCTAGTTTTAATCTGCAAGTGGCTGAGCATGTGATGTGATGTTCTATTAGGAAACAGAAAGTGTGCCTTGTGCTTCTCGATTGCCGTGCTATGAGCCTGTAGAGACAAGTGTTTGTTGTAGGCAGAACTATTTTTATCTTGCGCGGTGCCCTGCTCAAGACCTACAGCATTCACGTTTGCATTTGGGTGCTGAAGGGATGGAAAGTTGGATGTGTTTGAGTTTAGGAAAGTATGTGTTTTGCACCTGTGAAATGCTTCTCCTTACCACCCCATTCATCTGAATATCTGGAGCCTTTATAAATCACAATCTCTGGAAAAGATAGCGAATTTTACTCAGTTGTTGTTTGCAATGTTCATGCTTATTTCTCAGGCTCTCCTAACTGTGCTGTGAATTATTCCCAATCAGATGCAGATTTTTTGGGGGAACTGGAAAATGATATGGTAGTTTTCAATTCCCTTATTAATGCTTGTCCTGCTGTTTTAAAGTTGGAGTATTTTCTTTCACACTTGCCATTCTTATTGCCACTTTTTCTAGCTATTCATAATTTTTCACACTAGATCCAATGCCAGTTTTTATTCATAGTTTGCTTTCTCTCTTTTCGGTCTCTTATTTCTACTTGCTGTTCACATCACTGAGATCTCAACTGTGATTTGACTCCCATGTTTGTCTTATTTTGCTGTAGACTGATCTTATCCAAGCATGTTTTTCTCTGATTTATTTTTACAAAATTCCCTCATTGCTCAAATGTATCCAGCCCAGGAACACCTCTAATTTTTCATCCTGTCCATCTACTCCAGATGCACCTGCTCAGCAGCTGGATGCACCTCTCAGCACAGCCATGTCTTCTGCTCCCTCCGACTGTGCTTGGACTCTTCAGATTATTTCTAGTCATGTTTATCATCCCTATCCCTTAAAAAAGGGAAAATCTTTCATTTAGAGTTGTCTAAGAAACAGCTGCTAGCTACATGGTGGTCGTCTCCGATGGCTTTTCAGAGACATTAGCAGACTGAGAGAACAGGGGAGTTTCTTGGTTTGGCTCTGTGCATGGAGTGTAGAAAGACAGGATGATATATCTTTACTTCTGTTGGGTGTCTGCAGTTCACCTCGGTGGAGTTATTGGGAACAGACTTGTCAGTAGTCCAGTATGAGCATCAGTACATGTAGACTACATCTGGATGAAAATTTAATTGACAACATTGATAATGTGGTATATATGGAGCACTTCATTTTCTCTATGTATAAATATATTCATTGTATATGAATTCACATACATGAATGAAGCTTGATGTGAATTCAGCTGGATCCTACAGCTTTACTTGACAGTTCTCCATACGGTCTTGCATTATGCAGTGCAAGCGTCAAAAATTGTGTCACTGATGAAGAAGCAATCACTAGTTATTACATGCTTAGAAATTTCCAGCACTGGTGATCTTATTCAGGGGAAGCAAACTGCTGGATCTTCCAGGGCTGATGTTGAGTTCTGTGCCATGAATCACCTGAATTAGGGGGTTGTGGGGTACAGAGGACACTTGCAATTTAATCCTGAAATATTAGAGATATGAATTGGAGTTTTAAGATAGGGATTCTAATTTTTTATTTTAAAACTGTTCCTTTTTAGGGGGACTGATGTGATTTAGTGTGACTGATTACTGCAAAATAATCTGGGAATGTATTTGAAATTAGAAATGTATGCTGGGTTTGTTGTTTGGGGTTTTGCCATGTGTTGTTTTCTTCCCTTCTCTAAGTTTGTGTAATTCTTTTTTTGTGAAGTGTGCCTAGTAAATCCATGATTATGAAGGACTACTTTAGAATAGTGTAGTCTTACTAATTAAGGGCTACACTGCCCTCCCATAGATTTCTTGTTCCTGAGGGTGAAAAAGTCTGCATCTTCTCTTTCCCAGCAGTTTTGTATCTCACCTTAAGCATACTGAGATTTTTCTGTGTGCTTTCTCCTCACTTTGCAGGGTATCAGTTCTGTACCATCAGTGGTTGCCCAGGCATCCTTCTGCAGTCCATGTGCTTTCCTGCAATTTTGTGCATCTGCCTCCTGAGGATCTTCATGACACAGATGTTATACCCATTCCTCAGGCCACAGGTCTTCCTTTTGTAAAGAAACAAAATAAAAATTCAGACACGAGTCACATTTTTTAAAAAGTTTGAAATTCCATGAGCTTTCATGCAATTCTTTTTACGAGCTTTCACAATTTAGTCTGCTATTGCTGTAGCCATCCAGCCTGTATCCACAATACATATTCCTTGGCATAAACAGGTGGGCCTTTTTCCTGACCTTGCCAGATTTGGTAATCCAAAGGGGTCTTTTGGGCCCTTTAGTAATCTGGTGAGATATTTTGAGTCCATGGAGTGCCTTTCCGCCTTATCTTGGCACCCTAATTAGCAATTGAATATGTGTGTACACACAATAATATTTGCTCTTTGTTGTTTTTGTGGGTTGATTTTTATTTAAACTTTGTCTAAAGTGAAGAAACATTGAAACGCCTTAAATAACAGTCCACATGTAATGAATTGCAAAGGCAACAGTTTCATGGAAGTCATAGTTTTTCTAGACAATCTTCAGAAAATACCTGAAAGTAATATATTTGTTGAAAACAGGTTTGTAAATAAAGGGGAAAAGAACACTGCTTAGTAATGGTTATCATTTATGAATAATTTAATTCTTCTAGTAACATTGAAGTATTTCTGACGTCAAAGTCCTGGGTAGTTTATGGGAGTCTTCCTAAGTCTGCTGGAGAACATCACTGGTACGGCAAACAAATCTTCCCAGTTTACAATGTCCAGCTGCTAATGACGCCATTCTAATGAGTCTGGGTGTACTTAGGTTTTACCCTTCTGGTTGGAATATGCTGTGTTTTTTGTGTAAAATGTTTCTGTTTCTTTGTTTTTTAAAAACTCTGCCCCATTAGTTGATTGAAGCACAAAAAAAAGATTCAATAGGATCAGTAAATGCTGCTTGGTGAACAGTTACATAGGTATTGAAATCTCAGAAATGCTACAAAATTTTATTAGGTGAATTTCTCCATATAACACAGAATGGGTTTCCTTTCCCCACCCCCCTATCCCAACTTTCAGTAGATGGAAGCTGTAGGGAGAGAACAATTGCCTTTGCAGGAAAAAAGCTATTAAGAAGCAGGTGGAAATTGATATTTTCTCAAGCCATAATGGTCTAAAAACACAAGTAAAAGTTAAATATAAGACAAGATGATTTTCTGAGCTACTGATTGTAGAGTCTCACCCTGTCTTCAGCAGTTGCAAACTCCAGAAGCTTTAAGAAAAACATGTTAAAATTTCATGTTTTGTAATGCTTAAGGCTGTATTTATCTTTTTCTAAAGATATTTTTCCTGGGTCTGGCTGTTTAGCAGCCATTTCATTCATTTTTTCATTCATTCATTTTCATCTTGCATTTCATTCATTTTACTTTTATCATTCCTATAGCTAAATCACATTTAATTTTATAAATCCTTCTGGCTTAGAAGAAATTCAAGCTTCCATATTCTGGTGCTATAAAACAAACCAAATGGGATGAGGTTTTGGGGCTCCTCTTAGCTATATATTCAATTTCATGTTTGAGCAGAACATGATGATATTTCATGTATTATTGTGTATAAGCTTTTAACAACCCACACAACCTTCTTTGTACCTAGACTACAGAGGTCTACTTCTAGAAACGTGTAGCACATACCTTAATTATACTAAGGACACCTGAATATACTTTTTCTTGCCTGTTTTCAGACAGAACTTTCAGAAGAGAATGCCGTAACTTTCTTATATGTATGGGCATGTAACTGAATTCACTTCAAAATTTGAATTGTAGTTACCCCTGGAGGGTTTTTTGGCTTGATATTGAAACGCTTATAAAGTGGGGTAACCTCCTTCCTGGAAAGTCTGAGTAACAGTAACATGGTTTTCAAAATGCTCTTTTGAATTGGATACAAAATAAGTAATAGGTGCTCTTCATGCTGTTTTCCAGTTAGTCAGACCCTCAGAGCAGAATATCTGGCTGATGTTCGGAAATGTGATTTTACAGAGTCCTTAGCAGTCATTCTTTCTGTTAGGTAGCTATGTTTTTTTTTTTTTTTTTTTTTCCCAAGCATGATATATGAGTTTTGTTTTGTTTTCCAACTTTTGTTAAATTTTCTGACAGATGTGCTGTCACTGAGTGAAGTGGTTAGTTTTCAGTTATTGCCCACCGTTTGTTGTTGCTTTTAATAACATTCGGTTTGTGGCACGTCTTCAATTCCAGAAAGTCCTTTCCTTAAAAGCTTGTCATTCAGGCAGTACAGCCCTGCGGTCTTGTCTCTTCTGGGCATGGATTTTATGATGCAGTACCATTTAAGACAAACATATAGTCTTAGAAAGCAAGAAAGGTGGAGAGGTGTTTTTCACCTGACCAGTCATCATTTAGATGTAACAGTAGAAAAAATTGATATTGCAGAATCATTTAGGTTGGAAAAGACCTGTAAGATCATCAAGTTCAACCTTTCACTAATAACCACCTTGTCAACTAAAGCATAGCATTAAGTGCCATGTCCAGTCTTTCTTAAACATCTCCAAAGTGGTGACTTCACCACCTCCCTGGGCGAGAGTTAGTTCCAATTCTAAAATACCCTTTCCATGAAGAAATTTTTCCTGTTGTTCAACCTGAACCTCTCCTGGTACAGCTTGTGGCCATGTCCTCTAATTCTCTCACTGGTTTCCAGGAGAAGAGATCAACCCCCATCTGGCTATACCCTCCTTTCAGGGAGTTGTAGGGAGCGATAAGGTCACCCCTGAGCCTTCTTTTCTCCAGGCTAAACACCCTCAGCTCTCTCAGCTGCTCCTCATGTGAGTTACTCTCTAGAAATGATGATGAAAAAATGAATGTTTTTCTGTTCCTAGCTTGTTCCATTTTCCTTACGTGCACAGCACATTTTCAGAAGAGCAAGTGGTTGGAGTATATTTAAGGCTACTTACCTCTGTGTCTGATGTTGAACGGCTTTGATATGTCGCTTGATTGCAAACAGTCCTGTTAAAACGTGTGATGTGGTCTCTGCAAAATTCAAAGGAAAAGCTTTGGTTTCTTACTGGAAGCTAATTAGAAATTCTGATGTTTGTTTTAAGTGCATGTATATACATATAGGTATGCATATATATTTATTTAAAGTATCCCCTTTATTGTCCTTCTTTTTGTGGGAGTGGAGACTGCTGGTAGGAGAAATATTTTAGATGGAAACCTATCTTCTTACCACAGTCAGCTACAGGGATACATGGGGATGAGTTTATATGGAAGAATTTTTTTTGTATTCACACTCTAGAGCCTTTGTTTTTGTCTTTTTCTTCCATTTTCCTCATTTGGTCTTACTGGAAAGAGGTTGTTACTATTAATTTGGGATATTTCTGGATCATCTTGCAACATGTGTGAAACAAACATTTAAAGATCAGGAGGCTGACAGGTTTCCAGCAATGGGAGCCATTTCAGTGTACAAGGGGTTAATGTCTGACAGATGCTGTGTATGATTTAGCTAGAAAAAAACATTATTTGTGCCAAGGAGAAAAAGGTTCAAGGAAGAAAAGAAGTGCCTTTAACTTTTTTTTTTTTAAATGTGAAAAAACCTGGTTTTATTTTTGGTTCTTTTTTATTTTTAAAGGTAATCATTATTTCACAGCAGCATGAATATTGGCTGGTCTTTCAAGTTTGGGTCCCTACTTCTTCAGACAAATCTCTCACTTTTCGTATCTTTTTAAATTTATATTAATAGCATATTCAAAGAAAAAGAATGTTTCTACATTCTACAGTATTCCTATGCAAGACATTTCCTATCTGTCAGTTTGAAGCTGGGAAGATTCATGACACGTCAGAATATAGTGTTTTTTCTTCTCAGCTCCTCCAATCTTGAGCCTTGTGGCTGTATATGTGGGAGTGAATGTTACTTCAGCCACAAAGAAGAGAGAGCTAGCTGGGTGCTATCAAATGCTGTGTTTAAACAACAACAAAATCTAAAATAAACAAATTAGCAAGCCCCTTCCAAAACTCCCAAATTTGCTCGTTTCTATCAAGAGTCAGGGTCAATAATCAAATCAGCTTAAAGATTCTGCTTTTTGTAAAACAGTAAATATTCATTTCTCCAGAAAACTGAAAAATACGTTGTATATTAAGCATTGCCCTGTATATAGACGAAACCGTTCCCAGGCGTGTATGAGCCTCACTTGATGTAAAGTGATGGGGAATAGAATATCACACACATCCATTTGCTTTGGATTTTGATTGGTTTGATCTTGATTTAGTGAAGATATGCAGCAGCATCCTGTACTGCCTGGAAAGCCATACTTGCCAGAGAGTGCAGCCTAGAAAATGTTATTGCCTACAGTGGTTCTTTACGATCTCTCACTCCTTCCAGTCCCACTCATATTCACCAAAAATGATTGTTTCCTTATCACTTGAGAGCCTCCCCATGGTGACAACATCCAAGACTATCATTGACCTCTATTAAACCTGTGTGATAGAAGTACAATTTTTCCTCACAGCTTTGTTGATTCAAATGATTTTATTTATATTGACCACTCAGCTTTCTATCACACAATCCTGCCAGAAATTCACAGCACATAGCTGCACATGGCTCTAGCAGAATCAGGCTGAGTAGGCACAGATTTTATCTCTTGGCACCATCTACAAGGGACAATGACATGAGTTATGAAAATATTTGGGGAATGATAGGCATATTTCTTTTTTTTTTCTGGAGAATGGTAATAATAATTTTCGTGTTTACAGTTCCATAATATTCTAACTTAAAAAATGTAAAAAACAAGACTAGGTCAATGTTAGACTTTTCCAAATGAGCAATGAGTCTTTTTTCTTTGGTTGAGTTTTTTGATTGGTTGGTTGGTTGGTTGGTTGGTTGGCTGAGGGTTTTTTTTTGTTATTCAGGAATGCTGCAGCACAGAAGGTCCTGGAATGGCAGGGGTGGGATATAGTGTTGTGTCAATGGTTGCAAGGAGTTCAGTTCCCATGGACAAAAACTCCTATGAGCCAAGCAGACAATGGAGGGGGAAGGAGGGGAGGAGCTCTTAAGAAAGTCACTGGCTTTGGGGAATTGACTTTCTTGAGTAACAGTGATAGCAAGGCAAAACTTGTCTCTTAGCAAAGAAATTCATTGCCCTAGAACACAACAGATGATGGCCTAATAGCCACAAATTTTGATATGCACATCAGGGGATGTCTTCTGCATGTGATAGACCCTGGGTAACATCCAGGAAAGTAACCGTAGATCAGCAGCCCAAGGTTAAGAATAATCAGAACCAATATTAAATTTTACTGTGGGTAAGTGCCAGGTGAAAGATGAGGTGTTAACTGATTTTATATTTAACCTGATTGGAATGGAGCAGGTCATTTCAGTACTAATTACAGTCCAACAATAGAAGAACTTGCCCAGCTGTATGTACATGTGTAAGGGCATAGATGGAGGAAGAAGCTGTTAAAGGTTTGCAATACTTTCTGCAACAGATGTGTTATAATCTAGATTTAATACAAGCATGCACTTAGGATCAGTTCAGGTGAACTTGGGGTTGTTTAGAGTCCTGTTGTTGGGCCGTGGGTGTGGGCATATTGCCTCTCAGTAAATTATATGCAAGAGAAATGAGGGTTTGGAGGTGTTTGGTTTTGGTTATGGTCAGCTAGGGAGATGTGGTGCATGAGTTCTGCTAGCTGCAGCTGGAAACATTCCATTGCATTAAACAGGAAAATATCAGTGCCTAATGCTTTGCCATTCATACACAGAATAGCTCTGTTAAGGAAAGAAAATATGTCTACCAGGAAATAATAAGTATAGCAAATATTGTTTGCAAAGACAGTTTTGATTATACTTTATATTGTCATTTAAACTTTTTACAAGAGCTTCTTCTTCCTGGGAGGAGTTGGAAGCAGTTGTTCCTGAATTGTTGCCACACCCCCAATGTTTCTGTTGTTCAGAGGTGTATGTCATGAGAGGTTATTTTGACTTCGCATGACCATACTGTGTGCTCAGAGAGTGGTAAAGGTGGGAGATAATATTTTTTTTTTAAAGTACATTCCTGCTCCCACGTGGCAGTCGATGGTGCCCAGACATGCACATGTGAAGGGTCTTTCTCGGGTTAGGATGGAGGCCTTGGATCTCCAGTGAAGACACTCGTTTGCTGTGGCACGCAGTGTTTTCTGTGCTCATGAGGGACACAAACAGTAGAGTGCCAAAAAGCTGCTACTGATGGGCATTGGCAGGGGAAAGACCACCAGCTTTGTCCTTTGCAGAGGGCTTTGGAGACAACTGTGGATTATGAAAAATCGTAGCTCTCTAGTTACTGGATGGCTGCTAGTCATGGAAGCTTTTGGTTTCTTCCACCAGATATCCTTGAGCCCTGATATTTTTCAGATGTGTTCTTCTTGACTTTGGCCTTGCAACAGTGGCAAAGAAGAAGCTTTAGTTAGCAAAAGCTTAATAGAGCTGGGTAAATAGAATTTCACTTTCTGGTCCACTCATCTGTGCAAAATCATTTTTTTATTCCTGGAAGAGCATTTAGTGGCCAAATAATGCAGTGGAATCTGTTGCAATAATGTTATTGCATTTAAAAAAAACCATACTACAGTGTATTTCACACTACACTTTTTGAGTGAATTCTGGCCATACAAATTAGGAAAATACATAGATGTATTAATTTTATTTTTGTTTTTCTTTATTTCTGGTTCTTTCTTGCTCTCATTAAAGAGTCATTAATGCACAGTATACCTTGTCCACTACTGAGAACTAATGGGCTACAATCTGTTGACACAGGTCATGGCATTTGAATTGTGTATAAAATGCAGCCTGTTACTCTAAACATTATGCATATAATTCATTAAATGTCATTGCTTTAAGATGATTCTGTACTTGCAGTCAAGAATTATGGAGCACTTTGCAGAAAGCACTTCTGTTCTTGATGTTGGGCCAGAGAATCCAGACTCTTCATGAACTTCAGCTTGATTTATAAACTATTTGGAAACACTCAAGCCAAGTAGCTCTACAGGACAGTTGTTAATAGAGGTGACAGATACTTGTTTTCCTTGGAAACTGAAATTTCTGTGTGGAATATAAGATTCTCAAGTTGTCTAACCTTTTCTGCCTATCAGCAGTTCTGAAAGAGGTCATCAAATATGTAAAATTCTGACACTGGGGAAGAACCAAATCTGTCATGTTCTGTGATGGGAGGGAAAGAAGCAGCTCAGGCAGGCTCGTAGAGGAATGGGAATTTACTTGGGTGTGTTTTTATCTTTTTTACTCTTTTGCTGTGGGAGCTGCTGAATTATTAATGCAATAATAAAGTCCATTTGATATGAATAGACTCCTAATCACTAAAGAAATTACTTGTAGGGTCAGAATCATTAGAGTGAGAGCTGGTTGACTTGCCCCCGATTAAATTATATCCAATGAAACAACAAACTGTAAAAGAAATACACTCTTTTTTTTCCCAATAATTATTTGATGAGTTTTTCTTCTTCCTCTATGCAATTTTATGTTAAGGATTTGCTGTTGCAGTCTGATGGTAGGTAGAAGGCAATGAAAAACGTCTCAAAAAACCCCCTGGCTTTACTCCTGGATTTCAAATTAGTTTCGTGGAGTGGGGGCCGGCACAAAGTATGTATGAAATATAACAAATAATATGGACTTCGGGGATTTTTTTTTTTAATTTGCTTCATCCTCTTACAGATGCCATAATTAATTTCACCCTACTTCTTTTCTGTTACGATCTTTCCACTTCAGCGTGCCTATTTTGAAGACGAACAAGCAGATGAGACTGGGCTTACGTAGGCTGAGGCAGTTGCAGTAAGGTATAAATACTTCATGATTTATTTAACCTTTGAGCATAAATTCCTTTCTGGTAGAATTAATCTGCAAATAGCTGAGGTGTGCTACCACTTAAGTTATGATTGATCATGCAATATAACAAAACTCTATTGGCATCAGGTTTAGGACTGATGTACATATAAATATAATGCAGATAAAGCTGCCAGATGCTGTGACTGACAGGTGGGTTCAAGGTATTCTTGGCAAGAAGACTCAGCCTTGACTCTCCAGCTACTAAAATGTGCATATCGGACAGCTTGTATTAATATTCTGTAAGTAAAATATAGTTGAATGACAGTTGGGAAGCAGTTTAAGCAAAGTCTAGTCTGTGATGACCAATGCACACACAAATTGATAACTGACTTTCTGGAAAGTTAGAAGTTAATCTTGGTATTTTAAATGAGCTAATCCATGTGGACTAGTATCCACTTAAGGCAATCATATTAATTACTTGGGGGAGGTCAGATGTTTATTTGCAAAATTTTGCTGTCCTTTCAGCTTTCATTTCGGGCTGAGGACCAGGTATTTCACCTGGGTCACAGGGCTGCCAGAATTTCTAACTCTAGAGCTGGTAGCACTGCACCTTTTTGGTTTTGTCTTTCCACAAGGGCCAAAGACCAAGGAAAGGATCAGAACCGTTTGTTCATTCTGTTCGATAATGTGTTTCTTGAAGCTGACAGGTTCACTAGCAAATGTACTTTGTTACTGTTTATCCCCTGAGGTAAGCCATAGAAAAACAAGAGCAATTGGAAAAAAATGGCAGAGAAAAGCAAATGGTTTCTGGATCCTTGATGGTAGGCATGGAGGGTAGGCCATAGATGCTTAATTCTAAATTCTGTTCTGACTTCTGTTACAAGAAATGTGCTAAACTTACTTTATATTATTACATATTTGTTGTACATGTTAATGTTTTTCATGATTCTGTTCTACTTTTGTCAGACTACTGCTTGGCAGTTCCTATCACTAAAATATTTTTGTCCTTTAACTATGTTTTTTCTCACATATCAATCATTAGTTAAACTCTCTATCATAAAATCCTGTTCTGGTGACACCATCTAAAGAAGGCTGTCATCACACAATCAGCCACTCATTATGAGTATCCTGGCCAAAACTGTAGTTTTGCCTTGAAGAACTTCTGACATTTCCGGTTTTTCCAGAACTCTGGTTCCCACTGATGTTTCTTTTCTTGCCCTCCAAATATCTAGAAGCAGCTAATGTGTCTGCAGTTTGTAGAGATTTTAAATGGGTGGATTTGTAGGAATAGCATCTCCTTTTATGGTGCAATTTAAAAGTATCTTCCTCGTGTTAAGATCACCCTTTGCCAAAAAGATCTGTGCTTCAGAGAGTCAGTAGAATTAACGAAGATTCAGTGAGGAACACTGAAGTTTGACCAACTGAAAGTACCTAAGTGTCTGTTCCTCCTTTTTTTCCCTAAATATTCTTTTTCTTTGGCTTTTGATGTTTTCCTCTGATGTGATATTGCACTTGCACAACAGTGTTTGTGGCATAGAGGCAATGTTTCAGGTGGTTACATTGCTGCAGACAGTCACGTTTTGTTTTTCAATAAACAGACGTAAAACTGAGCAAATATGTTTGCATTTCATGCAGTGCCAAATACTGTACTATCAAAAATGTTCACTTGAATCTGTACCTATCTAGGAGAGTTTTCCAGTTACTAATAAAACAAAATATTTGTTGTGGAGTGAGGCCTAATCTTATGTCTAAACATCTAAAGTAACAGTAAACATTTGCAATGGTGTAATGCTGTGAGCTGGGGAATGGGGAATGGTGGAAAGGAGGGAAGGCAGAGCCTGACGAGGAGCTAAAATAGTTTTGGTGGTGTGACAGTCAACAAGTTGAGTCCAACAAAAAAACCCAAATCACGCTGCTCTGAGTTTTCTTCTCTAAATAGGGGGACAATGTAATCAAGTGGATCATAAATACTTTTTTGAATGAGAAATGTTTATAGGATCTAATGACTTAGTCTTAGACTGCTGTGAATACCAGTGAGGGGAGGCATTCAAACTGGTAAAGACCTGAAAGTTGTACGTTTACAAGAGAAATGCTGCTTGAGCCAAGCAAGTATGGTAGCAAGAGGATCACCCTCTGTCACATAGGACATACCAGGACACTCTACCTTCAGGTAGCTCAAGCAGAGGCTTGTGAAGCCAGTTTTCTTTGGCAGAGAAGAAGAAACAGGTCAGGTGCAAAAGTCTCCTCAGCTTTGTATATTGTCTCTGCAAACAGTGCTTAGAGTAGACTATAAACAAGAGAAATTTATAATAGCAATTCAGAGACTTTTCTTTGCCCTTTGTGTTTTATAATTTAGATGCCTTCTAGATTGGTGGTGTGTTCAGTAGCCTTAAATTACTCCTTCTTCCATCAGTTTGTACAGTGTTGTCCTAACTGATGCGTTTCCTCTGAGATTCCTCTGATGAGAAATCCAGATTGAATGCTGGATGCTACTGGTAGCATTTTTCCCATGATGCTCTTTAATTCCATGGAAATGTTCTCCAGAATGTCTTATCATTAGATCACTAAAAAAACATTTTCCACTCTCTGTCCCTGTAAGAATGTTAGTTACTGATAATAAAATAAAAAATGACTAATGGATGAATGGCTCAGCAGAACATCCTGGCTACATTTTTCATTTTCGGTACTTTTCTGTGCTTCTCTTTATCAAAACTAATCAGGAGTGATTGATTATATCACTTCAGCTTTGTACCTATCAAAGTGTTGATAGTAAATTGGAGAATGTTGTTTTACAATATTTTTTTTTTTTGTAAGAGGGAAGGAGATATCTATTTAACTATACTCATGACTGTTCTGGAATTAACTTTGCATATGTGTAAATAAACTGTCTTTCAAGAAGATAAATTTTGATAAGAGCAGATCAGAGATCTGATAGATGTTTGAGAAGAGAGGGCTTTAGGTATAAATGACTTTCTCCATAAGACAAAGTTTAGCATTTTTTTTAAATGAGTAACAAGCAGAACTCACTTCTCTGCCAGTCAGGTCAGTAACATGACTGAAATGATTTGTTTTTTATTAGATGTATATTTCCTCCATGTATTTGACAAAACATGCATCTCTTAGTGCCTGAGATTGAGAGGAAGAGAAATAAGTGAGGATTTCTGGATTTTTTTGTATAAAGCTTCAAGTGTTCCAAATGCCACATTTGCTTAATGTTACTTGTACAGTGATTAGAAATGGAGCTGACACTCTGAGCTGGGCAAAATGTTTGCTGGGTAAGGATATCAAATAGCATTGTGTGATAGCTTGGGGTTTTTATCACCACCTAGAATGAAATTTTAGCGTATCAATCAGCTGCAACACCTTTGGGAGCAGAATAACGATTAAGCAGTGTTTGTGAAGCCATTGCCATCGCCCTGTGGACTGCTTAGAGGAACTAACCTGCTGCCATCCCGTCTCAGAAGAGCTGTCTGTCACCAGCAGGTATAGGTATGCCAGTTCACTCCTGCAGCTTAGAGAAACTGAGCAGCTGACAGCAGCTGAGGGTGTTCTACCCGTGAAGCCGCTGCCTAAACTTTAGCAGGCAAAAATTCAATTTTCTTGTCTTAGTCGACAGTTAATGGGGAAAATGGCTGTGCTGTCAAGTGCTCACTGCTGAATGATTTTTCTCAGCTGAGAGGGATGCATGCATGGAAAAATAACTTTACTAATTTTAAGCAATTTAGCTCTAATGACTTTTTAAAAGCCCCACAAGCTAGGTGGTCCAAAGAAAGGCTCTAGGAGAAATTATGTAAACATTCAATAGATGCAATTACCTACATTTGTTTTCATTTAAAATATCACTTATTTTCCTGGTAAGAGTTTACAGTTGAAAAAAAATGAAAAATGAAATAGGAAGGACATTTTAAATAGTTTTGTAAGGAAATAGGGTTTTTTTACATCCCAGAAGAAAAATGATTAAATAGCTTAAAGTTGAGTTAATTTGAAAACCTTCAGGATGACTTTTAGTGGAGAGTATAATTTTATCAAAGTAGAAACTAAACACAAATTTAAAAATAAGGCTCTTTCTTGTTTATGTCAAAGAAAAATTAATAAAAAAGAAATTATTTAATTTAATATCTGGGTTTGCTTTTTAAGGAACTTTTTGATTCAAAGAAGTATATGATATATAGTTTAAGTACAGTGTCCCCTTAAGGATGGATAAAAAATAGAATGTCAAACTTTTCTTCAGAAGAGTAATTGAGTTTTTTACTAGCGGTAACAAAGGCTCCTTAAACTCATGCTGATATATTGGAGATGCATTATAGATTACTGAGAAGGCAGATGATAATGTATCACTTAATTTATTTGACAAATGTACTTTCCTTAATTAGCTACCGTACTTCATAGACTATTAGCAAATATTTTGCAGTCTGTCCTTTAAAGAATGATTTCTCACAAAGGGACCTTGCAACATCAGTCGATTAAGTCTTGATTTGAGATGAAGTGTCCTCAGAATTTTGTGAGCAAAGTCTGCCTGTGCAGTTTCCTGAAGCATAAGTTGTAGAGTTTGATGTAGAAATCATTTTTTCCATCCTTTATTAAACCTGTGAGGGTTTATTTTAATTCTACTGAGTTACATTTTCTGATAGAAACTGTACTGTCTTTTGTTGGAACTGTTACATAGAGGTCACATTCCATTTTAATTCAATTCCTGAAAGTTAGAAAAAGACAGCATTCTGTCACAGATTAAATAATCTCCGAAGCAGATCTAACCAGACACTTTAAAGCTTTCCAAAAGCAATATAAGCCATTTCACTCTGTTATTCCTTTCTTTTTATGCATTTGTTGTTTGGAGGAACCTCATGTTTGCAATAAAATATATCCTTCTTCACGAGTAAACTTCCTAGGAGGAAGAACTCATCAGGAAGTCTATTTTTGATCACCACCAGTTAGGAGGTGCAATAATACATATTTCAGGTTGCTGAATCTCTGCCAAAGAAGCTCAGATATTTTGTTTGTTTAAAAACACAAGTGTAGCTGCTGCCTAAACACATGGCAACTATTTGGAGGATGAGTTCTATCCCGATGGTTTCCATCAAACAGCCTGTCCTAGTGGGCACTGTTCTGAAACAGTAAGGGCTCACTGTTGAATATAAAACACCATTTGAGCATCATGCCTTCTCTATGTGCAGTGCAAATGGATAGGAGGAGAAAGTGACATATGCACTTTGCTTCTCAGAGGTACGGTGACAAGCAGTAGATGGGGCTGCAGGTTTATGCACGCTTCACACTTTTTTGCCTGACAGTAGAAATGCCAGTATGAATTTGACTCCTCTCTTGCTTAACTTGCAAAATGTCAGTCAGTAGCTGCAGTGGTTTATGGAAATGAGGGTAATGTCAACTTACTTCAGTGTTATGCTTTTCATGCTTTAAGCAAATAAGACCACTTCCACAGCTCACTTCTAGTCTGAAAAGTTTGAGGTATTTTGGATTTGAGCAATAACTTTTGTTACGTGTTTCCCACGTGATACTAGACATGACGTGGCTGTTGCCACCAAGATACTTTTGATGCATGCTTTTAGCCCTGGATTATAGAATTCCAAAGTGAGTGACCCTGGATGATCAAATAAATAGTTCTGCGGTGGATGGCACTTGTCTTCCTGCTCAGGTCCGTGCTGTAACTCCTACAGGTCCTACACAATTAAAAAAAAAAAAGATGGACCTTTGCTGTAGTATTTTAGCCTCAAACACTAGTAGATTATGGTTGTGGAGTCATTTGACCCTGAATTTAATTACAAAAGATCAAGATCTTCTTTGCCCTATTAAACTATGGTGGTGATACCTGAATAAGGGAGATTTGTGTTGGTCTAAGGGAATTTATGGTAGGCTTTGTAAATTATGTATGGAGATTCATCAAAGAAGATGTAAAAATATTTCAATTCACAATTTGCATCTTAAGCCTAGGGATGTGAATCATGAAATATAGGAGAAAAAAGAAGACAAGATGTGTAGGAGGGAGTTGAAAGAGAAATATTGGGGTTGGTAGGCTGATCTTCCTGACCAGTGTGGTTAGTGGAGAGGGGGACGCTTCCTGTTTGCCCTTCAAGATAACTTCAGTTCTCAGTTTTTACTGTGGTGTAGCGTCAGTGGGGTCGGATTCACACACTGGTTTGGATTAAGGTTGGGGCAGAGAGCTCATAATATTTGTTGTTTGGAGCATGGCCAGACTGGGAAGAACAGAAACATTTGTCTGGATGAAGCTAAAAATGGGTGGTGAGCAGGCAGATACAGGTGCAGGTGTGTGACTGGTTTCAGCAGGGCTTTTCTTCTTTTTTTACAATTACAAATCCAGTTTCAATATCTTTTTCTGGCCATCTTCTATGGAGTCACAGTCTTTCCATGGGCTTAAGAGAAAGTCTAGAAAGAGGCTGGTTTCCACTGCCTAAAATTAGCCTTGAGAATACCATTTAGAGGTACTACAGTTTGTGTTCTATCTCTATAAACTTTTTTAAGAGGGTGCGTGAAGGAAATCTAGCCAAGAATAAAAAGGGGTTTCATATTGCTAGGCTATATAAAACTGCAAAGGTTTGCCAGGTTCTTCTGTGGTTCTTGAGCTTAGATAACCCTCTGTACGTTGTGTACTTCTGTCCTGGTATAACCCCAGACAGAAACCAAAAACCACGCAGTGCACTCCACCCCACAGCAGGATGGGAGAGAGAATCGGAGAAGCAGAAGTGGGAAAACTCGACGGTTGAGATAAAGACAATTTAATGGGACAGAAAAGGAAGAAAATAATAATATTGATAAAAGAATATGCAGAACAAGTGATGCACAATGCAGTGGCTCCCAGCCAGCTTTCCACTTGGTTTATGTACTGAGCATGACACCAGATGATATGGAATATCCCTTTGGCCCGGTGTACTGGCTGTGCCTCCTATCAACTTCTGCCCCTCCAGCCTTCTTGCTGTCAGAGCATGAGGAGCTGAAAAGTCCTTGCCTTGGTATAAACACAATTTAGCAACAACTGAAAACAGCAGTGTTTTTACAACATCATTCTCATACTAAATCCGAAACACAGCACTGTACCAGTCCCTAGGAAGAAAGTTAACTCAATCCCAGCAGAAGCCGAGGCAAGTTCTAATTAACATTTTAAGACTGGTTCAGGTGCTAATCAAGAAAGTGCAGATACTGTGCCGTGAATATAGGAGAAAAGTAATGGAAAAAAGACCTGCCACATAAAACGCTGCAAGGAGAAGGGTTATATAGTGTGTTGCACTCTCTCTCAGCCATTATGTTGAGGAAACTTCTTTCTCTTTCATGAAGGTGGATGGCTTTTGCTTTACATGTGATATGCTTACCTGGTAAACAGGAAATTCAGAGATTTATGGCATCGAACTCTTTTGCCTCTCTTTCCTGTGGGGTGTGGGGTGATCTCTTATTCAAGGTCCTAGATATGGTGGAAGATAACATGTTCCATCTGAGTTTGCCAATGATTTCTTAGGAAATCTTCAATAATACAGAAAACTTATGCCCTAGTTTCCTGTCTTCAAAACAGAGGTGATGCTGGGTCCTACTTTGAAGGCTTCTTCTGGTATTAGAATCCTGTGCTAACAGAGACTGAGCATTTCAGGTTCAGTGGAAGCTTATATCATGTTTGGTGTGCTTTGAGACCCTTCCTTACAAAGGCAAGCAAACATTCCTCACAGAAAGATGAAGCTCTCTTTATTCCACTTCCTCTTAGTAACTCTGAAAACCTGTGTCGTTATGAATTTAATCCTGAGATAGAATTTTGCCACTCCTCAAGATTTGTGCTCTTCGTTCATTGCTTACAAAATTCCTTTAACCAATTAATTTGTATTATCAAAATGTATTGTCTAGTCAGGTAGAATGATTTCTTGTAAATGACAGTGGTCTCTGCATTCAGGCTCAGAAGCTCTGGCTGCAAAGCAGACAGGTGGTGTATAAAATCTAAACTATAAAAATACTTCTCAGTTTATCCTAGTTTAAGATCTATCACTAATCAATGTGTCAGTATGAGTATTTAGTTTACTGCATTTAGAAGCCAAGTCTCTTCACTGTCTCCAATTTTCTGGGTCTGTATGTTCTTTTATATTTGGTTTAATGAAGCAAAATTAAAAAATGAAAAACAACACCCTCAACAAATATTGATTTAAAACATTAAGTAACATTGAATATTTAATTAAAATAATAAATTAAACATAGAACTAAAAAACTTACATCTAATAAATTCACAATTTATAGACTTTCAATAAATATTATGTCAATATCTGTAAGGCAGTTATATATAACTTCAGCATTCACATATTTAAGAGCCAAAAGAAGTGGAAAAATACAATTTATAGTTCACTAACCGTTTAAGCTAGAAATGTATACAAAGGTTACAGTCTTGTATTTCAGCATCCATTCCCTCCAAAGATGTGGTAGGAGATGTTCCATTGTGGTTGATATTAAAGGTATTAATGTTGATCATAGTGGTCTGACCAAGCGTTATTTAATAACCCTGATATATTCTTCTTTACATATCACAGA
The DNA here is from genome assembly GCA_013397755.1 of Cnemophilus loriae. Lineage (NCBI taxonomy): Eukaryota > Metazoa > Chordata > Aves > Passeriformes > Corvidae > Cnemophilus > Cnemophilus loriae. Next base: position 100,519 of record VZTF01000892.1, on the reverse strand, counting down.
TCCGTATTGTATGTTTACTTCTCAGGGCTAATGTTAATATTTAAACATTTTGCATCTGGTGTATTAAGAGTCCTCATAGAGTCTGAATCTTTCTGCATATAAGTTTTTGCCGTGTTCTATTTCCCTTTTTGCTGCCTCTCATTATCAAAAGCAAAGTAGACGCACTTTTAATGGGAGTTTTTTGAGCCTCATATAAAGATTTACGGATTTGTTCATGTTTTCTACATACTTGAGCTATAAACTGCTCAATTCTGTGAAAAACTGTTCTAAAGAGTGGAGTAAAGACAGTGGAAAATGCAGTGTGAGAGATGGTAATTTGTGTTAACACATCAATTCGACATGACTACAGATACTTCTTATTATCAAGGAAATACCATCCCAAGACAAAATTGTTAAATTTTCTGTGCAATATCCAACTACCACCCATAATTCTTTAAGTATTCTTTTTATCTGAGCTTGACAGATTCACTGTTTCTTTTTGTTCTCACATTTTTCTTGCAATCCCTCAGGCAGAATTTTCTTTTCGTATAATTTTAATTCCAACAGCTATATATAATAAGGAGAAGGAAAATATTGAGAACCAATAGGCACAAATAAATAAAGGAGAGCAAGTTAGCTTAAACACATTAACTTCCTTCACTTTTCTTATCTGCACCCAAGAGCCTCAAACTACCTCATTTTTGGAGGTAATGTTGTAATGATTTATTGCTGGGATGTTCTTTTGTACCAAAAAGACTTAAAAAGCAAATGTTTACAATATAAGCTAAAGTAAAAAAGGAGTCCAGTTATACCAATAATCAGAGTGGGGGGGAAAAAATTATGTTCTTTTTAGTGGTCAATGATACAAAGCATGGCTCTCTGTGTGTACCCTTTTGTGCTGTCCAAAGTAATGTCATCATAAAGCCCTGGTTTGTTGCACAGGACGACTAATTCTGACATTAAAGATAATACTCACACATATGTATATTACACACACTATACACACTGCTGTTTTTTACACTCTTTCTTGTCCTGGATATGCAGTAGAATCTCGGCGTACTTGGTGAAGAGAGTATCTTTTTGGTAGTAGGTGAGAGATGAAAAACTTCTTTCCAACTTTTTGACTTTTCTTTCCCAATCAGCTTGGGTTTAGCACAGGCTGTTCATGGTTTATCTTCTCTGCTCTGGTGCATCCATGACTTAAAACTACTCAGTGATTTGTTTTATTTTTACTATTTTCATGTACAAGTGGTTATAGTTCATTATCTTGTCATGCTTGCTTGCTGAAGGAAAGTGTTTATTCCTTATCAAGCATTAGATAGCTTCAGCCATGTTTTTAGCTTTTTATGAAAAAACAAAAAATAGAATTAGTGAGGTATTGCAAGTGATGTAAGAGTTAGAGGCTGGCAGACGGAAGTGTGCTTTGTTCCTTTTGGCTAGTAATTGCAGGGTTTGTTCTCCCACACCCTTGCTTTATGTATGGAGCCTGCAGAGCTGAATGTAAGATATTAAAAGATTTAACTTCTGGTATTTTAATGGTTGGTTGGCTGACATGAAAAAACGGAGTACACTTTGCTCATAGGTGCTATAGAAATAATGAAGTGTGAAGTATTTTTGTGACTCCGTATAAAACCAAAGAGCAGAAAATGGGGATGGAGCTATCCACAGGTACTTTGTTATATTGTGCTGCCTTCTCCGTGTGTTACTGAGCTTCTCTGCAACTTCATTGGAGCATAAATGTGAGGGTGTATAGAAACAAAGCAATTACTCTTTATTCTTACTCTTTTTGTGTCTCCAAACACAAATAATTTCTCCATTCAATACTATGGCATCTTAAAAATATGTAATTTGGGTGAAGTAAAGAAGTAGTGAGTCAGGCTTTCCAAGACACTTGAGATCTAAATCACCTTAAAAATCATGCCCATGTTTAAAAGAAACCTGAGAAGCAAAAGACAACAAAGTTCATGTTTGCCTATACATGGACATAAAGCTTTTGGGTTGCTGAATTCCTAAATGGATGTTGAAACCTCAGAATACAAGTCTCCCCCTCTCTTTTGTTCAGAAGATGGCAGCACAGCCCTTTCCCTCTTTGGGGAACAGCTAAGCCATAGTATAAAAAGTGGATTTCTTAATGTTCTGTTAGTTGTTTTTCTTGTTTTATTGTTCTTCCCCTCCATACCTGTTAGAATGTCTTCAACAATCTATAGGGGACTAGCTATGCTGGAAAGTTTGCTTCTAATTTATATATACCATTTTTTAGAATTGTATTTTTGCAGTACTTTATTTTTCAGAGTTTTTTTTTCTAAATTTCTGTGGTTTTTGCAATAGCATCAGTGGAAACTCTCAGCTTGGAAAATTCTGCAGAACACTGTAGAAGTTTGTTGCTAACACTTATTTACAACTGGCAAATTCAATTTTCAGCAGACTTTCAAACATTACCTGAAGGCAGGTATCAGCAACATAGATATTGATTCTTGAAATTTGCTTTTAAAAGAACTTTTAATCAGACTGAGTCCTATTTTTATTTTTTTTCACTTATTTGGTGCAGAGATTGGTGGATGCTATTATGAAAAAATTCCTAGAAAAGTTGAAAATCTTTGCTCTTTATGCATTTTTGTTATTATTAATGAATTATAGAAATGCTACAGAGGAATACTGAAAAAAATGGCTGTGAATCTGAAAATGCATGGAGATGAAGGAAATAATCAGGAGAAGAATAGCTGCAGCTATGACTAATTAAGTTAGTCATCAGTGCTACTTTAATAAACATTTTGAAGATGCATAGTCCATCCTATGACCTTCATGTTTTGCAGTTAACAATAATTGAAACTAAAGTGTGTTTCAAAGCATGTCCTGAAACTTGTATACTTGTAGAGTACTGCAGAGATAAAAATCTTTTTTTCATTTATTTTACTATGCGGAAGAGTTCTGTTACAGTCCTCTGCCTGTTAATAACAAATATTTGCGAGTTGGAATATAATCATCAGCTCAGACTGCAATTATTCTGGTATGAGCAGTTGTACAAGGCCATCAGAGCTCAAATACCATATCTCAAGGCCAGATCTCTTGAGCCAGTGGAACAGAGGTTGTTTGGATGGAAAATACAGAGGGATGCTGTCAGGTGGAACCAGAGTGGAATTCAAGCGGAAGGAGTTTTCCAGATGAGGAGACATATTTCATGAGGGGTGAAGATAACAAAGGTTAAGAAGGACAAACTGTATTTTAGATAACTCATTTTCAATTAAAGGTAGAAGAAAAGAAGCACTTCTCAGACTTGGTGCATGCCAAGATATCTGAGTGTTGCTGTAAGATGGGCATAGACTGTAGCTCTGGAAAATACACTGGTGGTATTAGCTAAAATCTTACTTCTGTTACAGGGAACTGGGACTTCTTGATATGCTGAGCTGCATGCACAGAGCTAGCAAGACAGGAGGTGTTGAGGCTCCTGTATATCCAAAGAAAGAGTGAAGGGAATAGATCTGAAAAGTACTATAGGAGAAATGAGAATGTGTTAGACAAAGCCTACCCACAAGGAAAGGGTTTGTGTGTGAAGACTGAATGCATTGTTACAGGAAGCAAAATTATGTTTGATTGGTTAAATGAGGAGCATAAAGAGACACAAAGGTGGAAAGATGTCTTCATGATCCCTGTGAAACAAAAGCTGTTCCTAGCCCTTAGGAAAGAGCAAGTTGTCATTTTTAGCTGAACAGCAAAAATTTGAATGTCAGTTGTAAGGTGAGAAGTGTGTCATGAAAATAAGGCATCATTTCTTGTGTGGAGAACCTCAATGCAGTAGGTGTTAGCACAAAATGGAGTCCTTGCAAGTAGGACATTAAACTGTAGAAGTGATCACTAAAACTGCATGCTCAGCATAGTGTTGTAAGCGGCTGAGTGTGAGAGTAAAAATGTCTGGTTGTTAAAAATACGAGCAGTAGGGAGATTACTCATAAATTCCATTAATAATTCATCTCATTAAGTGAAATAGTAGGTGTGGTGTGTTTAGGTTCTTAAAGAACTACCTGCTCATTAGGAAGTTAATTTCAGTTAGCTTTAAATTGCTCTCACATCCACTTGATTGAGGGATACTTTTTTGAGAAGCCCCTGGCCATAAGTAGAGCAGTTCTGAAGGGATATAGAAGTTACCACAATGTTCATGGGCTACGGAAGACTCCATGTGACACTGCCTACAGCAGTGCTTCACTGGCGTGGTCCCCATGTAGGGCATTGAAGGATGAGAAGAAGTTATCTTCTGGCTGGAGAGGAAACTATTCACTGCTTTCCCTCTATTGTATTTGGGCATGCTGAGCTGCAGCAAAGGTATCCTTCACTGAATCTGCCCTGCATGCTTTAGTTAGGATGCTTTACATCAGGATGCTACCTTGTTGACATTGCGGCTTCTTGACAAGCTGATGTTTCTTGGTTTCACAGCACCTGCTCTTTGAAGTGCTCATGTCATCTCAATCTCTGCTACCATAATGTCTTACTGATGAAACAGCTCCCACAGTTGTAAGATGGTATGGTAGCAAAAAACCTAAATTCAGGGAATAAGATAAAAAATCTGCATACAAAATCTTAGGGTTCCATTCTCCAAACTAGTAAATCCTTTCACAATAATCCACAATAAAAGCTGTGTTTACCTTTTCCCACACAGGAAGCAGGGTGCTACTGAAGTGGGAGGAGCAGCCTTTAACTTAGCTTTGTAAAATTTTGAAAAGTTTTACCCTGGATCCAGGCTGGTTGCCCGCTATACCAGCATGAATTATTCTTTGGCTTTTTAAAAATCAGCTGACCTGTCCCATACATCTGGTGGGAAAAACAGAGGCAGCGATTCAGAAAAGGAAGGCCAGCCCAAAAAATAGGGATAAGGTATCAAATAGTTTTCTCAAAGGGTGAGAGGAAACTCAGGAAAAGAGTATGAAATTAAATGGTAGGGTTGTTATCTATGCTGTAAGGATCTCCCTCTGCTGTACAGAAGCATGGAATTCGTTCCTATTACAAGAGTTAAGGGATCAGGACATGTGGACAGGTATGTTTCACATCATGAATGTGGCAGCAGTGGTTATCAGACCACCAGGTACAGCATGATTTTAATTTTTTTTTTTTTTTCCTTCTGGTGAGATGTAATTTCCATAATGCATTTGCTGCCAACTTCAAAACTGAAACGAGGTTATACATTCACAGCTATCCTTTTTAACTCTTACAAGTTGGATATTTCATTATACTTCTTCTTTATAAAACTGTGATAAGCTAAAAATGAGGCTTTTTTGTAATTGTAACTCATTTCAAGAATGGAGGTTTTGTTTTGGGTTTTTTTTAATTCGTCTACCTGGCTGAAATCTGAAGTAAAAGAGAAAGCTTGGGTAGCAATGTGGAGTTAGTACTACTACAAAACATTATTAAAGCAGAACTACCAACCCAGAACACATAGTCTTGTAAACTTAAAGCAGTACCACATTTGTCCTGGGTGTTTTTCTCTCTCTGAAGCAGTGCTTGGTCTTCTAAATGAAGCTGAACCTTGTCTTCCTTGAATTATTTTTTTTAAAATGTTGGAGTGTCAGAAAAATTTAGTTGTAATATTTTAAGCATAATAGATCTTCATTGAAGAAACAACTGCCTGGTACAACACTTACCATAAAAAACAGTGACAGAGGTACAGGTTCTGGATCTTACGATGATATCAGCAGCACTAGCTTTGTCCTCAGCATTGCCTGTTTGGCTCCCTCTCAGCCTTCTCGCAGGAAAACACGACTGCAATTAGGAATCTTAGACAAGAATTGGTCCTGGAAAAGTACCTGCTGGCTTTTAGGTTTGTTTTGGGCAACAACATTTTATTGTCTTTTTCCATAAAGAATAAATAGAATTGAATATTGATTGAAACAAATTCTTCTTAAGCTAACCAGTACATACTTCAAACCCCAATGCCATAGATCCAACTTTAAAAAAAAATCTCTACTTATAGACTTAAAAACCCCATGCTTAGTACTTCTGAAAATGCTGAATGCAAACTTTTCTATGCCTATAATGTTAGTGCAGAAATGAAAGTTAATTGGAAATAATGTCTCTAATAAAGGAAACTCTGAAAAAGCACTTACTCTTCTATATTACAGCCATTTTTGTACTTTTTTTTTGCTGACATATCAATGCACTGCAGTTATGTCTTACAGAAGTATTTTGCATCTATTTTTCACATGAAGAATCAGGGAGAGCATTGTTTGCAGTTGTTATTTGGAAAGCACCAAGGTAACAGGAATTAAAAAAGGAGTCCAGTGTCACTGCTGGTCTCTGAAAGTAATTTTTTGTTTTCTTAACTCTGTAAAAGGTGAAGACTACTTTCATTATTGCACCCATGTGTGTTTCTGGTGATAACCAGTATCCAAGCCAGGAATCTGTATTGAAAGCTCTAACACTGCTTACTGTCATTTTGTCAAAGTGCTGTGTTAGCTTGCAGGTCAAAACTTCAGAAAAAGGCTTACTTTCCCTGGAAACAGAGAAGATTTGCCAGTCTATGCTGGTATTCAGAATTTTTGCATTTCAACAGAATGGATGGATTAGGAAGTTATGAGGGACCACCTTGCTGAGTAGGTGCTGCTGCTTATATGTTTTTAAGGGCTACAACCCAAATTTCCAAATGAGTATATGCACCATATATTGATACTCTCAAAGTGGATGCTTTCTGTCTTCAGAAATGGAAAGGGATCCTACAGAGAATTAAAATGAGTATCGGTATTGCAAAATACTTGGAAAGTCATTACTTAGGTTTTTTTTAGACAGGCTGGAGCAGAGTGGAAGGGAAACAATTTGGACTGTCTTGCTTCAGTTCACTAACATGATTAAAGCTGTAACATAGACAAGGCCTTTTGCAGATTTTTAAATGAAGTAACTGGTTGTATGGAGACCTTGCGAGAGTCAGGGAACTTCATCCTGCTATCTTGGAGTAAAACTGTACATGGCCTTGTCTTTGCTAAGATTTTGTTTCATGTTTTCCAATTCCACTGAACAACTGCTACTCACTAGGTTAAAAGAGCCATTTAAGTCACATCGCACTCTTGTGCTGCTCCATCTCTTTTGTTACACAGAACTTTGTAACATGCAACTTAAGCGCATGTCAAGTCCTTGGTAACTCTTCCTAGATGTGGCAGATATGAATGGATATGAATCTTTATGCAGAGGTGTGAATCTTCACATAAGCTTGAACCAAAAACTTTATAAATAATATGCTAATTTACATGGGCATATATGGTATTTTTCTTTAAATTGTGTATAATTCATACATTTCTGTTCATTTCACTGAATATTAGGTAATGCTCTCATTGCAGAATTATTTCTAATAAAGACATTGTAGAGTCTTTAAAGCTCTTCCAACAGGTATGAGGCTGAACACTAAACCTCAGTTTTAATTCTTACTGTGCACCAATTATCTAAAAGGTTCATGTGTATCAGTTATCTAAAAGGTTCATGTTAAAATGAAGCTCTAGTACGTAAACTGTAGGCTATACTTGGGTTTTTTAAATTATTTTTCTTGTTAATGTGTATTCTGTTATGAGCCTTGATTTTATTTTATTTTTTGAGCTGCTTCTGCAAGGTAGTTTTCTTGTCTCAGATCTGTGTGTTCCTCATGGCACTTTATAACAAAGAGAAACATTAAGCTTAAATGAACATCTCCAGGTAGCCTAGCAACAGGATATGATTAATAATACCTTTCACCTAACTGTATGCAGATAAATGTCTGAAAGTGAAAGCAAATTCAGAATTGGCTGGCCAGAGCCTGGCAGTGCAGTGAGAGAGAAAAGGTAATATGATAATATCTTGTGATCTTTGTTGAAAAAAGGAGAGTAAGTAAAAGATATATATAATGGGTTGTATCTGCCTTATGTAGTAAAATAGAGAGTATAATGGATTTTTTTAATAACAATCGAATGGTGTACAAAGAAAAAGTATAAATGCCCTTGCTTCTCATTATTGGTTATCATCACTAATTCACCAGCCATGCTTTTTCATATGTGAGAGATCAGAAACAATCAGTAGTAATTACTAGGCCATCACAGCTAAAATGAAATGTAGTATAAATGAAATGTAGTATAATTTAATATAGAGGTAATGGCTTTATAGTACCATACCAAGGTTTTTAGGTCTGAAATGGACTTTTGCATTGAGTGCTGTACTTAAAAAATATACAAAACACTGGATATGGCATTAAGCTTATAATTACAGTTTTCTAGCAGAGAAAAGAAGGGGAAGCTGCTATGGAAGTTTTGTCTTGAATAGCACTGCATTTTTTAGCTTTTCCTTAAAACTTTGTGCGTGTATATATACAAAAATAAGAGGACTCTGAATTTTATCTATACATATTTGAATGTTATGTATTTATAAAATGTTGGAGACATTTACTTTTCAAGCATTCAAAAGGTGTTAGAATATGAGTTGACCACACAAGCTTAATTCTTTCACATTTTGTATTCATTCAGTATAAAGAAGAAGCACTGTGGGAGTAGGGTGAATATGAGATTCATTGTATGCTCATTTTGTAATAGTGGGAAATTGCTGTTTGTATAGGAATAAAATGGAGTAATGTATTTGTGCGCTGAATGTAGAAGAACTAGTTATCTTGAGACAATCCCATGGACTGGCATAATATCATAAACATTTGCCTTCAGAGAAGAAATAGCCTATTACAATGCAGAAGCACAGATTTCTGTCCTGTGCTTTAAAACCTGCCGAACCTGCTTTTCTTCTATTTTCAAATTAGTTGATTATCCTGGTCATGCCCCATCTTCTGTGTGAAATCCGTAGAGATGTTTATTGCCGTTCATCGGAAGGTATGTATTTATATTTGCTGCTCAGTGACAATGCGAACCTTTCGGTATGTTGCAGAAGTTGTTAGGGAGAGGCTGTGAAAGGCTAGCTGCTGATTGTGCTCCTTGTGGCTGTCCTGATGCATTTTCATGGGCTAACATCCATCAGCAATCATTTTGGTTTTCACTTACTTTTTCCTTTACACAGTCTTACTCTTTAGTGCCTGGTAGTATTCCAGGTTTTGTTGCCAAAACAGAGAGGGCAGATTTTTGCTTTTAATAGGCAATTCCCTGGTTTGTTCACAGTTGGTAGCTTACTGTTAAAGTGTGGTGGGTGTTCCGGTTTAGCAAGGATGTCTGTTTAAGTCCAGACTCTTTTCAAAGGAAGATTGCTGCTTTTTTCTCTAACCACTGCCACCTGAACTTACTATACAAAGATCTTGGTGTAGGTGTTTTATGGAGTTTTATGGTGTAGCAAGGGATCTCTGACTCATGCCTCTGAGGCTTGTCCTTCATTAGCTGAAATTCCCTTCTGCAACGTATCAGGCCTCAGTATTTGGCTTTGGCTAGAGCTGAGAGTGTTCTCTGCTGGAAAACTGCTTCTGTAAGATTCCTTCTGCCTCCTTTCACCTCTGAGTCGTCATCTGAATCGGTACCACCTGCTACATCTCCTCCTAACGCCTTGTGAATATATCACTTAGTGTGATGACGTGGGCGTAAAGGCATGTCTTTCGTTTTCTTTCTTTGTTTAAAAAGACACCAAACCCATCATTCTTGAGAGATTTCCCTAACATGTCTCCCTGGTATTAGTAGAAAGAATTCCTGGTTAGGAAACAAATTCCATCCTTACTCCTGAGGTCCAAGACTCCTCTTTTTGAAATCACCATAAGTTGTGCCACTGATTTACCTGAGATTTACCTGATGGTGCCCTTATATCTCTAGTTTTGTTGAATGCAATCTCTTCAGCTCTCTGCTTGCAGCCTATCCTAACTAACTGGTTACGCAAACAGCTTTTGGTGCTTTTACTTCTTTACAAGCACATTCAACAAAGACTGTTTACAGAACTAGTTTGACTTGTATCTCGGGTAATTATTTATTTTCTGAGAATTACAGCTTCTAATCAGTATAAGATATTCATGCAGCTGGGAAACAGCTACTGATCTTCTAGCTTGTGTCAGCTACGTTTGCTTGGGTCTTTTGCACCTAAATACATTTTTTAGGTTTTTGGTTGAAAACCACCAAGCAGGAAAAGAATGAAAATAAAAGGCCCCTTTTTTCCTACACTGCAGTTTTAGTGTAGCATTTATTTAGCCGGTGAATCACATTTTCAGCTCAAATAAGAGAGACTTTCATAGGGAGTTCTGTAAACTTAAATGAGTTCAGAAGTGATTGTTTTCAGACAAACTTCATTTTCCAACCAGTCAATTTTAAGATGGAGTATAAGTAACAAAACAGCTGTGCACTGCAGTTTTGCAAATGCGTAAGATTTTGTTGTATAATGCAGCTCTGAAACATAGTATGTCTAAACAAGCAAAACAGTTCTGCAATTAAAAATTACTGTTGTTAAAAAAAGATGTATAGCTGCACATTGACTAAAGTCAGATTTGAAAATTTTTTGTGCAGTTCTTCTCCACAAGCCATTGTATTTGAAAAGATGGATGCAATAATCATCAACGACAGTGTAATTAAATTCTATGCCCTCTGAATAATTAGTAATGAAATAGTGCTTTCATGTTTATTACACATTACCTAGTTTAAATTTTCAGAAGTCATTTGTGACCTGGAACGTCTCTGTCTCTTTTGTAACTCAACTGGGAAAGTGCTGTAGATCTTACTTGAATTTTGAGGCAAAGCGATGTGTGTGAAGTTGCATCCTTTCCGCCTTTTTGTATGAATCGTAGTTCTGAGTCTTTTTCTCTTACAGAACTGAAAAGAGTAAGGAGGCTTGTTTGGCTGAGAAGTGTAGAGGGAATTATGAGTGAGATTTCTTGCATTATCGGTGCGTGCATGTGTGTTTGGCCCTCTCTGCCCTCTACCTCAGCTGCCAAAATACATTACAGTGTGTATCTCTGACTAGCACTGAAGTGCTCTGTACTTCCATGAGTGAAAGAGGTATTCCATTGTTTCAATTAGCAACTGCTGTGTTGCAAAATGCCCTCAACATCCCTATGCTGTTGAAGGAATTGCAGCAACCAGGGGATCTGCTGCCTGAATTACTTGTTACCTGTTAGCGTGACCGCACACTTCATGTGTCTTAAATAGCAGGAAACAGAATTAGAGCTGCGCCTCTCTTTAAAATCTGTTCTAGAGTCTCCTGATCTATTTGGTGGTGTAATGCTCATGATGCAATCATTAATCTTAATATTTTCATTGTTGTGGAGGTCGATGATATTCACAGAAGTCTGAGCAAATCCATTTTGTTCACTGAACCCTGTTCCACATATCCACAGTGTTCCTGGATGGCCTCGCAGAGTTTTCAGTTTCACAGATGTCTGAAATGTTGAATGTTTTTTTCTTTTCCCTTGGAATAAGCAGAAGTGGCTTATTTAATAGAACAAAAGGGAAGCAAAAAAAAAAAAGAGAGTAAACACAGTGATTCAAATTGCTTCTGCATCCAATTCAGGCCGAACACTGCTGTTCCTCTTTTGTCACTGCTTGTTCATCAGCATTTGCTTTAATATTCCCCGAGTTCAACTGTTCCTGCACTGTATTCCCTTTTATTTCAGTGCATTTTCTTCTGGAGCAGTCTCTATCATGATTATTTTTAACATCATGATTTTTTTAATGTCTAATTATTAAGGATCACATCTCTTTTGAGTTCTCCTCTTCACTCGTCTTTCTCCTTTTACATTCCCTACTGTGTTCACGCTTTTCTTTTGCTGAACACTTTCAAATATTTGCTGTTGTTGCTGAAAATCCAGCTTTTGGTCAGGGACTCCCTAACTGGCCGATGACAGTATCATCCTTCCACTACTGGGAGAAGAAGGTACTTCTTCTTGTGAAACTGAATTTGCAGATGTTGTTACCCTTTCAAGTGCTAACAATTTATTTATTTTATTTATTTTTCCTTGACCTCTTGTGAAGCAGCATCATAGAATTATAGTGCAGTAAGGGTCGGTTGGTTTTGTCTTGGACTATTGGAGTGGGTTTGGGAGTTTAAGAAAGGTTGGTTTTGTGGGTGTTTTTTCTGAGGTGGCTTGGGTTTTGCTGTCTTGAGGAAAATATACTTCAAGGAAAATATACTTCAAGGAAAAATGTTACAGGGACACAGTAAGTCTCGGTGTGTAATGGGCCTTGAAAAATGACATTAAAAAAAAAATGCAGTTCTCAACTATCACACCCAAAGGTTCTGTGGACAAAATTGACGTGCCCATTTAAAACAGAGGCCGCCAGTTCCTTTGCTTTTGATTTTTTGGTGACTAAAGTACCTCTACTTGATCTGCAGTGTACTGAGTAACATCTCAAACCATGTTTGCAATTTGCTGGTGCAGAGGGCAATTCTGTACATGTCAATTTAGTAGCAAAGGGAGAGTGTAACCTCTTACGAAAGGTCCTCCCAGGGAATGGCAAAAACAAAGCTCAGGAACCAAATAGCAAATAATAAAGAGATTGAGGAATACGAATGAATGCTGATCAAGAGGCTTAACAGAAAAAAGCACAAGCACTGGCTTGTGCAAAGCCAGGTTAGGAACTCAGAGCCCCTCAGTGGCACCAGTATCCATACCTTATATTCTTGCTTCCTCCATCTGCAGGATGTAGGCCCTCAGAGCTAATAAATGAGGCTTGTGATTTACTGTGGCTGATTTTTTCCCTCTGTGAAGTTTATGCTTAGCTTGTGACACTTGAGTAGACCCTGAAGTCAAGAGGGACTTTTCATGTGGTTAAAGCTAAGGGAATGCTGAAGTGCTCTGGCTGGCTGATTTGTAGTGCTGGCTGCAGAACTGAATTTTAGCACACACAGTTTATTGCGGTCAGAAGAGGCAGATTTAGAATCAAAATTTGCTGTACCTTGTGTTCTGTTTCTGTTTCTAATTCATTTTTGTTTCTACTTCTTTCCAAAAACCTTATCCCTACTGTGCATATGTTTCTTTTTCCATGTCAGGGTCCATTTTTGAGAGTGTTTTGTGACTATAACTGGAAGAGCCAGTGAAATTAGAACCATAAAAAGCAGGCAAATGATAAATGCATTGCGAGTCGAGTAAAGGTTATTTTCCTCAGCTTTAATAATGGAACCATAAGCAATAAGACAAATAGGCTTAGAAAGGATAAATCTAGCCAGATTGCTTTTTTTACCTTTCTGATAAGATTACAAAATAAGCAGATGAAAAGCAAGTGGTATAATACATGCATTTTAGTAAACCTTTTGATACCATCTTGCCAAAGCATACACAAATAACTAATACATGTTGGCTTGGATAGAAACATGGTCATACAGACTGTAGATGAGTTGAAGGACTATAAATAATGAGCAGTGATGAATGATGATGAATTGAGGCAGGGTTAGTTGTACTAATGAGGCTCTGCAGGGGTCAAGATTTAAGCTCAAGTTTTTATTCTTTAACATCTTTATTACAGCATCTTTTCAGCCTGCTGTTGGTTTCCACCCTTGCCAAAAATGATGGTGAGGCAGATAAGTAAAATATTAACACCTACTAGGATTAACCTCAGACAGAAGACAAAATACTAATATTTATTAGAAATGCTTAGACCTTAGAAGTAGGGAGGCTAAAGAACACTTTCTTTCAAAATTATTATTATTTCAAGAGAAAAGACTTAATTTGCACTTGTGCAGATAACCATAGAAAGGCAAAGTGAAACTGAGTGACTGAGGAGTAGCAGCAGTGTGCAGCTGGATTCCAATCCTTAAATTAAAGGGAGTTTAGTTTCCTGTCAGAGATGTGTTGCAAGCTATGGAACGGTTTCCTAAAGAAAGCTCCTCAAAGCTCTTCTGCTTGAGAGGTCACATTCTGTACTGGGGGCAAAAAGCAAAAAAATGTGCCATTTAAAGAAAGATAGTGTGAGTAACTTCTGTCCCTATAGTCTTTTCCTACAGATCTAAACCCCAGATAGCTGGCCCACAGTGTCCTATACGTAGCAAATTCTACCCCTACATCAGCTCCCACCCCAAGTGATCGTGTCCTTCCTATGGTCTCTGAGGCCACTGGGTGTGACACCCTGTAGCAGAGCCAGGTATTTGGTGGTTGTTCCCTGGTGTTTACACCTTCTTTCTTGAAGACATGGGATGAAACAGATAATGTAGTCAGACAGCATGTAGTCAGTATTTCATACATGCTCTCTGCAGCAGGGCAAAAGTGCTCAGCTGTGAATGACCAGGAAGTAGTGTAGGCTGAGTAACCAGTTTTGGGGTGTTGTTGCTCAAAGATGTTGACAGCAACAACAGTATAGCAGAATGTCTAAAAGGTGAGCCTGTACTAAATGCCATCAAAGCAGCCAGGAATGGATTAGGCCTGCTCCCAATTCTTTTGTCAGGTTATTTTCAGTGAAATGCACATTTCTTGTAAAAGTCAGCATCGCTGGAAAAACTTTTGGGGTTTTTTTGACAGATTGCCACCAAGTGTTGAAATAATGATTTCAGCTTTTCTGGAACTTGTTTATATCTCCAAAATGTTGTAATACATAACATAAGATGAACACATAATGGTGTGTTACAAGTGGTCTAGATAAAAGTCTGTGACTTTGTCAATGGCACAATAATCAATACAGTATTGACATTTTTCACCTAAATCTATCCCTCCCAGGTTGCAATGAAAGGTCATCACTTGCATCCAAATAACTGTGTAAAACTGCAACTGATGCGTCATGAAATAATGAAAATTAAAATTGGCAATAAAAATTTTCATAAAGTTGTTGTATGGGATACTGTGGAAATATACCTTTTTAAATTTCATCTCAGTTTCTGTGCCCAGAAACCAACTTGTTTAAAGTTTCCTCTATGGATGAAATAGTGTACTTCAACTAGTTCTGAAATGACTGTTTTACTTATGTGGGCATATAGACTATCTTCTCTATGCATTGGGAATTAAATAAGGATATCAAAGGATATAACAATAGCAATATTTTATCCTGAATTTATTAGAAGAAAAAAGGCAAACCAGTTGCTGCAGAAATCAGAACTCATAAATGCAGGCTTTCAATTCCCTAAGCTTCTTGTGGAAATGCTATGTTTATTATTACGAAATTCATCAAACTAATTCAGTTATCCATTTCTTGTGGCAGTTGTGATATGTATATCAACCTGAATAACAAATGCGAATTCTGTATGCAGGCAGTAAGCAATTAATAGCACTTCTGTACTAAAAGTTTGGGAAACGTGGTTGCTAACTTTTCTCTAATGATGAAATGTTGCAGGTTCTTTCTGCCACTTCTTGTAATTAAGCCTGTATGAGATGTAATTAAGCCCTATTATATGTGTCTCGTGCTGCTGCTGCTACTTGTCTTCTTAAATCTAAGTCTAAGCTAAAAGAAAAACAAAACTGTTTTCCTCACATTTTTTAGGTTCAGTTGGAGCAGACTTAGCATAAATGATAATGAAATTAATCAGATGTTAAAATATATCTTTAGTCTTGTGTGTAGCTTGAATTTAGAAAAAGAAAAAAACACAATTAGTAAAAGATGTGAATTGCATACAGATTGTGCATCACTGTAATGCCACAAGGAAACTACATTATTAGTTTGAAAGACTGGCAGACAGTAGCAACTGGATTGTATTCGAAGTGTATCTGGTAGTACCACACACTTCTACAATTTCAGTTGTGAAACACATGATTTGGTTTTGATTTGTAAACTTGTGAAATTACATTGGCATCATCAGAAGCAGTTGTTCCTTGACTTTGTAATGCAAACAACTTGATGTCTAATCCAATAAATTGGCATGAACATTTTGCTTTGTTTTTCATGGATATTAAACCGATTATAATCCACTGTCATACCAATGGCAGTAACTGATGTGGTCCTGTTGCACACTTTACCCTTGCATCCTTTGGAATTAAGGAGAGGATGACTACCATTTCTACAAATTTGTTTCTGATGATGCTGTTCAGCAAAGGGAGTCCTGTATTTATAGTTTCTGAAGAAACTGAAGTATACAATAATGCACAGACTTGCTCTTTATCTCTTTTAGGCCAGAGAGGCTTGTGCATGTGATGCCATTTGAGATCAGCTGGAGTTGTGGAGTTGTACAAGGGCTAGTGGTCAGTGCACCTGTTTGCTTGAGCAAGCTTTGGAAAATGTCTTCCCAGTTTGATGTTAAGCGAAAGGAATTGGCTGTGTTCATTTTGGTCTTGGCTCCAACAGCAGGAAAATCATATTTCTTGAACTAAATCTAGGTGCACAAATGAAGTATTTTTTTTTTATGTTAGTGCAGAGCCAAGTCTAGCTTTGGGCCAAAGCCCTAATGAGTGTCACAGTTCCAGTATACACCTTTCACCTGATCAGGAAGGCAACTTATTTCCTGGAAATCTTTGAAATATCCTCCTTTGCAGAGCATGCCGCAGAGCCCTGGTGAGATGCAGCATGTCTCATTCAGCACCACAAGCCATGCTTTCCCAGCTAAATCTGAATGTCTCATGACCTGGATCGTGTGGTGGTCATCGACCCATTTGCCTGTACCACATCATCTTCCCTTATATTGAATAAGGTTTGGAAGTGACAAGTTTGTGAGGTGAGAAGTAGGCTTTCCTAAAGCAAAAAAAAGAGTTTATTCAGAAAAGAGGAAACATGTTATCTACTAAGAAAGTTATGTGTATGCTTAGTTAAGAGTAGGTCACTTGTCTTCTGCAGCAGGAGAATTAATAAATGCGTATAAAATTATGCATGTCCTTGTTGTAGAATACTGTGGGTATGATACAGAACCTGCCTTTTCAGGCATCAATATCCCCAACCCTCTCTGATCACTTGTTCCTGTGGTAACTCATCTCCTGATCACTTAGGCTGTAATACAATCACTAACAAGCCCATGTAGATATGCATAACACTTCTTATAAAATTAATATAGTAATAGTCAAATGTTCAGTAATTCCACAGCATCTGTCACGTAGTGCCCCTAGCTACACTGTATGGTAAGTGCTTAAAATAGTATTGGAAAATGTGTTATACCAGGAAGCCACTGGATGTACAGATTTACCATGATTCATTCCAAGCTATGAAATGAGGCTGTAGGATGAACAATGCAGTAAAATGGGAATAATCGGGTAAGATTAGACCGTTGACACATAGAAGCATGCAGCTCAAAAATTAAGTATTCTACAGAAAGATTATTTGGGGATAATACTAAATACTGTTTTATTCATTCATATATAGTAAATATCTACTTTAGCAATGGGAGCTGAGTTAAAAATTACACAGATTAATACTTGAGATTATAACTGAACTTTCACTGCAGTCAGTTTAGTTGTCTGTTTTGTTCTTTTTCTTCTAGAATACTCGTTAGTTCTAGAAATTTGAGAACAGAAAGAAATAGGTAAGATGCTGTATTTTTCCTCCAGTCATCTAAGTACTTATACTTTCTCATGTTGGTGTTTTTTCTCCTGAATCCTGCAGCAGCACCCACCCTCAGCTCAATAACTGCACTTCTGCCTGCACTTCTCCCATTCTTTTCTTGTGTGGCTCTAGCCCACTTTCTCACGCCCCTGCCTCACAAATCACCAGTTTTCTCAGAAATCTGAGCCAAGGTAGCACAGCTGTGCTGTACCAGCCCTTGGCTTGGGATCACAGGCAGCTGGACCCCAAGGAGGAAGGGTACAGTACTTACTGCAAAAACATCTTTTCGGGCCTTGATTGTCCTGTTGCTAAAATACAAATAAGCACAGAGCCCTAGAGCAAGTCAGAGATCTTTGTGACAGAACATTCTCCTTCAGAAGGAAGTGCTGATCCAGTGCAATTGCAGAACAGTGTGAGGGAAAGAAAATTTCAAATGAATTTTCAATTTAAATTCATTTATTTGCAGAACTCTGTTGACATTATTGTTTTGACATCTTCTGAATAAAAGAATCCTTTCTTAGTTATTCTGAATTTGTCTGAATCTGCAGCCTAAGTAAAAGGACAGCATGTTTTGAAATTATTTGTAAGATTCAGCAAGCCAAAAGAGTCAAACGTGCTCCTTTTTTGGTTATAAAATCATTCTAATCTTATACTCTTCTTCCTGATTTTGAGCTGAACAGTTTTTGAAAAACCCCAAATATTTTCCCAGAGTAGCAGAAGTGTTTCATATCGCTCAAAGTAACTGATAATTAGCAACATTCTTGATAATAATGCATTTTTTCAAAAATAAATGAGGATGTTGAATCTGTATTTTCGTATAGTGGATGACAAGGGGATTAGAGATAAAAATTTCTGCTACTTTAAAGAAGGAGGAGGAGGATAAGGTACACATATGCAAGCCAGGAGGCTCAGAAAAAGGGATTTTTCTTAGGATGATGATGGAAAGACAAAAGGCCAGCCGTGGCTGTGTTCATTTTCATATTATAGCTTCATCCCAGAGCATTTCTGTCCAGCATCCTGTTTTTCTTTATGGTCTTGAGTATTTGTTCTCTTTTTGCAAATTAAATTATCCTTTCAGACTTAATTACATAAGGAAGACAACTAACACAGGGAAAACTGGGTTACCCCGAGCCTGTTTGTGATACAGAGACTGAAAACTGGGAAGATAGAAATGGCCAAAAGAAAGATTAGCAGATTTTTATCTAGTCACGCCTGGTGTTTCCCACCCAAGGGTAGTAGGGACTTGTCCGTGCTGGGCTGACCCAGCAAGGCCCATGGCCAAAGGAGTCCCAGTTGATATTTGCAAGAGGAAGTGGATTTTCTATGATGGGGCTGTTGATATGCAGATAAAATAACTTAGCACAATGTCTAAAGCTGCCATCCTTCCAGGGAAAAAGCAAACCTTTTGTGGTCACATGAACATTATCTGATCTATTTTAGATTATAAACAAAGTCTATATAGAATGCATATGAGATCTTAGACAGGTCTGTGATATATATCATGCCTGCCTAGAGAATTTGTATTTACACATACTCATAAATATATCCTGTTACTACTATCTTTTCCAAATAAACAAAAACGGCTTATTTTTCCAGATGACTTCAAAATCAATAAAGTGTATTTTTAGTCACCAAAAGCTGCAAAGGCATACACCTTCAGTGGAAAAATACATCCATTTTATTACCTGTAGAAGAGTTACCAACCCAGCTGCATTCTAGGGAGGTTTAGAGGGTGGTCATTAAAGCCATCCTCCTGTTTTTGCAATCTATGTACATTGAAAGCTACCTGCCGAAGAATCTGCCTCTAAAGATGGAGATGCGTTTATGCTAATGCAGTTTACTTGTTGTATTTAAAATAAACCGAAAGGAATTTTTATTGTGATTTGATAAGAGTATTTTCTTGGAAAAGTTTGCCTTAAAGGTCGGGTGCAAGAGTCTGTTTTGGAAGAAACCAGGACCATTTGCCTCAGCATCAAGATAATTTCTTACCATAGCCTCTGTGACCTCTGTACCCTTTTTGAGCTTGGTTACCAGAACAGCATTTATTCCTGATTATTATCTCATGTTCTTTCTACTTGTGGTCCAGAAATTATGTCCCAAGGAGTCATATCCTCAGGATAATGTCAGAGAACATGGGTTAGGCTGCTTAGACCGATGCAGTGGGCCATCCATAGTGAAGGGCACTTCAAGCTCTGGTTTCCTTCTCCTCTCTGTCACACAGTTCCTGAGACTGGACTCCAACTCATGTTTCTCTGCTGGCTTTCTGCCAGGTAAAGGGATTAGATGTGATTGTTTTAGGTTGGTGCTGATGAAGGGAAGGGTACCAAAGGAAGGCGAAGTCTGCATTTGAGTGCTGGGGTAGGAGACCCATGGCTCTTCTTCGTGGTTGGTGCCCTGCTAACAGAGTTCAGGGGAACACGGACTGACCTGCTGGGGTGGGCAGACCTTCAGAATCCACTATCCACACATCCCTTCATCTGTGTCTGGGTTTGAAAGGCTCTGTGTAGCCTCACCCATGTCAGTAGCATCCACGACAGGTGTCACCCTGCATCCCATATCTTTCCCCTTAGAAGAAAAGAAGTAACTGTCCAAACCGGGTCTGGATTTGACACCATCAGCATCCACTTACAAACTCAAAATTAGGAAATGTGCTGAGCCCGTTGTCCAGAAATGTTACAAAATCATTAGGAAATCATTGAGACCATCCTGGGTTTTTTTATTTAATATTTCCATTCCTTCTTATCAGAAGGAGGAAAAATTTTATACAGCTTTTATTTTTACAGCTGTACTCTGGGATTGTAACTTACAGGTCTCTATCTGCCTCCAATGGCTGAAGCTGCAGTTTATAAAAGTGCTTTAAGGTAACAGAGGTGGATTTCTTTTGTTGAAAATGTGGCTCTGGAACACCATTTTTTTCTATTACATGCTCCTTTGATGATGACTTGTCCCCCTGGCATCACACTGGAGAAGCAACATCCCAGAATTCTTACACTGGGTGAAGGATTTCTCTCTCAGACTAGTAAAAATGACAGCATTTTTTCCCCCTCATCAAATTGACCTCTTTCTTCTGTATCCAAATATAACTCCTCTTGCTTTTTTGAGTTAAATTATGCACAATTACAGCAAAACACTATTCTGAATTTTGTCATGCATAGTAATTTCATGATTAGTACTTAGGTTGCCTTCACACTTGGGCATTTACAAGTTGATTAAATGCCTTGGTTACATTCTTGGGTAGCAGTTGTTAAAAACTTGCAGCATTTTGAAGCGAGAGGGATTCTTGTTTCTTTCTGAAAAATTCACAGTGCTGTAGAAAAGGTATGAGTGTGGGAACCTTGGCTGCAGTGAAGAACCTGGTGCAGGCAGCAGTTTTTCTTCTCATTTTTGCTTCTTTTTTACAGCATTTCCCTGGTTGGGACCTGTGGTGCTCTGCTCCATGGTGGCTGGGCTGTAGCTGTGTTGGGCAGTGCCACTGTTCAGAGGTACCTGTGGTAGGACAGGATTGAAAAGGAAGAGTGGGAATGATGCAGCAAAGAGGCACTGTCAGTGCTACCTCTTTTTTCCTCTCTGTGGTGGGAGCTCAAGGATGTCCAGCTCTGCCTTTAGTACCACTGCGGGCAAGTCTGTGTCGGTGCTGCAGGCACAAGCATTTAAAAGGTCAGCCTGCCAGCAGTTATAAAATGCACTCCTCTGTGAAAGTGCCAGCTCAGTTATCTGTACCTAAGAAATCCAGATGTGAAAGCCTGCTTTAAGGGATTCCACTTTCTGCTTTCCTTATCAAGGGTTGCAATTGAGGCTCAAGAATGCTTCATCACTCCTACCTACCACCCCAGCAGTGCCATCTGTTTGTTTTCTTAGGAAGGTAGAAAGTGTCTCTCCTTCCCATAGAAATATGTAGTCATTACTGTTTAAAAGGAGAAAATATAGAAAACAACTTATATATATGTATGTGTGTATATATATACATATATATATACATACATATACATGAAATGGAACTAACAGTCTCAGATTTGAGTGGGCTTTATTTTAGCTTGCTGCCGTGGGTTGTTTGGTGAGTGGCATATTGGGCTGATCTGAGACCCTTTATGTGTGCTTCCACCTTCTTTTCAAAACCAAATAGCATTGCAAGAGTCTGTGTGGGGTTTGGGTTGTTTTTTTTTTAATTTCTCAGTCTTTCAGTAGAATTAATATCCCTTCCACTGTCTATACAGCCTGGAATCAATATTCTATACCTTACTGCATTTATGTGTAGTTGACTGTCACTGAAGACAGAAGTTCTCAAAGTGTTACTACTCCCCTTGCTGGTGTGTTGTAGCCATGGCATGCAGATACTTGGCTTTCCAGTGGCAAGCTGCTTCTTCCTATTTGAATTCATGAGGATGATTTTATGAAGAGACAGAGACAAATTTAAGGGTATAGGCTTTTTTCTCCTTTCTTATACTGTGTGACTGTTTAATGCATAGAATGACTTTCACCCATCTCTTTGATTTACACAGACGTGGACCTTGGACGTGTGTAGACTCGTCAGCACAGTTTTATTTGTGGTGGAAGCTATTTAAACAATGGCATGATAACTAGCCAAAAAACTAGCTGTTTCATTTTTCAGAACAATTTATTCTCTTGAATGAAAAATTTTTAAAAAGGCTTGTAGACATCTGGGTAAAGATTTACTGATATTGCTGTATTAAGGGATAATAATAATAATTAATTTTCTGAATCTTAAAAGCTGGAACTGTTTAGCATGGTAAAAGTGTGTTTTCCTCTGCCCCCAAGTAACTGATAAGGTCAAGTGTTACTGCAACCCCACTTTCAGGTAAAGTCAGTTCTTCATCCTGCAAATAGAAGAGGCTGTATGGCTCTTTTGTCTCACTGTACAACTCATTAAAATATAATTTGCAGAGAAGAGATTATTAATAAGACTAGTTTTTTTAGGAAAATTTGGATCTTCAGAAGGAACTTGCTGAGGTTTTGCTTCCGTTTTGTTTTTATACCTTGACAAAAAGTAACAGAAGCAACACAGATCTATATTTCAGGAATTTACCAGCTGCAGCCCAGAATAATGATCTCTTCCTGCATCTGGTGTTGCACTGAAACAGCTTTCGTGTGATTTTATACAAGCAGGTTTCTTGTCTGCCCAATTCTAATGGGCCATGTGGAGCCAGACTGAAGTTCTGCTGACTACAGTTATCTGGTCTCCAGCAGGTAACCAAAAGCAGATTGCAAGTGAAGAATGCAAGAAAAACAGCAGTAATTCATGGTCCCTTCCCTCAAGGTTCTGCCAGTTCTGCTTAGGTAGTGGTCTAATGGTGTTACAGAATAACTTTGGGTGAAAGAAATTATCCTTCCTCTTTGGAGGGCCCAGAGTGGAGAAAAGTTGGTGGTGTTTCTTGGAATGGCCCTAAAATGTAACAAGGCTTTAAGGAAAGGTGCAGGCAGCAGATTTTCTTTTATTTTTAAATTAAGAAGGTGAGTCTTTGTCTGAGGACAGCAGCATGGAGACCTAGTGAGCCACTAAAACAGAATAAGAATAGGAAAATATATTTTATCTGTCTTCATCTCTGTGAACAAGGTCAAGGCAAATGCTGAGTAACGGTGGATTGGGATCAGAGCTTGTGATGTGCAAACCTCTGGCTTATGACTATTGAGTCTGAGATGCAGAATCTAATTCTTAGCCATTTATTTTCATTGTAGCAAACCAATCCATTTCGTTCAGGGTGCTTTGCCTCTTTTTGTGTAGGCAGTCCAGGTGCGGTGTTCTAACAGTGTAGGTGCATAGTAGGGAGCTTTTATGGTTAAAACAGGTGAAAAGTAGGGGGATACTGTCACCCCCATCCCGTCATCTGTCGCCTCAGTACTATATCCTGCAGGATACACTGCTCTAGCAGTACTATATCACTGCTCTTACTCTGCTTTTTGCAGCCCATCTGTTCCTTATGCTTATTTAAGAGCATTCCTATTTAAGGAATGACATTTTCAGGGTATATAATTAAAATATATGTTGGCACTTTTCATTGTTTTACTGTCTGGCTTTGTATGGCATACTGGAAAAAAATATTTAAGAGATCTGTGTTTGCAAAAATTTCTGTTTGAGTGGGCTGCATTACTTGTTTATTAAAAAAAAAAAAAAAAGCAGCCACAAAACCCCCCAAACATTTTAAAATTAACCCCCCTAAGGATTAATGTGGCTAGTTGAAGGCACTGTGGGATTGTAATCCAGAAACACAGAACTAATTTTCTTGTTTTACTTTTAAATTAGAGAATTTATTTTTTGCTAACTAGAATTGAAACGTTTCAATTATGAATAATGCCAGGAAGAACCAGCACACTTGAGTGGGTTTAATGAATTGCATGTGTTCTTGCTGCTTTGTGAGCGTGTGTGTGGTGGTGGAGTTTCTGAGACCTGTCACTTAATATATACAGAAATGCATGTTTTATTTATGATGTATTAATTTTAACTATCCTAGCATTTTGTTTTATGAGCAGGGTTTCTGCAGAGCCTTAAGATCATTTTAATATGTTCAGAAGAAATTTCCACAGACACTGAACTGCAGAGCTTTATGTCTTATGAAAGTGTAAGAGTAGCATGTTTCTTGTCTACATTTATTAGCCTTAAGAAGGCACTGGATGTTTCTGTCATGACTGAGAAAATACTTAAGGGTAGTTTATTCCTTCCACTGGGTAGATAGGTAATTTGCATTTACAATCCTTGATATTTTATGTCAATTCTAACCAATATTAGGCAGTATGGACAAAGAGGCAGAAATGTAACTACTGTAATAAAACTTGAGAACAGGTACAAACAATAAAACTGTACCCTTTTTTGACGGTAATTGGAAAGGTCAAACTGCAATTCAGACCGTCCTAGTATTGGTGTTTGTTGGTTTTAAGGAAGCAACATTTCCTTAGGAGATCTGAATTTACTTCAGTGCGTTTTATGCTGTGTGCATTAGAAAAATTTGTCTCTTTTGCTACATCTTTTTTTGGTTTATGAGCTGGTTTTTATCTTCTCTAAGAAACTGCTTCCTGAAAGGCTGTATTTTAAGCCTTCAGTTTAATGTTCCAGAGGAATATAGGAGTACTTCTGACTAAATCCCCAGTTTTACAGTAACTTGAGAGCACACTGGCAAACTGCTTTTCTAGCTAGCATCATTGATTATCTTAGTGCAAAGACAGTGAGTACAGCAAAGAAAATTAATGTGGTAAGGTTATTACTTCATTAGAAAAAACGGAAAATAAAATTCATGCTCATTAAGTGTGAAGACAAAAAAACCCCATGTTTTCATTGAAGTATTTTCATTTAAAAAAAAATGCATAGCAGAGAACAGTATTACTTAAATTATTCATTGTTCATCTTTTAAGAAATGACCGAGAGCTGTTTTATAGACTGAAGTGTAATTGTCGATGTGAGATTCTCCACATTAGAAAGCCAAAGACAATATTTGAAAAAATAGGAAAACTGCTATTTACGGAAAAGCAATGAGTATTTTTTAAGTGGCATCCAAAAATCTGATCGTTGAAATGCTGCGGGGGTGTGTTTGTGTATATATACATATATGTATATATAGGTGTATATTTATATTTACATATGTATGTATGTATATATTATTTATAGTATATAATGTATTAATTTCTATATTATAACATAGTATAGAAAATATATATTGTGTATTTTGTATATATTATAATAATAATACAGTTTTCTTCTCTGTTAAGAATAGTTCGTAAATCTTCAGCTTTCATCTAAAGGAGTAGCAGTACAAAGACATTGGCATCCTTTCTATGTTTTCTCTAATTTCACAAATTTAAAATGATTGAGGGGCAAAAAAAAATATTATTTTTAATTTCGGAGGATTTTTTGGTTTTCTAAGAGCTCATTTATAAGCCAAGCTTCTCTAAGTACATGTTTTCCATGTACGTGTTTGGAGAAGATAATGAAGCAGGTGAAGCTTGATGCCTGCCTTTAAGACACATTTGCTCCAGCATGTGGGTGGGCTGTTCTGGGGAAGGAATGACTGATCTGAGGTAGGTTGCAGTGTGGGATGAGGGATTTGTAACAAGGGGCAAGGGTTGCCAGGCTGGTCCAGAGTTAATTCTCTGTTCTACTTTGCAGCATCACCACTCAGTGGCAGACAGCTCTTAGAAGCAGCAGCAGTTCAAGTGATGTTGTGTAATTAAAACAACCCACCACAAAGCTAGCTATGTGTCTCCCTTGAGTTATAGGAATATAACATTAACTTTGGTGCAGGAAAATACTTGTCATATTACAATAAATAAGGCATATTTTAGACTAACACAGTGGTTGGTGTTTATTATTATGATTATTACAGATAGATTTTGCTTGGCTGTTTTGCTTTATTTTCTTCAAATAAAACAAAACCAAAGAAAACAACAAAAACCAAAACCAAACAAAAAACCCCACAATGTTTCTGATACTGAGAACCAAAACTGTGTAACACTTGAAAGTGGCTGTGAAAGTTATTTGGAGTAGGACTTTGTCACTAGAGGGCACTTAGTCACATAAAATTAGCCATCTTTGGGTTGGTTGGTTTTGGGTTTGGTTTTTTTTGTAATAGCTTCTTTCTTTAAAATATCTTCTAAAATATTTGTTGATTTTACTGGATTTTATTATTGATTTGAGAGTATGCAAGTACAGGCATAAATACCTGTAAACATAAGAGTATCAGGGCAGTGATCTGCAGTGAAACATTTCCTCTGGGACGGGGGACAAAGGGGGAAGCTAAGGAGAGGCTAAAATGTGCAGGATTTAGTGCAAAAAACACTCAGGCTAAAATTATACCAAATGGTCCTTCAATTAGTATTAATTTAATTAATAAAACCTGAAGTGGAACAAATTATCGTATTTAGCAGCAGGGGTGTGTAATCACAAACACAGACACAGTTCTCGAGTATCAAAATCTCTGCTGTAAATTGACAAATGTAAAAACTCCTGTTACTGAAAACAAACAAAGCCAGAGCCCTCATTTACGCACACCACTCGTGAAGTACCTAAGATACCAAGTGGAGTGCACTTTTAAAAGTGGGTTTATCATGACACTTCACTGTAGACCATCTAGCTTCATTATGCTCCAGTGGTTTGCTTTGCTGGACACTGAACCCCAGTGATTTCTGATGGGGTTCTTAAGGTTCACTGTCAGCCTGGCCACCCACGGGCGTATTGGCAGCTCATGGCACACCTGTAAAGCTGTCTTTGTGCTGGGAAATTGTGCACTTTACCTCCTGGCTTCATGGCTATGATAATTTGCCATGGGACCTCTTTTCTCTGATGGATAAGCAATTCCAGTGGGCTGGAGAGCTGATCCCCAAGGGGTGTCCCAAGAGGGTGGGGTTTGCTGTATTTTTTTCCTGGCTGTTACTGCCAATCACAGAGATAAAGGACTGCATCTGCCAGGCCAGCTTAATGCTGAGGTATGCAGAATGCCCAGTGTTAGTTTACACATGCTTTCAGGAAGCATGGCATGCAATCATGGTATGTCTGTTTGTCAGCTCTGTCCTCGGCTTCTGACCAAAGCCTCCCATAGAAGGCCTTGGTCCAGTATTACTTGGGGTTTTTTAGCTGTCTGGGCAGTGTGACAGGTTAATTATCAAAATAATCAGCTGTTGTGTGGGGCTGGAACCAGGGCTAAATATTCCAGGCATGAACCTGAATGAGTCTGGGAATGGGAAAGGATGGTAACTGCTAGACCACTGGTGATAGAGTTTGCAAAGAAGCAGAAGCAGTGACAAGGACCAAATGCACTGGAAGCACATGGTTTGTTTTATTTCTAAACCAAACTGCGTCAGGTTAAGCCTTTGCTGGAAATTTAAGCTTGGAAATTTAAAGAGTTTTGAAAACACGTGTTCAAGTAGCTACATATCTAAATGGGTTTTTATATTTTCCTGTATCTCCTGCCTTACATGGAGGGAATGCTACTGTGGTGCATTTTGGAAGGCATGCAGGTGGGATAATAGAATTGTAACAGTTTGTCGGGATTTCCTGTGTCTTTCCTGTCCAGAACCGTAGCTCATGATTAATGGAAATGTATACCCAGGGCTACAGCACTGCCTTTGCATCCATGGACTTGAGGCCAGGTCTGGCTCTCTGACTGCCATTTGCATGGCTTCTGTCACTCCACAAATGGACATGGAAATATTTTCTATTCTGTAGATCAGAGAAAAACAGTTTAAAAGTCCAGAGCTTAGTGTACCCTCTAATAAAACCCAAGGGAATAGATTTCCTGTTGATTTTCTCTATATAAGGAATTTCAAGCAATCCTCTTGGGCAGAACTGAGAATTTAAAGTGCAAGTCAGAGTCGATAACTGCGGATTATCGCTTAAGCTGAATACAAGGTCAAGACCATTGAGACAGACTTCTTCAGGGTCCCCATTCATGGTGCTGGCTGTCTGCTATGGCATATAGGAACTTTGTCCTTGATGATGCAGTCTTATCTGTATAGGCATCAAGGTCTGTCCCTCTGTAGTGTGTGCCAGGTACTCAGATGGCCCGTATAAGTGTTTCACTACATGGATCGTATTGCAGGGCAAGGATTTACAAGCTGGAATTCTTTCTCTGTCTGTCATGATGAACTTCACTTCAGTACACCTCCCACCACATTTCCTGGAAAGATATGGTGAACCTCTGAAGTCATAATCCCACTGAATACTAAGAGAAATTTAAAATTATGTTTTATGAAAATAGGATAAAATTATGCGAGAGATATATATCTGCACATTTTGTAATGGCAGTCCCTACATATATTGGAATGTAGAGGAGAATAACACTTCCTACGCTTGTAATTGAAAGAAACAGATTAGAAATCAATTCTAATCAGAGTGGTAAGACCAAGTATTTAAAAAATTGGAAAGTGAAGTTTTCTCTAGTTTTGCTGTCTAAGCTTTTTAAGTGGAGCAGGTAGAGGGCAGTAGGTGCTAACGTTCAGGATCTCTTCTCCATAGTCCCAGTGCTGGGCAAACTGCGAGGCTGCTCCTCAGCCTGGATTGTAGGTAACCTCATTTTACATGTAAATAGGCTGGGAGCACTCACACGATCTGTTAACATAACTCAGCAGCTGGAGCTGTAAGACTTAGACTGCTGAAAGTGAGCCTCTTGGTAGGACTTAAAAATCAGCAATGAAAAGAGTGCAGGCATCAACTGGGGTTCTCCATGCAGATGAACTTGGAAGCAGACAGCTGATTTTCTCTTAACACAGCTGAGACAATTAATGTCCTGTGCAGATTTTGTCTTTTGCTTTTAAAATAAATGAAGTGATAAGCATTATTTGCTATGAAAATGAATCTCTAGAAAAAGAGATTAATTTCCTCCTCTAGAAGGAAAAAAAACATAGGAGGATGATGGTATGAACAAAGCTTAATTAAAATATAATTGTATTTAATCAATGTAGTGTAATTAGAAATAGTGCTTAAGAGTTGGTTTTAATGGCTGTTGGGCTATTTGTATTCTTTAAATTAATATCTGCCTTATGAACAAAGACCAACACAGCTCACTTCTCGAAAAGACTCATTTGTTTGTGTCTAGTGATTTTTGTGTAGTTCCAAGGAAGCAAAACCAGTAAACCAGAAAATTGATAGGTGGTAAAAAATTCCTGTAATGCCTTCTAAACCCTTTGTGTTTCCAGCCTGTGGCATAACAGAATGGTCTGGCGTTAGCATCTACCTTAAGATACTGCAGGTCAATCTCTTGCTCACAGTACACTTTCCAGGTAACTTTGGAAGTCCCCGAGATCATTGTGTTTGTTTATTTTTCATTGCCCACAGAGTCTAGTGCTTTTAATATTCCGTAAGTCCGTTCTTCCTATTTCTTGGAAATTTATCTAAGTACTTGTCAGTCTCCTGTGGTTGGAGGCTCAGCAGGAATGGTCAACAGCATGTGCAGGTGGTGTGTGTCATTATTGAGGGTGTCCAGACCCTGAAGTATTTTAAACCGGTGCCTTTCTTTTTCAGCTGTCTTGTGTTGTTACACATGCACACGGCAGCAATACTGCCTGAGACCAGAGCTCTGTCTTGCTCAATATCCTAGCAGCAAAGTGAAACCTTCTCACGTTACTTTCTCAAACTCCAGCAGTTTGTGTTTCAGAAACTTCCTGTGCCAGAGGTGGTTTTTGTTTGCTTATCAACCCCAAAAGGATTTCCCGTCTCTCAGCTTGTTCGGTTGTCCCCTGAATCCATGTAAAGTTTTAGCAGCCGTTACATCCCCTGGCAAAGAGTTCCTGAGTTTCCTTTCTCA
This sequence comes from Cnemophilus loriae, assembly GCA_013397755.1. Classification (NCBI taxonomy): domain Eukaryota; kingdom Metazoa; phylum Chordata; class Aves; order Passeriformes; family Corvidae; genus Cnemophilus; species Cnemophilus loriae. The sequence goes on along the minus strand of VZTF01000892.1, from coordinate 71,004 downwards.
GTTGCATGGAGAGCTGCTTCCTCATGTTTGTTTTCCACCTGCCATCTGCCTGCTTCATCTGATGCCCCCAGCCTTGTGTTACAATGGGCAGCAAACAGTCAGTTCTGATTCATCCCTTCCATGTCACTCACGATTTTACAGATCCCTATCGTATCTCCTCTGGATCATTGCTTTGCCAGGTTTTGTAGTTGTTGCTCCTTGTAAGCTGGTTTATACCTTCAGTCCACTCTCTTTTCTTCTTCTTCAGCTCTGTACATGAGTGGAAGGATCAGAATTGCAGATAATATTTAAGATAAAAATGTGTGACTATGCAGAAACACAACAGTTGCCTTTTGGTTTTTCTCTAGTCTTCAATTTGCTTTCTCTAACTGGCGAGCGGGGAGATAATGTTTACACAGTTTTACCACCCCAAGGTCTCATTCCTGGGTAGCAGTGTGCTCGTAACTCAGTTCAGAGTCCACTACTTTTGAGTCTAAATTAAGCTTTCCCCTAAAAGATTTCTAGCATCATTTTGTATAAATTGCACTTCATATGTCATTTTATTACGAACCTACTCTCACAGAAAGTTCTTTAGCCTCCACAATTTCTACCCCAAATAGCTTAATATCATCAGCAAACATTGTCTCTTCCCTGTTTGCTCCCTTTCTCGGGTGATTTCAAGAACAGGCTGAGGAGCATGAGTATCCTTGACACAAGGCAGCAGGACTCCACTGGTGATTTTCTTCCACAGTGAAATTGACTGTTCTCTCTCATATTTCTATGCCGTTTCCTATCTTTTCAGCAGTTGCTTTTCTAAGTCTGTGCAAACGTGTTCACTCTAGTTCTGTGCCTGTTAGGTTTCCGTAAGAAATCTTGTGAGAGAGATATTATCAAATACCTTTTGAAAAGCCAAATAGATGATGTATCTGAGTATAAAAAAAAATAAAGAAAAAAATGGAGTCCCATACAATGCAAGCCCTAAAAGGAGATAGCTGGCTGTCAAGGGAGTTGTTATTGTTGCTCATCTCAAGTATTCAGCCTTTCATGACAAACCTGGGTATTCTGATGCTGAGGGATCTGTAGCAGCTGGGCAGATAAGGGCTCTGAGGATATGGAATTATAGGAAGTTTATGCTGATCTACATGTGAGCTTCCCTAGATGGGGTCTTCTCATTGCCCCCACTGTTGTTTGCAGCTAGGTGTCTCGATCTGCACAGCTGATGTGGCTGCTCTTAGCTCATATGGTTGAAAATCAGCCTATCAGGCAATATGGGAATTTTTCGCTGAGTCAGGACTGTGATGTGTCTTGACCCTGCACTGCAGCTGCACTAGTGGGCAGCACATGGGAGGAGAAGGAGCACGTTCCTGCATCTGCAGCAAGGGCTGGGCATTGGGAAGCTTAAACCGATAATAAAAGCAAGCCCTAAGAAAAGTTGTTTGTCTATAGCTTGTATAAAGGGGTATTTTTAGCTAAGATTATTTGGGTCTTGGGTGTGTGTAGGTGGTTGCATGATGGCATAAGTTTTCCAGCAAAGAAATAGTAGTCCACACTGGATTTGTAGAATTGGTCTGGTCTCTTCTCAGAAAGAAGAATTAAAAATTAACAGATTTCTTTATAATTTATTTTCTTTGTGTCTGTCTTGGTCTCTCCTGTGATCGATGAGCCTAGTTTCCATTACTGCTCTAAGTTTGTTACAATGTTTAACCTAAGCTTGGTTCTATACAGTTGCAACGAGCTGTGTTTCTGGTTTTTAATGTGATTCTGGCAGCTCGTTATCTGTAATGCAAGGGACAAAAAGTATTGAAAGTAGGAACATTACTGCTATGCTTATATGAAGAGAAGAAATATGAAGCTCTGAGCTGTTTGCATCTCTTTCTTCCAGAGTCTCTGACTGTACATCTAATTAACCATCCATTTAAAAATACTGAGCACTTCTTTCACCCCCTGCCAGCAAAATCAAGATGTAAAATTAATTTCTCTGAAGATTTGCATCTCACGTGCTTGCAACATTTGGACCTAGCCTTTAAATTGTAAACAATGTACAGTATATAAATTAATTATAGCAATAGGTCAGTATGTTAGTGATGCCCAAAAGTTATGTGGGGGGTGGATGCTCAGTTATCACATTTTCTTTTTTAGATCCCTAAGAAGGCAGGAAATTCAGTCCTCTCAAACTGGTTTTTTACCCTTCACTAAATATTTAAGCAACAGCAATTGGTGTGGCTTTAGTCCAAAATAATTTCTAATCTGAAGAGAATTTTTAGACTTTTCATTTGTGGTTTTTTTCACATTCTTTAATCAGATTTCATATAAAGAATTATGTCCATTAGAACTAAATACTAATAATAAGCTAAATAGAAATATGCATTTTTTCCCTAGTCTGTGGAAGTACGTGAAGACCTTGTCCCTGCACTTAGTCAGTGCCAACTTGGTAATCACGTACAATATTGACTGTGTTTTCCCATCAGAAGAAAAGAGAAATGTCATATCCCGAGTGCTCACTTCATTAGAAATCAGTAATTTACATGTGTATAAAGTCACCATATTATGTGACTGTGTCGCTTAGTACTTGCTGAAGCTTACTTGGTCAGTAATTCTCAGGCTGATGCATGTCAGGCTTGCAGAATTATTTTTAATGCCTGAAAAAGAATGCAGTTCACTAGGGAAGAATAAACAAGGTGGGTTTTTTCAGTCATAAAAAGAACATGTTTAATCACTTGGTACAAAAGACTCTCTCAGAATTCTTTTTTCACCTTTGTAGATGACACATTAATCTTGCCCTCAGTTTGGGGTATCATCAGCCTTACCAGTATTAGTACACACCCATGGTTTGCAAACCAGGGCTGGGTAGGCTTGTTTCATAAATCAGTCTGCCACTCATAAACATGACTGCAATTTTACCTGTAAATTCTGCCTCTCCTTGTTGTGCCTGGCATGGCACATCCTATGGAAAGATTGTTGTCTGAAGGCTGCTGTGTAAGTAGTAGTTGTTTGCTATATGGTCACGTTCTTCTCGTAGGTCTCCACAGAACTGCACCTGCACATTTATGAATGCAAATTGTACCTCAGTAGCAGCTTTTGGTATGTACATATGGTCCTTTGCAAGCAGCAGCAGTATATTTTGTGGGTAGAAATTGCTGGCATGTACAAAACCTGCAGGTGTGGTTTTAAAGCCTGTTTTACCCTCTATGCATGAAAAGGATGCGCTGTACCTGAGAGCATCTATTTGATTCTGCTTGTGTGATCAAACTGATCCAGTGCAGCATTTATGCTTTTGGTGCCGGGGTACTTTGCATTTTCTGGGTATTGGATACCACCTTAATGCTGTTATTTGCAGTCTCTGTTTAATTAAAAAGAATCATTTAGCTATGTTTGCAGTGACATATGTTGAGTTCGGTTCTCATAAAGATTTCTCCAGCTGGACTTGCTTCATCACGCCTGCCGCTTTCCACTTTTGAGCACTGCCAATATCCTTGTTGGTGTGTAGCAAGGATGGCACACAGAGGGAGGCACAACAGGCATTCCTCAAATGAGCAAAAGGCTTCTCCAAAGCAGAGTATGGTGCTGTTTGTGAGGCTTGGAGCAGCAGGGTGTTTCACCCATGGGCAAGGAGGTGGCTGCAATTACCCACAGTAGGTGCAATATATACCCAGTTGCTAGCAGCTGGCCAAAGCTAGTGGTAGGGCAGATTGCAAGCCTGAGCTACAGGTTAGGCTTTAAAGACATCAAGCATAAAAGACTATTTTTTGCATAGTTTTAAATGTACTCTCATATAGTGGTGGTGAATCCTTTACAGACTGGCCTTCCAAATCGATTTTAGGTTTCTAGGGAAGTGTTGTCATGAGATCTTGGTTAAATAACTGCGGACAGTTCTCTCTAATATGAATTTTCTTCTACTTCTATACATAAATTATTGCATACTTTTTCTTTTCCCTAATCAACTACCTTGGATGATACAGTTTGAATTTTCTGATGTTCAGAGACTATGACTAATGGACCTTACATGTTTTTATATGTCATTGCACTTTTCTTGTTGAGGATTGCTTGTGCATCATTATCAGCTCTTCTTGTAAGGAGCTCCTTAAAATATCATACTTTTAGTGAAAAAAAACCAAGCAAAAAAGTAAAAAAAACCCAAAACCAACCGAATAAACAAACAAACCACAAAACAACAAAACCAAACAGTGCTAAGATTGTGTATGCAGAAAGTCAGATAAATATGTTTTTTAAGGCTATAAGCGGTCTTTGTCTAAGAACCTTATTTCTTTATAACAATAAAAACTGAGAGTCCATAATCTTTTCTTGTAGTGGAGAATCTGTGGGAAGATGTTCTACTCTGCTCTAGACACCAAAAACTGAATCAAGTTACAATAACCAAATAAGTAGCCTTGTTTGATTATATAAACTCCTTTGGTAACATTTGAGTAACGTAGGCATGAATGACAAACATAAAAACTGTGTATCCTCTCATAATTCTCATTCACATATTGGAAATTGATTACTTATATTTAATACTCCCACCAAGCTATAAATCTGTTTGAGAATCGAATCTGTAGCAGTGGATGAGCTTCCTACCCTCTTTGTCTTTCTCGAACTTCTTTTGAGTAGCACAAACCTGAAACCTTGTGCATCTTGGATTCATATTATGTTCTCAGTCATGGATGACCTTTTACAAATGACTTCCAATAGCTACAGCTGAAGTCAACCACAAGATTTGGTCGTAAAAGGTCATAGTCTAGTTATACAAAATGTAGATAAATTTGTACTCCCTGCAGCAACTGATTGCTGTAGGTTTTTGGTTTGTATCTGACCAATTTTAATTCAAAGTCATGCATTAGAAAAGGTTATGTTCTAGCTTTTTTTCCTCTTTGCCTTTCTTCTCCTAATTTTCTTTCACTATAAAATTATTTGGTTTACAGAATTTTTTTATTTTTCCACCTATTCACCTTACTATTTCACCTTTTCATTTTTCCCCTCTCTTCTTTACTAGTAGATTAATTACAGATTATTCCTCGTAAATGTGTGTAGTGTCTTTCTGTTACTGTCAGGTTCTCACTGGGGAATATTCTACTTCTAACTGGAATGATTTCAGAGAACTTGTTTGAGGCCACTCTGCTAAGAGCATGCCTCAGAGTATCACATTTAGACCTTAAACAAAGAAACAGGGAAGATTTAAACAAGTACAGTTCGTTTATGTAGGCATAACTCAGAATGAGTAGTAAATTAAAAGAATATTTGCTCTCATCACCACTGGTCACTTCCTGGCCTTGTGTTGTACGGACAATTCATCTTCTTTTATTTCTGAAATACAGAAACTGTAGACTAAGGCTTCCCATGGTGACTTTGCTGTGGGACTCTACTTTGTAATTAGTGCCAAGAAGCTGGATTTTTCCATCCCTGTTTGGGCTTGCTGTGTGCTTAACTTGCTCACGCTACTGCTTCTGATTCACACTGGAGAGGCTTTGTAGCTCAGCTGTTTGTGGTGCAGTTGTCCTAGCAGGTGAGTCAAAATAAGCTTCTCTGGGCTTGTGTGCTGCTTCCCATTGGTGCTGGCACCTTCATATGCCATTTCCTGGGTGTTCTAATTAAGATTACATCAGAATAGTGTGCTCCAGAGGTAGGTATCAACTTACCTTTGCTACCAGTGAAAAACCAACAGCTGACTATGATGATGACCAGGATGATCATGACTCCATGAGGCTTTGCCTTGAGGTGGTTGATTGGGCTGCAAATTTCAACTGCACTCATATTCCTCATCTGAACAGGGGCAACCGTATGCTCTTAATATGGACAGAACCCAAGCAGGAACCAAAACCAAAGCCAGACTACTGCAATGTTTCAGTCCACTGTGAGCCCAATGCAAAGGTTCAGCTGCCTAAGACCATAGCAGGGTATATTAAAGAGAGAGCTGTATGCTCACAGCTTTATTTCTGTGTGGGGTCTGAGCATGTGGATTCGAGCTCTAGTTGCTCTCCATGGTCTTTTCTATCATGACAGCTCTTACGGTGGTGTTCTTAGAGTGAAAAAACCCAGACAGTTTTCCTTTGTTGGAAAAAAATCAGTCAACCATCCAAGGCCATGTTGGTTGGAGCTCTGAGCAACCTGGTGAAGTGAAAGGTGTCCCTGCCCATGGCAGCAGAGTTGGAACTAGAAGATTTTTAAGGTCCCTTCCAACCCAAGCCATTCTATGATTTTATGATCCCTCACAGAATGATATACTAAGAACCCTGTTATAGGAAACTACAACAGATGGGTGGAAACAACTTCCTTTCTGTCAAAGCCTGGAAACCAATTTTTTTGGAATACAACTGCCTAAGCAATTGAGCTTGACATGGGAGCGCAGTCAAAAAGGTATCTTAACAGATTATGTGACCTATCCTCCAGATGATCATAATATAAAGCAGCGTAAAGCACCATGCATAACTAGCAGCATGAAAGGAGAGGCTTTGTGATTTGTGTGAGTCCAGATGAAAAAGCAGTGGCCCTTGCAGTGTGGGAACTGAGAATTTTTACCATTGGATTTGGATCACATTGTGATAGGATTTGAAAAAATGCACCTACTAAGACATTTATATGTCTTATAATATAATAATGTCAATAAGACAAAACTGATCTTTGCTTGCCTATTACAGATGAATAGGAATGTGTGATTTGCTCCATTCAGTTCCTTGAGAGTGCAGGAATCTGAAAAAAGTAGTGAAGCAGTTGGATAAAAGGAAAAAATACTTTTCACAGCAGTTGCATGGTGAGCTGTAAAACAAAATTGAAACAAACTACTCTTGTTGTTAGACACAGGATGAATGCCAAATAGGCACTGAAAATATGCACCATGTTCAGCTGGAAACCATCCAAACCATGATATCAATATTGTGTTGATGTTACAACCAAATACGCTGTCTGGCATGTTTCCATTATCTCAAATCTTACATCCTTAAAGGAAAAATACAACAAAATTTTGCTTTCCCTTATCCCAGTTACAGAAGGCACAGCCTTCTAGAAGAAAACTGGCAAACAAGGCTGCTTACGAATTCCATTAGTGGGCATCCTGGCGATTCTGTCTCATTTGAAAATTTTCATCACTGCTGATGAGGCAGAGAGCAGGTAAAACTTCAGATTTTTAATTAACTTACATTGTAACATCTCCCTGCCCTAAGTACACTTACATAATGTTAGTCAATGCAGGATTTGGTCCAGGAATGGATTTGAGTTATACCCCCACCTCCTTTTTACACTCAACAGAATTAATGAATGAGAGCCCTCAGTCTTATTAAGACTAATGTTCCTTTGTCAGTCCAATTTTCTTTTTTCTTTTGGGGTTCCTTGTTATGACTTTGTTAGGTGGAAACTGAATGGTCTATGTTAATCAGCACAAGACATTTGGCTACTCAAGCTTTCGTAAATGTTTAGTTTCCCAGGGTCCTTTGAACCTGCCGGGGAACAGTTCTGCATCCTTATTAGAGACTGACAATTAAAGGTCTGTTTTCATATCAAAAGTAATCACGAAAAATTAGCTAGGGAGACCTTGGAATGCTGTGAGAGTTTCACTGTTTTGAGATGGCCAACTTTCCTTCATTTGCTTCAATCAGTATCAACTTGGGTTTCTTTTTGTGTTTCCTTCTGCCAGGGCAACTTACGAGTTGCAGTTGTGACAACTGAGAAGGATTATGCAATACCATGAAGATGTGATTAATATATTTTAGGCCACTGAAATCATATTCAGTTGCATAATTATCACAGAGGTGCAACAGTAAGCTAAACTGGGTTTTGAAGGCAATGCTATAAATGAGCACTTTTGGTTTATTGAATTCCTTGTTAGAAAGAGGAGGAAATGCTGTGCAGACCTGCAAGAGCTGTGTTGCTTACAGAGTTCAGAGATTCTGCCAATAGTATATAGGAAATGTATAGTTCTGCCCTAAATATTTTAATCTTTGTGTGCCAAGTTACAGGCGTTCACAGAAGATAATCTGTTAGTGTCGCACCTTGTCTGTTATAAGCCTGGAAAACAAATCTGAGTGTTTCTTCCCCAGGCTCTGGTGCCATGGGAATTTGCTGCAGAAGTTTATCAAAAATGAGTGCTTTGATTTACTTATACTTCTCAGAATCTGTGCTGGTAGATCTGGACTCCAGTAATCAAAGTGGGGTGGGTCACAACTGAATAGGTTGCATATGTGTTTAAGTCTAGAAACATAAAGTAAAATATGAAGTTGTTAATGTTTCTGTCACAAACTGGACAAACAAAACTAAATTGTTGTTAGAGCATCAAATTCCCTCTTCACAAATGGTTTTTACAGGTACCATTCCTACTTGAAGTTAAGTGAGTATGGCTGTTTCAGATTATGCATATGGCAGTTTCAGAGCAAGGCTGAGGGTCCCCTTTGCTCCTCCACACTATTCTCGGTCTATTTGGAAACCCTCAGGTACCTGGGAACAGAGAGACAGAATTTCTCTCCACCCCCTGCCTTGCTGCCATGACACAAATATTAGTAGAAGTATCTGAAGACTTAAGGAAGCAAACTTTTTATTCCAAAGCTTTTATTTTGACATTGATGATGGTTGCTCGAAGTATATATAAATTTGGATTTGATTTTTGGAAGTAAAAAAAAATCCTTTGTTGCTAGGTCTTATAGCAGTCACGTCACATAAATTGGCAGATCTGTATACTTAAGGGATTTTTCTCTCTAATTAAATACAGTAGTAATGTCTTGCCTTTTGAAATGAAACCTTTGTTTTTTCATCTACATACGGAACAAACAGGCTGTCAAAATCCTTAATGTATCCAACTATTTGAACATAAAAACCAGCATCAAGCTGTTATTTGTTCTGTTGGAATGTACTCATATTTCCAATCTGAATCTTTTGTACCTGGTGATCTTAATTATATTTGAGCTGGAAGTAGTTTAACATTAAAGGGAATTACAGCAGATTAATCTGTAAACCTGCACAAATATCACATTCCTTTGTATGGAGGTAAGCAGGGCATAGAGTGCGTAATTATGTGTTGTTCTCTGTGTAGGCTGCATGCATAAGGCTGAGGAGTCAGTGTTGCCATTCCTCCTGACAGCAGCAATTATGGCACACTCTCGTGTCTTGCAGCTGTCAGTTACATTAGAAAACATACATCATTCCTCTTAGTAAGGTAATCTTTTAATCATGGACAAGCAATTTAAAAAAAAAAACAAAAAATTGAAAAAACCAACTTGCCCTGGAAACAGGAATTAGTATACTAATTAGTGTATGAACTTACAGAGAAATCTTTTAAACAATGTTTGTTGTAATTTTTTTTTTTCTAAAGTGATATAGCTTGAGGTCAACCCAAGAAGGCCATTTATCTCAACCAGTCAACCACCCATTACACTTTTTGCAGCTAGAGAGACAAAAGAAAACCACTAAAAATTAACTGGGAGAGGTATGTTTCTCCAGTCCTGCAGCAAAAACATCACTGGAATCCAGTCGCAGCAGTTTAGCCTCAGTTAGCACGGTAGGAGAGCACAGTGTCAGCAAACAAGAATCATAGTTTGTACTGGTCAATACAACTTTTGACTCACAAAGTATCAGTCAATCGTCTATGATTAAGGCCTTTGAATTCGCTTGTGATTTTAAGACTGCTCAGGTGGCACCGTTGAGCCCATTTAGGAACAGTTTGCAAGGTGACAGGTAGAAAAATGAAGTTTCAGAAGAAATCTAGAAGAAGAGCAAGCTGCTCACAAGCAGTCTGAGCTGCGGCGGGTATGCTCTGGGACTGCACTGGCTACCTACTGGGCAGCTTCCGTGTAAGTTTTCGGATGGCAGTACATTTCCCAGTTAGTTTGATGTTGTTGCATAAGCTGCAGCCTCATTGCAGTGGCTTGGGAAAAACTGGCAAAAACTTTAAATTTAGCATGTGTACATCTGCCAGAAAAGAAACTTCTTGCAAGCGTCAAGCATTAGCTTCATTTCATGAGACTGACGCAGGTGTTGCCCATAGGACTGCCTGACATGTTCTGACCGTTCTGGTTTTGTCAGTGTCCCATTGCCTCATGTCCTCTGAATTAGGAATACTCTTTGCAGTGGGGTTTCTTGAATCCAGCTGGTGAATGTTGATGGTCACCACAAGTGATCCCTAGGCACTGACACAGAAACATCCTCATCGAAGCTGAGAGTGCCAAAAGTAAAACACAGATTAGTGACTAGTCATTATAAGAGAATCTGGAGATTAAAAAAGGAAAAAGCCAAGCAAAAAAAAAAAAACCCGAAGCAGGACAAACAAAATTCTGCCCACTTTCAATGGTCTTGTCCTGCCCTACAGTTAGCCTCTGGCAGCTGGAAACTGAACCCACTTTCAGCACTGTAGCTGTCATGTTTTTTCACTGCTTTTTGTGATGTTTCTTCTAAAACAATAGCACAGTACACACCAGGACTTTGCAGGCTGCCCCATGTAATGGCGCCAATATATTTCCACCCTAATTTGCAGCGTGTCTGCTATTACAGACCTTGGTCCCTTCTGAGCACAAGTGCTGACTCTGCCAAATGCACATAGTTGTTCTGTGATGAGGACAAGGATCATCTAGCGAATAAATGGAGAACTCAGTATTCAATTTAGCAGTGACCTTGAATTTGATCTCTCTTCTATCCTTAACAGCCTAGTCAATCTCTCTCCTGTTTAACCCATGTCATCATTGCTGTCATATCATACAGCCACTTCTGCAACTGCCTTTTCCTTGATACTGTACATTTAAATCACCGAAAGAAAGAAGAGAGAACAAGGAAAGAACTACCATAAATTCTTCTTCACCATTTTCTTATCAGTGTCAGGAATGGGTGCACAGGTCTTCCCCAGTCTTTCTGTTCTTTTTTTTTATATTTGTCTGAGGTAGAAACCACAAGTTTGATTGATAATGCAATTTTCATCTTGAGGCATTACTGGAAATACAATGGCATGAAAGGCTACTCTGGCAGAGCACACTTTTCCCTCAAGGCTGACTTTGGAAACTCATTGATGTCACTTCCTTCCTCAGTCAGCAAGTGAATTTTCACTAATTCTCAAGACCAGCTGTCCATGCTGTCAACAGAAAGTTATTAAAATTCCTTTAAAGTGAATCAAAATAGCCTAAAAACAAATGTACTGGGAAACAGGAAAGCATCAGTATTCAAAGTCCACAAACCTTTGAGCAAAACAGTGTTGATCTAACCAGAGATTTGAAACACTCTGCTTTCCTAGCAACTTGTATATCATTAGAGAATGCTAAAAACACATACTCTTTTAATCTTGTATTACCAACAATCTATTTGGCTAAAATATTTGTTCCAAGAATAAATCTTATTTCTCCTAAAGATGAACTCAGTGAGCAAGGGAATATATTTTAAGAAGTCTCCCCTAAATGATGGTTCTGTGGAGTTTTTTAAACCATAATTTGTATATTTAGCAAATAAAAACACAACACAAGCATGCAGGAAGTAATTATCATAAGAGACAATCTTATAATGTAGCCTAAAGTAATTATCTTCATCTGAATAATCTATAATGTTTTCACTCAAAAGAGGAGTAGTCTCAGGAATGGGTAGGGAGGATCATTTTCCTTTAAGTAGAGTCTTTATACTGTATTTTAACACTTTAAATATTTTCACCTTGTTTTAAAAATTCTGTTTGTGCCACACATAATATGGAAAAGTTTTGTTGAAACGGAGTATCGTTTCCAGGGCTGGAGGTGGCAGCCACCCGAGCTAGGCAAGCTCCCCTGACAGTTAATAGTGATACTGACAGGTTGTAAGTCCTGTCCTATCATTATTATTTTTAAAAACCCTCGAGGTGCACGTAGCCTAGCTGGATAGGCAAGTGTGAAATTCCTGACTTTCCCCAATATGTGTGGATGGTCTCCAGTAGAAAACTGATACCAGCTGCCCTTTTGACAACTAGTGCATGGGAGCAGTAAATGAAGCAAATTACTGTCCCTTTTGGTCAAGAAGGAAAGAATGGGTTTGAGGTGTCCTTGGCTGATAGAGTCCCAGACAGTGTAGAAAAGCAGTGTTCTGTCTAGGTTTTGATTTTATCTCCAGGAGCAAACTGAAGGACACTGCAGAAGAAGGCCAGAATAAGGAAACAAGACCATAATTCAACTTGCCACTTTGTGGATATTATCAGGATAGAATTTCTCCCTGGGCCAGCTGGTGCTGTGCCTCAGTCTTGACACAGGCATTTAATTTTATTTTAAGGTAATGGCAGAAGTGGCTTTTCTCCTCCAGTGGTCAAATCCTGAGCTGGATGCTAGCAGTCTCTTGGTCACGTAGTATATCTCACAACATTAAGAGGTTTCATACTACATATTAGAAAGTTGTTTTCTCCCCTTTGAATGTTTAAATTTCTTGTGGGGTTCCAGGTTAGCAAGATTGGCTACCTATCTCAATCTTCTTTCTATCACATTTTTTCTATAAGAGAGGCTTATGGTTTTTTTACTTTAGGTATATTTCCATTTCAAACTATCAAGTAATTTCTACATGTTAAATTCTGTTTATTAATTATAGGTTTTGATTTTTTTTTTTTTTTACTAATTCACTGTTTGTTGCTCTGCATGTCCCCTATCATATTCCTTAAAATATGTACAAACTAATTATTTTCTTTCCCTTTCAGAGTCTGGAAAAAAGCTGCAACAAGAGACAATTAATCAGGTATTTGGAAACTCTCATACTTTTTGTTAACTTAATTTTTCATGCAGAAGAGTTGTGGCAAATAAAAAGGAGAACTTCACGAGATACACTAATATTAACAAATACAGGTGTGCTAAGGAGCACATGTCAGACAACTGACCGGCTCTGCAGATGTGTTGAATTCACAAGAGTAGCCATCATTTTGATCTAATGCTAAGATTTGCCAATTAAGCAATCATCTACTTTCCAGTGTGTTGGTGCTGGAGACAAAGCCCAGAGGTAATTTGTTCATTGGTATCAAATTTTGTGTCACAACATTATGCTTTTTTTTTCCCTTCTGTTTGCTAGTATTCCTTTTAAAAAGCAGAAAGCTATTGATACAAACACCTGAACAACGCATGTAATCAGTGTATTTCAGTGTTTCTTAGGTTATTTCTGCCATGGATTTTCATTGGGGCTGCACTACACTGTGACAATGCAGAGGCGTTTTCCGTCTTGTCTTTATTACTGTATCAAGAGTAATTACTTAGGAAAAATATTTATATATTGTAACTTGTCATTTCAGCATCAGGAAAAGCATATAGGAACTAAACTGAAAAAATTTCTAACCAGAAAGAGAGGAGGAAACCCAGAGTTTGCTTTCCTCAATTACATGCCCTTGTGGATTGAAAGGACCTGACTCTACAGAAGCAGCGTGCTTGCTTGTCATTCTTTGTCCTCTTGCTGAATACTGTTATCCAGATGGCATATAAATGGGCATCTGGATTGTTTGTGAGATTTATTTTGAAATGCCACTTAAAAAGCAGTCATTAAAATATTTGCAGTCCGGCAATTACCCTCCCTTAAGCCATCTTCCTTCTAAGCTATATATTGAGGCATTGGCGTAATTACATCACTGTTATCTGTGAACTGATCACCAAGACAAAGGACTAGCCTGACAGGGGACCGACCACCTAAAGCAGCCTGGTTTGGGTCTAACAGCAATTCCCCTGCCATGGCTGAGCATGCCAAAGGTGTCAGTGTGTCACTTTCAGTGGCCTGAGCTGGCACCACCACTCTTCACCAAGTAAACCCTTGAATGTCTGGACACTTATGGGAAACCTGGTCCTGTGACACAATGTAATAGTCAGAGTTGTTACAACTTTCTCATTGTCTTGAGAAACTGATGGATAGATATTCAGTCCAGAACGTGGCATTGCATAAGCAAAGGAAATCTTTCCATTTTTAAAATAACTGTAGAAATATTTTGGAATTTAATGGGAGTTCTGTGCTTTGACTGAGAGTTTATATCCTAGAACAAGTCTAATTAACTTTTATAACCAAAACTGCATTTTAAAATTAGCCTGAAATGTCTTGCAAAGCCACTTTTGAGAGTCCTTGTTGTCCAGAAGGGGGGGCACTTGTATTTTTAAACCACAACTTGAGGCAACATTGGCAGTGTGTGTGTGAATGGTTGATTGGAGACCTAATTCTGCACATTTTCTGTGTGACAAAATCTGCACTCTGCATGCCATTGTCCTTTTCTGAGGAAGAATGTATTGTGATAAACAAAAAAAATTGCCACATCTTCCAAGGGTGGATCATGTGCTATACTTTGTGTGTCCACTCTTGGTCTTTTCCTGCGTGCCAGTCTTGCCTTCATGGAATGGTTCACCTGCTCTGTCTGTCTGCAGTTAACCTAAGAGTATCTAATTTTGTAGGAATATTGCATTGTCTTGATATGCTGAATGTATCTAAATAAAGCTGTAAAAAGTGATTTGGAGACAAATAATAGACATTCTCGTTTAAATGTATACTACTTAAGCTGGTGATGTCCCATTCCATATGAATTTCTTTTGGATTTCTGAGAACTGGAAGAGTATTTCAGAACAGATATCAATTTCATTTTCAAGTCTGTCATTTAGGGCACAATTACAGAGGCGCTTCATATTTGATTTGTACTTTTATTGCTTCAGCAAAAATATTTGAACTGGGGTTGATCCTGATGGAATATCTGTCGTGGAAGGATTCTTTTCATTTTCAATACTGAAATTAAATTTTTATATACAGGGTCCTTTAGTCCCCTCTAAGTCAGTTCAGCAACAGTGAGTTAAACTGGCTGCCAGAAATTTAAGTGAGGGAGAAGCTCTCTGCAGAAGATGGATGATGTTACAACTTGACAGGGGCAGGAGTGCACAGGGGCAAATAGCAGGAAATATCTTGTTGAGAAGTGAGTGAAACAGAGAGGGAATGGAGAAATGATAAAGCTGCCATCCCAGTGATCTCCTGCTGGGTAAATCCCTGACTGTCTGTGTGCATCTGGGACCTCTCTAATCTTGAAGACCACAGTGGTTTCTGTATGTGGTTCTTAGCTCTTCTAAAGCTTAAGCAAAGTTTAATGAAACATGACATAAAACACTAAGGGAGGATCTGCTTCCAGAAACCTTTCACTATAGTTATCATCTTCACTAGCTTTTGTTCCCTTTGATCGTAAGGCATCTGCTGGTTTTCCTCAAACACCATTTTTTGTCATTTATGTGTACAAATATGTATGTTCATTTCACAACAGTGGTCATCTACCACCAGCAGTCAACCAGAAGTAGCACACACTCTGCTTTTCAATACCTTTTTTTAACTACCTTTGCAAATTCAAGGGTAAATCCTGGCACCAATGTACAGCCTGTTTACTGTATCATGTTAACCACTGCTGAGGAAAATGCAAGGAAACAAGAAGAAACTTTGTGTTTCTGTGTAACAGTCTCAGCAAAACAACACATTACAGACCACCAATCAAAATATGTCTGGGGAAATCCTTTATGTTTCATCCTTACCACTCATATTTGTTTGTGTTGTGGTCTTAATGTACACTCTTACATATAGTTTTTTCCAGTGCCTCTGAATCTCTGAAGGACTGACAAGAATATGTGTAATTGCATTTGGAAGTTGACGTTGCTTACACAGTCAGACTTCTGGGTGAAAATCCCAGCTGTGTTTGAGCTCAGACTTGAGCCTGTCCCTTCTGCAGTGAAGCTGCAGGTCAGGTTGGGAGTCTGGTGAGAGTGCTCCACAATATCTGTCCCCCTGTCCTGTCCCTGAGGAGCTTCTGAGCAAGGCAGAGTCTCTTGAAGTGGCACATCTATCCCTCAGTCTTTTAAGATCTCTCTCAGGGAGCATTTCCCTTTCTGCACATAGGGTTGGGGAAGCAGGAACACAGAAAGGATAGTGATGAGGCAATGTACTTGCTAGAGCTGGGTTGGACCACAGATAACTGCAGCTCTGACATACTGTCAGTATGTGTACACCTTGTGCCAAAAAAAAGAAGTCAAAGACAACTCAAACCTCTGTTAAATGACAATATAAGTTTGTTGCACAGACCATGATGAGGAATAGCTTATGATCTGAAGGTTGTTTCAGGTACATGGTGTAATAAATCTATATTAATACGAGTAAAAACTTCACAGTTCAGACCAAACTCCTTGGTTGCCCTTGTGCACTGCTGTAGTTTACTCCAGTTCTCTTCTCCTCTATCCCCTTCATCGTCTCAAATGAGCTAGCTAAAAAAACTTTATGCCAGCTTCCAGGTTCTGCCACTTTGAGGTTATCTGATAGGTATGTCCCTTGCTTCTGTTTTCACAGTTTGGGGTCATATTCCTCAGTGTTACTTTATTCCCCCAAAATTAAGAGTTTGAAAATCTATGACAGAGCTAATGCATTTAGCCCACTAAACAAACTGAACTATTGTTTCACCCTCATGTGCTTTATAGAATCACATAATGGTTGAGGTTGGAAGGCATCCTTGGAGATAATCTTGTCTAACCCCCTCACTCCCGAGCAAGTTGCCCAGGATCACATCTGGCTGGAGTTTGAGTACTTCCAAGAATAGTGGTTCCTCTATTCCTGCATATTCTTGGATGCCTGTGCTTGGTATTCACACAGTAGAAATGTATTTTGTTATATTTATATGGGATTACTTGTGTTTCACTTAGTGCCCAGTTCCTCCTGTCCTGTCACTGAACACCTCTGAGAGGAGTCTGGCACCATCATTTTTACTCTCCCCACCTCCTCTCTCCCAGTTCATGTACATTGGTAAGATCTCTCCAAGCCTTCTCTTCTCCAAGCCAAACAGCACCACTGTTGGCCACTGCTTGTATGTCACACGCTCCTAATCTTTAAATACCTTGTTTCCTCTTCACTGAACTCACTCCAGCATGTCTACCTCCATGTCCATTTATACACTGGACACATTCCAGTATGTCCGTGTCTCCTGTACTGGGAAGTCCAGAACTGAACACAGCACTCCCAGTGTGTGTCTCACCAGGACTGAGCAAATGTGAAGGATCACCTCTCCTGATCTGTGGAAATGCTCTGCCTAATGCAGGCCAGGAGGCTGTTGCCATGAGAGCACATTGCTGGCTCACAATCAGCTTGTTCTCCAGTACCCTCAGGTCCATTCCTACAAAGCTGCTTTCCCAATCTGCAGCGCCCAGCCTGTACTGGTTCCTAGGGTTGTTCTTCCCCAGCTGCGGGACTTCGCATTCCATTTTGTCAAATCTCATGAAGTTCCTGTTCAGCCGTTTCTCAACTCTCTTGAGGTCCTTGTGAATGGCAGCACAACCCTCTGGTGTATCAGCCACTCCTCCCAGTTTTGTATTGCCTGCAGACTTGGTGACGGTACGTTCTGTCTCATCATCCAGGTCAGTAATAAAGATGTGGGACACTTTTGGACCCACCATCGACCTTGGGGCAGTAGCGATTGGCCCCCAGCTTCATTTTATGCACAACTGTTTGAGCCTAAGCAGTTCATCCAGTTTTCAGTCCAACCTACTGAGCACCTACTTCATGAAGGTCTTATGAGAGTGCCAAAAGCCTTAGTAAATTTGAGATAAACATGATCCAGTACTCTCCCCTCACCACTGCTCCAGTCTTCTCTTTGTACAGGGCTATCAGACTGGTCAGGCACAATTTCCCCTTCATAAATCCATGCAGCATGAGATTCAGCTGGAGGACAGTCACCACTGGAGTACCCCAGGGGTCACAGCTGAATAAAATACTGTTTAACTTCTTCAATACATACTAGGATGATGGGATGGAGTGTACCCTCAGGAAGTTGTCACAAGATGTAAAACTGGGCTGCGGAATTGCTGGTACAACAGAGGGTTGTGCTGCCATTCAGAGGGACTTCAACAGGGTGGAGAAATGGACAAACAGTAACCTCATGAAGTTCATCAAGGTGAAATGCACCTGAGGAGGAATAGTTCCCTGCTCTGTCATGCTCCCAGATAATGAGGCAAAGCTGATTCAGCTTGTAATTTCCTTGCTATCCAACCTTAAAGATAGGAGTGAGTTTTGCTTTCTTCCAGTCCTCAGGAAACCTTCCCCAAATCACCATGATCTTTCAAAGATAATCAAGAATAGGCTCACAGTGACATCCTCCAGCTCCTTCAACACTCATGGGTGCATTCCATAAGCTCCTATGGACTTGTTTCTGTCTAGTTTGTTTCGATATTCCCTGATCCTTCTCCACCAAGGGAAATCTTCCTTGCTCCAGACTTGAAGTGTGGCCTCACCAGTGCTGAGTACAGAGGGACAAACCCTTTCCTAGTCCTGCTGGCCACACAGTTTTTGACACAGACCAAGATTCCACTGACCTTCTTGGCCACTGGGCACATACACTGGCTCAGATCCAGCTGCTGTTAACCAGCACCGCCAGGTCTTTTTCCACTGGACAACTTTCCAGCCCCTCCTCTTTTCCCTGATTCACTAGGTGGGTCGCCTGGTCATGTCCTGTAGGTTCTCACTTGTTCACTTGTTTGTGGTAGACAGCTCTGAGCCCTGTCTGGTTGAATATGAGATCTTTCCTGCTCCCTCTGCACATTTTGTTTATCAGTAAGCAGAAGTTGCATTTTCTAAATTAATTTTTAATTTTTTATCTGATATCCTATCAGATAAAAATCAGTTGGGAAAAAATGTTCTGTTTTTCCCTACACATAACATTTTCTTTCTTCCAAGCTGATAAGGGCTGCTTCTGATAACATTCTCTGCCACCTTCAAGTTCAGATAACATAACAGTCCTTCACTGATTAGTGCATAATATATAGTACCAAGATGGTGAGTCTCAGAAAAAAATGCAGGAGAAACTATTGTTCAAATAAGTACAGATTCCACCTTTTATGTGAGAATCTTTTCAGGAATCTTTTCCTTCCTTGAGGAGGAAACCGTTTCTCAGGCTGTATAGACAGGAACATAAGTCCAGTGCCTGAAGATAAAAATATTTTAAATTTTATGAAGAATTATTCTTTCTGTGAAAAAAAAACCCAAGCATTAGAATATGCAACAGACTGAATGCTCAACAGAGGCATTGAAAGACATGGTGTGAGGTTTGAGCAATGAAGGGCAGCATGGACTGGGAAGTTGGGTTGCAGTCCCAGTTATCAGATTTCTGTGTCCTTTCTTGCTCTGTAAAATGGCAAGGTTTTTCTACCAGTGTTAATCCAAAAGTAGAAATCACAATATTCACATGGGCTAGGCAATTATTATCTTTCCTTGGTTTATAGACATGGAAAAATGAAGTGTGAAGGTCAAGTGGCTTGCATAAAACCAAATATTGTGGCTCTGGTGGGTGCACCTACCCTTAAACACAGTGCTGCTCTTATTATTCCTGTGCTTCAAGGAGGGATGGTGCTTGAACTAGTTGGTGTTTGGGTGGCACACTGATCAGCTGTGGTGCTGCTTGCATATTAATGCATGTTGAGTGGATAGCCGCACAAAAATCTGCTGCAGAATAAAGTAGTGTATTTTCTTTTACCTGTGATAGACATGACTTAGCCCCATTCAGTGAAACAGGGTCAGTCAGTGTGAGGATGGAGTGTACAGTGAATAATGCCCTTTGTCAGTTCACAGTCTATTTTTTCCCACAGTAATTTATGAATGCAATCAATTCTCTAGTATTATTATTTCTGTCTAGAAATGAGCACACAAATTTGTTTAGAAGTGTACAAATATAGGCAAACACAAATTTGAGATGTTTGCCAGCCTAGAGTGCATTTACATTTCTATTTCTTTTTTATTTACCAATAAAGTCCTCTAATTTGAATTAAATGCTAATTGTGATTGAAGGGAAAATGCTTTGAGACCTCTAGAGATCTTAGTGTCTCTTCCAAAGCAATTTGGGAGAAATTGAATTCTTCATGCCTGAATATACATTAATATTCTTCATCTGAACTTTGTTTCATTTGAAACTTTTCTTACTCTTTCTAAAAGAGCAAGATGTCTTGTTTATGCTGGAAGATAAGTGTGTTTACCTGCAGACAAGATAGAGATGGATTCTGTTTACCAGGAAAAAAAATCCCCGTGAATCTTACCACAGCCACTAATGTGAGGAATTCTGCTTTGTGTGCAGAAGCACAGCATTAGATTTCAGGCTTCTATTCTCAAAGCACTTGCTGGAAAAGGGGAGCCGGGCTTTCAGTCCAAGCATGCAGGGTCAACCTCCAGGATTAACGTCTAGCAGTTTGGTCACCTTCCTGCAAAACATGTCTACTCATGGAGACAGGGAAATGGGGACAGGGTCTCTCCTGAGCAGGCTGGGTGATGATCAGCAAGGGCTGAGACATGGTCTCTAATACCTAGGGATAAAAAAATGTTGGTGTCCCTTTTGTTTAGAGAGGAAAATAGATGTCGTCTGAAATATGAACTGTGCTCAAAAATTCCTGCCTGGCCTGAGTTGTGAACATGCAAGAGGCATTTTTTGTTTCCAAATACACTTGAAAATAGCAATTTTGGGAATTGCGTTTGTCAACAGCAGGAACTGTTTAGGTCATTTGGTTTGCTTCTGTGCTTTAAGTTATGAAAAAGTAGGCACACTAGCATTACTTAATGAATTAAAATAAGAGATCAATATGTAATATACAGAGATTACCTGAAAATGTCATCTTCAGATTTAAGCTCCTTGTATACATAAGGTAAACCTACTAGTCTTATGCTTCATAAAATGAATGTTGCATGCTTAGTTTGAGTCCATTTTGAATTTCAAGTTGTTTAAATTGCTTTGCTGTGAGGTTGTTCTGTATAGAAATGTGAGTGAGTGTTGGTGAAGATTTCTGGCCACTGACCACAGTGGTTGACTTAGGTTTTACTAATAGAGAGGAGGACTGAGCTCAGAATTAAACAATTTGGACACACTGGTTTACCTGTACCCAAAACAAGTGTTGCTGCATAGGAAGGAGGTTGGGCTAAATATGGCCAAGTGCTAGGAGGTCCATGACCTGAAAATTGCCTTTTATTAATAGTGCATCTTAGCTGCACATCTAGAGACATGCACTCCATGCAAACTGGCTGCACACTGCCCAAACACAAGCTGCCTGGGCTGCAGTGACTCTGTGCTTATTTTCAAGTCTGTAAGTTATAGTGCAAAGAACCAGCACCATAAAACTGTTATCAGAAGGCAAGACAAGCAGCATCAGCATTGCACTATCCTGAAGCCAATTTATTGGTGCTATCAATTGACCTTCACTATTATTTATTTATTAGTAATAAGGGAGTGGAGTGCTTTTTTTATTTGCTATACTTGGTTGCAGTTGTATTGGTGAATCTTTAATCTGTCACACAAACCTAGTTACTTAGTTTCTGATAATAATGGCATCTTTATTGCTACTTTTTCTGTTAATTATGCCTTGATCTTTCTTATTGCTCCCACTCGAAGCATGCTTTGGAGAAACCAAATGCTTTGACTGTGAAGGTGCAAACAGGAGGGAGTTAATTCCAGATTTGATCAAGAATTGGCAAGTAAATTAGAGCTTAATTTCCTTCATCCAAGTTGCTGACCGTGTTAATCAGCTTGTGGAAGTGGCTCGTGCCGATTGTCTTGCCTCTTTTGCATGACTTTGTGCTTTCTGTAGATGAAGACATGGCAGGGAGAGGAGGGGAGCCTGGTGCAAAGCCAGGAGTCAGGTATCTCTGAGGTCTCAGCCAAAGACAAATGGATTTCTCCTGTCCCCTTATTAAGTGGGGATGGCACACTACTATACTTGTGATAATGTTATTGTTTATCTTACCCCCTTGGGCGTCTCAACTTTCCCCACTGCCTGTGGGGGCTCTCTGTTCAAATTTTTCCACATCAATCACTGACACTTGACCACACCACATAAAAAGAAAAAAAACTCTCTTTCCCTCTGCCTTTTCCTTCTTCACTATCTTGATCTCTATTCTTGCCATAACTCCAAGTCACCATGAAATGAGATGCTGGACTTTCCGCTAATGGGTTCCAGGGGCAATAGTCACTGATTCACAAAGCTGTGTTTTGAAAAGCAGTATTTAAAATTACTGGTATCTGTTAATTAAAATTTACTTGCAGTATTTCTTTTTCTTCCTATGATCAGTTATTCTATTTTGTGTCTGTCTCAGAGTTCACAAGGATCTCCTATGAACCTAATTGTAATTCAGCTACAAATTATGAGGTTTGCCTCTTAGTCTCTGCAGGAAGTTCTGAGTATCTTGTATACTCTTTTTTTTTCCTTCTTATTTTTTTTTTCCTCAACCTGTTTAGTAATCTTAGCGATGCTTGGTACAAGTACGTGTGTTTTAGGGATACATATCTCATAGGAAAATGTGGTGTCTGTGACAGTAAGGTCTTGCCTCTGGCTTTTGAGGAATGTAGCATCAGTGATATGCCCTGAATAAATTAGATAAGCCAAAAATTCATGACTCCACTGGGAGGTGAGGGGTTAGTGGTGCCTATTATCTTTGGAGTAGCTGTTTCAAGCACAAGTGATGAATCAAGAGGTTTATCTCCACTGCACAGAAGGTGAAGCACCTCATCAGCAAATATTTTCTGTCACTTGTGGCCAGCCTGGATAGTCTCGCCATTGGTGGATCCTGTGGGAGTTTGTTTAGGTCACCAACATTACACTAAACAACTGCTGTTTATGAGAGAGCTCTGAGCATATTTACATGTTAGCTCAGGTAGCATAGTAGTAGAGGAGTCTGGCCATTCTGAATTATTTTTTCCAAATAGTCTTCTAGCACAGAAGAAGTCAGGATAATCTCTCCTTTTGGCAGGCTTAAGAAAACTTGCACATACAAGTACAGCTCTTCATGTTTGTACAGCTAAAGTGAGGTCGTAACAGATCCAGGCTTCACTGGCTTGCTGAAAATAGGAACCATGCAAACTTTTCCTCATATTTAAACTGCATACCAAGAATGAGCTATCTGCCACAGTCATGGTCCTCTGATTAAGAGATTCTGCTAAGTGTGCCCAGCAATTATCACAGAATCATAGAACAGTTTGAGTTGGAAGGGACCTTTCAAAGGTCACTTAGTCCAATGTCCTTGCAATGAGCAGGGACATCTTGAGCTAAATCAGGTTGCTCAGAGCCCCATCCAACCATTATGTGAAAAACTTGAGGTTTTAGGATGAAACTATTGGTTCCAAAGTTTTCAAAGACTCACAGATACCTACTATCCAAATGAGGATGTTTGTTTTACAGTCCTCCAGTATTAAAGCTGCCTTCAGCTAAAAACCTACATTAAGAGACTCATCTCTGTGTACTCCCTGATCATTTTAGAGTCAGAGTGTGAATTGGAAAATGAACTTTGTCTCAAATGACTGGTCAGTTTTCTACAGAGAGATCCTAGGTAAACAGGTAAGTTGGCAGCAGAGAGAAGCACAAGAAAACTGAATATTTCTTTCCTTTACTATTCTTTGTGCTACATTTTCTGTTGGGCTTATTTAATTTTATTATTCTTGTTAGTAAAACTGAATATCCAGCACTAAGGCATTTAGAAACACAGCACTGTCTGCACTGCAGGCCATTAAATCTTTGTAAATCAGCCCTGGAATTTCAGCCTTTCCAATACATCATTATCTTTTTGCATGGTGAGTTGCTCTAATTGCAAACTGCCTAGATGAGATCTCACCCGTGCATTGTAAAATCACCACAAAGCATAATTGGATGAGTCTTAACCATTCTTGGCAGTAGTCAGTCTCTTCTACCCAGTGGCTTGTGAAGGTATTAAAGGAAAAGGTAGCTTCAGTGTGTATAAAAGAAGGTATTGGCTACTTATTTTTACAGTGAGGAGAAATCCTTTTGTGGATGGCAAGGAGCAGGGAATCTCCAGCGAAAAAAATGTAAAAAATTTTTTAAAAAATTTTTTAAAAATACATGAACTCTTTAATGACTCTAAAATGCCTTTTGTTTCAACAGCTTCACTGAGTTGCCTGCCAGTAGCCAAAATAATAGTACTCTATTAAATTCCATTTTTTCCTCAAATTTAAACTCATTTTGAAATCTGTCTTCAGTTCCAGCCTAGCTAAAGTGAGACAGAGGCGTTGTGCATACTCTTCTACTTTTCTAAATTAGGCTCATGGCCACTTCTTAACTTCCTTTCAAATGTGTTCATGCAAGCAGAGGACAGGGATCTCTGCACAATTTCTGGCAAAGGTGCAACACTTCACTGGATTTTAATTCTCAGACTAAATGTACACCACCTGCTGCACAGGTTGCCAGCATGTCTCAAGGACAGCCTTGCATCTTTCCAGGGTAACCATGGAGTTCATTTGCCATGTCAGGCAGCTGGTTCCCAAACTTAGCAGCTCTTTGGAAAGCCATAAATGGACAATCCTGTCCTTGGACATTTGGCTCAAAGAGTTTGGTAAGGGCTGTCTGCATAGGAAGATCTGGATCCAGAGTCAGTGTCTGCATGCTGCCTGTTGTTGGTGTATGTTCGGGTGTTTTCCAGAACAACAGTGCTCAGCAGCTTGTGGGATGGACTGTTAGGAATGTAGATATGTGGACATGGATGTTTTTCAAAAGTGTTTATTGCTTTTGCAAGTTTTTTGTTTACCTGTTACTGCTGTGAAAAAAAAAAAATAACATAGAGATCTTCAGATCTTTAAAGTGTCCTAAAATGCACAATGAATAATCACTGGCACCAAGAGGAAGCCAAAGAAAGCGCCTCACTTTATGTAAGACTGGTGTCATAAAATATTTAAATCCTTTCAGAGTGTGTGGCTTTCAGCTCTCTCATGCAGATAACTGTCAGACTGTCAGGCAGCCTTGCTTATGGAACATGGCACTATCTATTAAACAATTTCTCTTAGTTTCCTAAGAAAACTCTCTGGTTAAATATTTCTCATAGAAAATAAAGCTTGATTCATCTTTTTGTTCATCTCACCTTTATTAGGGACTAACCTAGTTACTCAGGCAAGTGTATAGAGAGGTTTGATCTCTTTCTTTTTTTTTTTTAATTTTTTTGAGTTAGATAACTTCCATGGCAATGTACCAGCCATTTATGCCTTTGGAAGATATCACTATCCATTCCCATTCTTAGACAGAGCAAGCTGCAGCCAGCATTTACTGCAAGGGCACTATCCCTCTTGGAGGGCATAAAAACATATATTAGCCAACAGTCAGATAAGTGTCTCAAAGAGAAGCAGAAGTGGAAAAGGGAAGCAACTAATAATATTTTACATATTTAGATAACTTCTTGGTCCTCAAATCTTCCTGTATCATTGCTTTTCCCTTAGAGTTTTTGGGTTTTGTTTTGGGTTTTTTTGTTTGGTTTGGGGAGGGAGGGGTAGACTTGTGGGGGGGTTTTGGTTTGGTTTTGGTTTTCTTTTGGGGATTTTTTTTTTAATTTTGCTTTCTGTTTGGGCCTTTTTTCCTAATAGATTCTTTCTCCTTTTGCCTCATCTCACAAGGAAGGAGCCCCTTCCAACTGACTCCAGCTATGCGCATATGGTGTTCCTTTAAGGCGTTACTGAGATTTCTCTGAATAGTTCTGTCCATCCTTCTCTGAAGTCTTTAATCCCACAAAAAATCTTTTAGTAGGGATTCCTACAGCAGCAGTCATGGTTTCTGCAACTAAAATGCAGTCTTCCTCTGGTACCATCTTGGGTACCCCCTGACACTGGTCCGGGGTCCCAGGCAGACTCTTTGAAATGGAACAAAATCAAGACCACACACACCTTTCAGTCTGTCCTTTTCCCTCCTGTTCTAGTGGAACTAGGGCATCTTCCACTAGTTCAAGATGGCAGGATGGCTCGAGAAGGCTGAACTTTCTTCTGAAGTGTAGGGCTCATTTTAGTGGCTTTAGTTTGAAATTCAGATGGTTTAAGTTTCTTTGCACAGAAAAAAACTGCTCAGTTCAGGTGACGTACTATAGGAAGTTGTGAGGTACTGCCCTCTCCTGAGTTTTCTCTGCATTGAGGAACACCAGTACAGTCATGTATCAGTGGAGACTGTCTTCTAAATTTTCAAATTCCCCAGAGTTGCACTGATGAATTTACAATCTTTAGTTACTTTAGCATCATCATAATTTTCTTCCTACTTCTGTTGAGCCTTGTATCGTGTGGTTGGTTTCTGAGTACCCCATATTTTTCATCTCACTTTTTTAAGTTCCAGGTTTCCCTTTTAAGGTAAAAACATTTAAATTATTTGTAACTCTGTGGTTCTGCAGTAGCAGTTGTAAAAATGGCACTTTGCCATTCACTGTGATGCTGAAACTCCCATTAGGCTCGTAGTCATACCCTGGTTTACTACTAGCACTGCTTTCTGTTGTTACATACTGGCTTAGCTCCTGAATTATTTCCGTCCTAGGGCAGAAGGGATAAATCTCTAGACACATGTGTTTCATGTGTTTTAAAGAATAAAATATTAGAATAAATTTTTAAAAATTATATTAGAAAAGCTGACCACATCAAATCCAACGAATTCAAGTATCCTTTTGCATCTCTAAAAACACCAACTTGCCTTCTCCCTCACAGACATGGGACACAAGTCCTGCATAACTCTCTTCTTTTATTTGTTTTTCACCAATACAAAAATCAGTTCAGTGAAATAAAGACCTTCTTGTCAGTGGCTTGCAGCAGTACAGAAAAGCCTCATGCCCTGGGTTTGTTTTCATTATGGGAAATTATTACACTGCAACATATGCTAACTTTTCTTGGAACTGCTTGTTTTTTCATAGGCTTTATTTCAAACTGGAATTCAAAATGTGTTCCATTCATTAGCATTTCTTACATTATTCCCCTGAATTTTTAACAGCTTTATTTGAATCGGCCTATGAACTTTCCCACCCCCCCAAATCCGCACGTATGATCTGCCAGTCAACAAATCAACTTTCCAGTAAATGTTTAATCAGTTTATGGCAGAAAAGCATTTTTATGTAGATTTCCAAAAAAAGTTAGACTTATGGAAGCAGTCAGGCAGTCTGTTTTTGTCTGTCCATCTAACCATTTGTTTATCTGCTACTTGCAACAAGATGTTTAAAAACCTGTCAATCAGCATCCTCCCTCTCCAGACGTGTAATGAAAATCAGCAGCTGTGGAGGTGTCCCAGTGCAGCAGGCTTGCCTACTAACAGGAGGAAAAAACTATAAGCCTTAGCAGACACATGAGAATCCACTCAGGAGCAAGCGAGCACAAACACCCAAATTGCAAGAAACTCTTTAGTCAACTTGCATGATACAGGACCCTGAAGAATCTGATGTCAAAACACAGATGCGAGCTTTGCTGTTCCTGCAGTTTGTGGATTGCACAGTGGCTGGGGGCATACAAAGAGATTTTTAGGAGGAAGTCTCATCTTTTCACATTCTTTGCAGGGTCACCAGTTGGTGTTTAGTTAGTTGGTGTCATTAATGTTGATGTTTAAATAAGTCAGATGGAACAGGCTCCAAAGGCATCTAATTCTCCTTATCAGCTGTGAAAGCAGCTCAGGTGCAGGCATCTGTGTCACAGACAGCTGTATGTGCATTCAGTGCAGTGCATCCACGTCTATCGTCTCTCTGTAGGTGGACATGACTAGGACCTTTTTGGAGGGACGATTTTGTCTGTCACTTCACCCTGCTCAAATCAACTGGTATCAACTGTTTAGGAGCCCTGGGTTTGTCCTCTACCACCTCCGGGGGACAAGGGCTGCTCCAAGTCACAGTGGTAGGAGTAGATCCAACACCTGTTACTGTGATTGTGCCAGTGCACTCCAGAGAACGACGCTGCAACTCCACCAGTGCCAGTGCTGTCACAGGGGAAAATGTGTTCAGTAGATAAACTGGCCTGGCCACCCCTACCAGGACTATCAGCCCCCCTGTGCGAACCATTTCCGATTTTTTAAGAGGTGTGACTCGAGCTATTTATTTTTGTAGGAAGACCTACTGTGTGCTAACAGGTAATCTTCAGAAGCACGTATTTCAGTAATTAGCCCAGCTTGTTCCTAAATTAGGTGTATTGATCAAGTGGTTCAAAAGAGACTTTGTAGTACCAGATGTGGCTTGGTTATGAGCACACCCTACCATCCTTGCTGGTGTTGCAACATGGGTGGGCTGGGCTGGGCTGTCACTGTGCTCTGAGCTCTGGTCCTTTCCACATTTGCAGGATTTCACACTCCAGCCTCCGGGGATGCCAAGGAAAGCAGCGTGGAGGAGAAGCGCTCCTGTGGGCCTCAGTAACCGAGAGGTGGCTGTCTCGAGCAGCAGGCACTGGCGGGGCAGGGCTGACGCTTTCGGTGTGGTAGGTGCCTCCTCAGGGAGCCGACTGCCTGAGCAGCAGAAGACGAGTGAGTCCCCTCTCAGCTGGTTCAGAGGGGTGTATTTACCTCCTGCTCTGCACCCATTAAACAAGACATTCGTCAAGGGTGGCGAGTGGGAGGACACAGACAGCACTCAGGAAAAGCGCAGGGCTTTCCTGCAGGACTTCTGTAAGAAATACAACAGCAGAAAGAAGCTGCAAACGCACCTGGTGCACCTGGTGTCAAGAATTTACGTGGAGGACAGGCACAAGGTCCTGTACTGCGAAGTGCCGAAAGCAGGCTGCTCCAACTGGAAAAGGGTCCTCATGGTGCTCAGTGGACTCGCTGCTTCAGCAAACAACATCTCCCACGATGATGTGCACTACGGAAAGCATCTAAGAAAACTGGACAGTTATGACCTGAAAGGGATATACACGCGCTTGAACATGTACACCAAGTTTATATTTGTACGTGATCCTATGGAAAGACTGGTATCTGCCTTCAGGGATAAGTTTGAACATCCAAACAGCTATTACCACCCCGTATTTGGGAAGGCAATAATTAAGAAGTATAGACATAATGCAGATGAAGAAGCATTGAAAACAGGATCAGGAGTTAAGTTCAAGGAGTTTATCCAATATTTGTTAGATTCCCACCGACCAGTAGGAATGGACATTCACTGGGAGCAAGTCAGTAAGCTCTGCTATCCCTGCCTCATCAACTATGATTTTATAGGAAGGTTTGAAACCCTGGAAGAAGATGCCAATTACTTTTTGCAGCTGGTAGGTGCTCCAGCCAATCTGAAGTTTCCTAAATTCAAAGACAGACATTCCTCTGACGAGAGAACAAGTGCAGAAGTAGTAAGGCAATATTTAAAGGAATTATCTAAGGAGGAGAGACAGCTGACCTATGACTTCTATTACTTGGATTACTTAATGTTCAATTATACATCACCACTTGTATAGCACCAGAATAGCTTCAGGCTTCTATTAGATATTTATCGTTTTGGGATTCAAAACAACTGCTTTGATATTAGCCCTGAAAGGAAATGAAGTTACTGCTAAGTAGAGTTGTCTTGACTTAGTGGGGATTTTATAAGCTAGAGTGATATCAATTGATATTAAATTATGGAGAATGCAAAGAAAAAAAGACCTGTAAACAGCATAAATTGCACTAAAATGCCTGAAAAAGCTGCTTTTACCATTATGGATTAAACTATGGAAGCAGTAGCTCAGCCAGCTGTTGCATTAGCTTACCTAATGTTCTTTTAATAGTTTAAGAAAAAACCATTCAGAGTGGCATGATTCTTTTTTTTGGTGTGTTTGCTTTAGAAATTGGTTTTGAAAAAACTTTTGAATGTCACTTATTAATAAAGAATCATTGGCTAATTTTCTAAAATGTTTGCGGTGTTCTCAGTTGCAAGGCTTGGTTTTTTGATTACTATTAGACTGCAGCCAATTTTAGACCTGATTTTTTTTATTGAAGGATGCTCTTGAATACAAATGCATCGAACTAAAAATAACACAGCAGCTCAGCTGATGAGCAGAGTAAATTTGGGCAAGCCTGTGAAGGACCAGTCCACTACCTCATTTTAATTGATGCACTGGAGTTGACAAGTATGACCTTCCTTTCCGAGAACTGCTGCATTCAACAAAATTAAGATTTTAATGCACAGTGGATGCATCATTACATGTGATACATGCATACTGTGGTCCCAATATTCATGGTAGTCTTCATTTTTGGTGAAATGGACAAAGTATCAGCATGGTAGCTGTGAGATATTCTGAGGTCTGTACTGAGAAGCAACTTCAATGCAACTGCTGTGACTATTCTTGGTCTGCTGGGGTCCGATTACCAGCCCAGCTCCCAGCAATCTGTTACAGAGAAGGTTGAGGTGCCCATTACCTCCCAAACCTAAAAACTGGTTCTGCCCCCAGAGCTTCCTGAAGTCACCTGTGTTTTGCTGTCCTGCCTGCCTTGCCAGAAGTCACCAAGCCCCAGGAGAGGGGTGGGTGGTGCAGGTTTATGTGGTGTAATGTGTGTTGGTGATTTATCCTAGAGGAAGGTGTGTCCAGAATCCCACAGTCCTCGTTATAAAAGGAAAAGGTACGTTCTACCCTTCCCTTCCCTCTCTTCCTGCAAGTGCTGCCTGACCAACACGTGCAGTTGTTCCTGCAACCTGTCTTGCCCAATGGGTGGCCAGGGTGTCACAGGAGGAGGAGAAATCTCTGCAAAATCATAGGATCATGGAACCATTGAAAAAGACCTCTAAGGTCATTAAGTCCGACCATTAACCTAACACTACCAAGTCCATCACTAGACCAAATCCCTAAAATGGATAGGGAAAAAACCTCTATGCCTTTCCACAATGCAGATGTCACCTATGCCTTGCTTTCTGGCATGGTTTGGCGCATCTTGCTCCAATGTCTTGATACAGCAAGTTGTAGGGTGGAGAAACAGCCTGATGGGAAAGTGATGCAAGTAAAATATCCTTTTCCTCTGTTCCCAACCATTGGTCACAACTAGTGCTATTATTGTTGTCTTTTCCTTCATCTTGGGCAAATGTACAGATTCAGTCCTTCCACAGGAGTAATTGTGGGTCCCAACTGAAAGGCCAGACCATTTCCTAGGTACCCTCACTGCTTGATTCTCCCTCAGTTTTCTCCTCAGAAGAGGAAAAAAAGCCACCTCCAGTCTCTGTGGTGCCAGAGTGTAATCAAACAGGTTCTGCACATCTTTCCTTGTGGCAGGACAAGCCACTCCGAGGGGAAAAGGTAAAAGTACACTGGGCAGCCCAAGGCAGAGGTTGTGCTGTCTGTGGCTAGCAGCACCCATAGCTTAAACCATCCTGTTCCCTGGGGCCATGGAGCAAAGAGGAGAAGGAAGAAGCCGTCCATCAGCATGAGGTGTGGGGAGGTCCATGTGCTCAACACCAATGAGGAGTTGCAAGGATGCCTCGGACAGGTAGACACACACACTGTTGCTTGTGTGAGCTCTTGGTGTGCATGGGTGGACCCACAGGTGTTAACACCAGGAGTGTTTGGGAGGAGATATCTGACAATTGAGCTGCCCCCACGCATGCTTCTCTTCAGGTGAACAATGAGTCCCTAAACCTCCCCCTTTTAACACAGGGTGGTGTTTGACACCCGACTTCCCTGGCAGAAGTCCCTCCTGCTTTCCCTGTGGGCTCCATCCCACAGTGCCAGAGTTGCACGCTGTGCCTGAGGCACCATGGGAAGCACAGACATTCCATGACCGAGTGCTGAGCCCCTGGCTGGAGAGGTGATGATTCCTTGCACCCGCTGTTGTGCTGGACACCAGCACACAGCCACTGCACTGCCACAACAGCCACGCTGGTTAATGGCTGTTACTGAATTCTCATTTGTCTTTACCCCGCAGGATTAATTTTTTATTTAACTTCAGCATGCACTTTCATGACTCTTGCTCTCGAGTGCGACTGTGCATCAGAACATTAAAGAAGAGCTCCGTCAAGTTTTGATTTTGTACCATGCAACCTTCTAACTCATGTAAAAACTGCCTTGGATTTCACCTTGGTTTGACCTCTAGATTCTCTGCTCTTTATAAGTATTGAATTCAACCTCAAATCTTGAGTGAATCTCTCTTGCCTTATAGGAAGACCATTGAATATAGTAAATTTAAATTAAAAAATAAATGTCCACCAGCCTTTGGGTGTCTGTATATTTGCTTTGTCTTGTCTGTTGTGGATGTGTGTTAATTAATTGTTAATTTACAGACAAAAAATGGCACACTAGCGGTACTAGTATTTTCAAAAAAGCACATGAGAAAAAAAGTGCAACATGCTAATAAAGAATGGAGGCCAATTTATAGATGAGTTTGGTATGAATACTTTAATCCAGAGAAATAAATTAATATTAGTAAATGACAAAGTCTCTGAAGAACTTAAGCTTCACACTGAGTTCATTTTAGTGGCAAACTTTCTGCCTATCTGATCAGAAAGTGACAGAGATTTGGGGGGGCAGCTATAATTGCATTGAAAAAGCTGCACAGTCTCATAAGATTTCATCTACTAGCAGGTCTTAGATAAAGCTATTGTTTGAGCCAAGGAAGGGGTTGAAAGAAATTATTAGCAAATGTTTGGTTTCTGCAAATTATAGGGAAAATGACATTGATTTGCATACATCCATGGACATGGACATCAGGTCCCCAGATTATCGTCTTGAAAATCTGGTATGGTTTGCATTTGTGATTTAACAGGGGAGGACACTAGTTAAGGCCTTTAAAGCATGTATGTGCACAGAGGCGTAATTGTTTTAGCTGCACTGTTGTTCTATGGCTCTAGTGAAAGTAATTTAACTTCTTTGTATGCTCAACTTCAAATTTCATAGCCCCTAACTGCACTTAAAAATTCATTTTTTGAAAATCTAACCCAGACTTTTGTAAAGAAGAGCCTCTCCATAGTCATCTTCAGCGACCTAAGGGATTCAGATGATCTCAGTAGCAGAATCTAGATCGTACTTTGCCTCATTAACCACATTTTGAAAATCACCAGCCTGCTTTGCCAGGAATTAAGTTACATGATTTAAAATTAACATAAGAGTTTAGCATAATTGAAGTGGGACCGTGATATCTGACTTATGGGATTATAAGAGATAAAGGCATAATTTGCAGCATAAAAGATAACCTCTATTTTAAAAAGTAAATTTTAAAAGGTCAAAGTGTGAGGCTGCATTGTAACTTTCTTTATATTTTGTAAGAATCCTGGGCAAAAACAAAAACTGAAGGTCGTCCACGGTAACTAGCATAAAATCTCACCCCCGCAACTGTGCACAGATGTTTGTTTTACTTGGAAAATTATACTGAATGTATGCAGAAGAGGAATGAAAATACACTTCACAACATTCAGTGCGATTACATCTACACTAGAGATCAGCTGTGGCACGCACAGCCTCTTTCAAGGGGCTTCATTACAGTAAATGCTTTTTAGTTATGAACATTTCTTCATTTGAAGATCTCCAAGCACTTCTCTAATGCAGGTCAATTGTCAGAGCAAGTCAGATGTGCTGTAAAGGCATTACAGGGAGTTTGTGGGAGGGCTGGAGTGCCAGGACAGTGCTCCCTTGGCTGATGTGTTTCTTCCAAACACCAGGCAGCTGTGCTTCCCTCCTGAAATTATAACTTGATTTTTGGAACCTAATGTTCTACATCTGCCATTTTTCTAAAATGAATCAGTATTAATAAAACCAAATTATTTAATAATAAAAATTTTAAATAATAAATAAATAAAATATAAATAAGTTGAACTGCATAGTTGTGTATTCTCAAATTCTGATATATATGTCAACATAAGGCAGCTTCTTTTTTCCAGGTAGGATTTGGCTTGCAAAGCTCACACACAGCCATTGTGCCCATCTCTTCTAAAACTGCTGCTAAACTGTTGCTTTCTGAAAGTAAGAGGTGTGCAGCCACAGTGCAATCAAACACAGCACATACTAGTGAAATTTCCTCTGGTGGAACTCCCCCAAAAGGCCAAATTTATTGGAGCTACTCCTGCCTCAGGCTGCGCTATCTTTGTGATGTGTCATTGGAGATCACTGCTTTAATTTTAAACGTAGTTTAAATTTAACTGAAATTTGCAATATGACACTTTGTGTAAGTCTGAGAGGAAAATATTTTTCTAGAGCTTTGTATTGTATATGTAGGTTATGTATAAACATCTTCGTTTTATGTACCTTCAGGCTAACAATACATCAGAAAAGTCTTTTTAACTGTAATGCTAATACCAGTTTATCAACTTTACAACTCCTGTGATGCCTTCATAACTAAATTAATTTGGTCTTGGAACATAAAGTCTGAAATCTGACCATATATCATTATACTTCATTAAAAATATGGAGGCACCTGTCCTGTATCAACCAATTCAAGTACAGTTCAGAGGGCAGGGCAGGCACAGACACTACTGGGAGGTGGAACTATCTGATTTAGCAAAGGGCATCTGTTTATATTCCCAGATACCTGGGATTGCTTTTTGTTCTGAAATGTGTCCAAGTGAACGGATGCAGGAAATAATCATATTATTTAGCTTAATGAGAATGTCTTAGATTGGTTATCACAAAAATACCTGTTTTAAGGGAGAACAGTTGTGCTTATGGCAATGTAGCTAATTGCCAACATGTGGTAATCCCACATGTTTCTTCTATGTTAGATGTAGCTCTGCTTGTGGCTGGAGTGACAGACTTGGACTTACGAGATCTGGATCTCCATCCAGGTTCTGGAACTTCATGCACTTGTTGGACAAGCATTAAATGCTCTCTGTGTTGCTGTTCCCACTGGTAAAGTGGTCCTGTAAATGGAAGGAAATTATACCATGTGCCTTCTCCTAAAGTCATTGAACTATGTGGCTAAAGAGCAGTGGTTAGAAATTAGGTATTAGTACGGAATTTAACTCATAGGATGTTAATTGCCTTTCCTTATGTTTTACTGCCAATGGCTTGGAGGAAGCTGGGGACTTCCCAGCTTTGCTCCAGCCGAGAAACACATCATTCAGCTCTGTTCTGGGCAGTTGGCAGCCTTAAGAATGCACGCTCTGTTTCAAAACACTGTGCATCTGTCAAGCCTATCCAGGCACTGCCTCAGCATAAAACCAGTGCCAGGATGTCTGACCAGGGGAAAGTGTCCCTCCAGTTCCTCTGGGAGAAGAGACAGGGTGAGAATCTTGCTGTCTCAATTTATTCTGAGCCCAGATGAAAGAGAAGCCATTTTATTTTGGTGCAGTAGCTGTAAATAAAGTGATGCTCAACTAGAGGGTTCTGCAGAAGCAGTGGATCCCATCCAGGTATGCAAACTCCTGCCTTGTCCTAAAAACCAGAGCTGCATGACCCAGTACCCAGGGCCGTGTTCCCCCAGCCCTTTCTGAGGTCCTACCACCCCTTGTGACAGGCTCCAGTTTACCTGGCATGCTAGAACATCTCAGGATTTATCTCCTACTAACATAGCCACTGTTTCTGTGACCCTGTGGAGGCTACAAATAACATGGAGATGGCATTGAGACAGTCTATGTTGCTGTCTTCCTTTTGTCTTCAAAAAATGATGTGATTAACAACTGTGAGAGAGAGAAAAGAGTCCTTACAAAAGGAAAGGGAAAATCTCAAGGCCGTGACCATAACTTTTTTTGTAGTATATGTGATTGTCGCTCCCTTTCCTCTGTCTCCTCACTCAGAATTTCCCTCCCTCTCTAATTATGTCAGCACAAATGGGTGAGACCCATTGCTGGGTTGCTCTCAGCTGTCAAGCGTAAGCCACCTCCAGTCCAGCACATCTATGTTATCATGCCACTGAGGCTGCACTAATAAGCCTGCCTGAGAGTATGGTACTGTCAGCCACCATCTGTGCACACATATCTGTCTTGACCTTGTCATGTAGAAATTCATTTTATCTCAGGGTTTGGGTTTTTTCTCTCAAATTCCTTGCAGAAACCACAGTTTCCACAAAAGCTCGCGATACTGCTCATTTCCCAAGATTTGTAAATTTGAAGTGGCCTGTATAATTTGCATTCAAGAAACAGCATTCTGAGACGTAAGGTGTAGGAGCAGAGCAGGTTTATCTGGGCGTTTCAGCACACAGAGAGGTAAATCAATACTCAGTGGGTTGTAAATACATGTCAGTAGGATAATAAATGCTAAAGGTTTAATTTTCTCAAAGTAGTTACTTGGGTGTAAAAACTGCATGTCTGCAGAGTAGGACCTGCATATTGAATTATCTCATTTTTGATAAAAGCAGACGCACACAGAGACAGATTTTCATGTTCTAGGAATGATAAGTTACAGTTCATCTGAGAAACAATGTGAGTTCAGAAAACTGAGTTCAACTACATAGTTCCCTCCCTACAAACTTGCATAACTGTAAGATAAATGCATGCACATGTTTTATAAATGCATGTGCACACACACAGTATACGTATGTCAGTCTTATAACACCCAAACAAAGGTTTTGCAACAATGGTAGTGGGAGCTACATAGTTAAAGTCCTGCATTTGACTTTGAAGACCTTAAATCTGCATCAAGATATAGGCACATAAACATTCTATGAGCGTGTTGCAGAACCACAACGTTATTCCAAGCAAACCTAAACTACTTGCAGGCACTGCAAGTTTGCCTCTTGCACAGCCTTTGTTTTTGATTCTTTAGCTTGCTTGGGACAGGATGCTGCCAGGTCTGTGGGTCCACAGTTTGCCAGCTATGCCTACTTCTGGTCATGGGTACAGCTACAGGTTTTGAGAGGAGGTTTCTTGGTGAGACACTTGGTAGGGGGAGAAGTAGGCAGGGGTTAACAGCATTTGTCTGCTTTCAAGGAAGTTATGGTGTTACCCCCTATAGTGCACTCCAAGCCGTAGACACAAGCTGTCACCTTTGCTATGACTTCTGCTGTTCTCTTTAAAAAAAAAAAAAAAGTAAAGCAGAAAAGGGACAGAGGAAAAACCTCTAATGAGGAGGGGAAATGTTAATTGTGGCTGGAGGTGACAATGCACAATAATAAATTGCTGCTTTGCTATTGTATCTCTGATCAAAGTACTCTCAGGCTGCAGCAGAGCAAAAGCTCAGCTCCAAGGGAGGATGATGTTTCTCAAAATCCTCGTGATTCCTGCAGGTCCTCCTGAATAGCAGAGAAAACACAAACACTGAACCAAAGTTAGATAAAATTTTTCTCTGTCTCAGACTTGCTGCCAACAAGGCTCCTGTTTCTCCCTGTATCTTTTTGTCTGTCTCCAGCCTAGTGGCTACAGTGGGTCCAAGACAATGCGCTGCCTCTGAGTACAGAAACTCCCCTAATGGAAGCACTCTTACCAAGCAGAATCTGGCCCACAATTTATTTTCTGCCTTGCTTCATTTAAAAGTGATGCTAAGACTGAAATTTTCAGCTTAAGCTGATGTATGTTAGTCTACTCAACCTCCAAGTTAGCAGGCAAAACCTTTTAGGTGGGCTGAACCCTTGCTGCTGCCAGGCACATCTCTGGGAGTTGCAAAGGCCTCCTCTGAAAAGGAGGATGGCCCTAAGGGATGCTCCTGAGTGTTGCTGAAGAACCCAGTTCTTAGGAAGCCATGCCTAACAGACTTTTAGTATAAAAATATATCCCTAAACATACTTATAACTGGAAGCAGCAGAGGCTACTTTGCCAAACCCATACCTTTCTGAAAAAGACACGGAGAAAAAGAGGGAATACTTTGGTACATTTTGAGAGATTCTTTCTAGCATTTTCAGTTTTACTTTCTGTGCCGCCCTTGGCCCCCAAGCACCAAGGCATTTTTTAAATTTACCAAAGGAAAACAAGCTCTACCCACTGACACATTAATAGCTAAAATCTGCTCTCTGTGCTGTCTTGGTTGCAGAAACAGGCACAGGCTGAATGAGAGAAGCTGGGAACTTGTTATGTAAAATCTACAGCTTTTCTAGTGCTATTATGCCTTGACTCCTTATTTTGGCACAGTAACAAAACCACTGAGACTGGACAGTTATAGGGTTTCACAGGCCTTTTTTTTTTTTTTTTCCCTTTTTGGCCTCATCACAATACCCAAGTGAATCAATGGTGTGCCCAAACTTCTGAAATAGTCTAGGACTTTCAGTATCTTCTACACACAGAGAAACAGTGGGGAAAGCTTTGTCTTTTATTTATTCATTACTTAATCAGGGCAGACTACTGTCTAAAAATACCTTGCTCGGGATCACGATAGAAATCTCTCACACATTTTTCCAATTGCTTGGGCTACACTATGACCCCTACTGTTTTGCATTCACATTGTTTTCTGTGTGTGGCTTAAAATCTCCATTTTTCCCAATAAATGCCACTTGCCTGTAACTCAGGTGATCATTTTTCTCACCAAGACTTATCTTTGTTCTGCTTCAGCATCATCACTTGAGTAAAAAATAAAAGTAATAAATAACAAAATAACTAAATAAATGAAACTGGAATAGATTAAATGGGAAGGGAAGGGAAGGGAAGGGAAAAAATACCTTTTTTGGCTACAGGGACTACAGGGACTTTATATGCATTTTATACCTCTTCGTGATTTTGGAAACTTGGAAGTATCTACAATTTCTCAGCTATACAGCTAACTCTTTGAGGCAATGCACATGGGATCAGGGTGACCTTTTAAGAATGAGTTACAAATTTCTGACATTGCACAGCAAAAATTGCATTGTGACACTGTGTGGAAGTGCCTTTCCGTGCCTTTTGTGCTAAACAGGTTTGGTTTGGAAGTCAAAACTAATTTTTGAAGAGACCATTCTGCAAATTCCACCCTGCAACACTGAGGCCCAGTCTGGGTGGTTTTCCATCCCCTCCCACACCCCAAGAACCGGCCAAGCCACAGTGGGAGCACCACGGATAACGGTGCCGGTGAAGCGTGTAGCTGAAAAGAATCCCTTTCACTGGTGTGTTGGTTCTGCCGCGCTGCGGGTAAGACAAATGTGCTCATGTCAGTCAAGTGTGCAGGGTGACACTGAAAATCAGACAGGTATTGGACATGTTAAGCTTATACAAAAGGGGCCACGTTAAACCATAAACCCCTCAGAAATCTCCCTTTCTCTGCGTGCATTCTTATAAAGTTACATCTATTTTTAGGAGGGATCTGACTGGAATCAGACTATTTTGACCTGGAGAGGTGTCATAGAATCATAGAATGGTTTGGGTTGGAAGGGGACCTTGAAGATCTTCTAGTTCCAACCCCCTGCTTTGGAGTTCCAACTCACCTTGTCTCCTTTATAGCTACTAATTCAGTACAATACCTGTCTGCACAAAAACAGTTTTCTCCACAAAACTCATTAAATCCTCTCTAAACAGCAACCTATAGCAAGGCTATCTATCCAAATCATGAATGTAAGAAAAGAGATAGCTGATGAGTTTAAAGAAGTAAGCCATGAAGAATGGTCTCAGACTAGTTATTCTATATTACGTCTGCAAGTAAGTATAAAAATACTTTTATAGTGCAAAGTCTTCTGCAATAAATGTATTTTTGTGTTGTGTTTAGTTAAGGGATTGAATAGCTTCAATTGCCGTTTCTGAGTTTGAAACCTTTCTCCTAGTCCAGTAAAAATGCAGCATCTGTATCACTAGCATGATGTGTTGGGGTTTTTCCAAGCTGTAAACACAAAAATCTGTCACAAATAAAGTTACTGTTCTAGAAAGGATTTTGACAAAAACATGCTATCAGGTTTTCTTTAGAAGCTTATGGACAAAAGAGCTTGGACTTGTAAATATTCATAGTCAGACCTTCCTTTTTGGTTAGTTCAATGAAAGATGCACCACTGCATAGGAAAAGGATCTTCACATCTGTGCCCCGAGGTTTTAGCTTTTAGATGGTATTAGTGTTGAGAGGGAGGATAACCCCTGTAAAATACATAGCATTAAGACAACACTAACTATTGTAATCTACAAAGATAACCTCAATGATCTGAAGCAAAATTGTCTTTCTCAGAATGTGCTGCATAAGCCCATTCATGGCATACATTTCCATAAGATATATAAATCCTATGAATATGAAGCTATGTATGTATGTATTATACATCTTTTCATTATATTATATACAAAAAATAGCTTGGAGAAAGAATTCCTAGTATTTGGCCACAAGTCAAATATATAACACTGAGGCTCAGCCTTGCCGAAGAAAAAAAGACAGAAAATGAACAACAACACAGGACAGATTTAATTTTTAAAATTACACAGTGGTTGACAGAGGTAGCTGTACAGAGCAGTGTGTTTCAGTGTTTCTAGAGCCTTTGCTGCTATACTAAGTTACATTTGCTTAGAGCATTACGACTGTACATTAGCCGTGGAACAGTAAATGGGTTCAGACCTGGCTGAGAAATCTCTGAAAGTACCTAGTATAATAATCATGGTAGCTCTTGGGGGATCTGAAGGGATCGCTGTGAGGCCTCTTTTGCTTTAGGGTTTTCCTCAGCTGGTAAGTCTGGAAGTAAATATAAAATCACTGCCAGTATAGTTTGAACATGACTTAAATCAGTAGATTGAGAAAAGGATGGCCAAACACAGCAGACTGGATTTGTGCTCTAGTGTGATTCCTGTCAGACAGAATGTCTGCAAAATTGCATGCCTCAGAGTGAAACAAGACTTATCTACAGAATGAGGGCTATATCCCCAGAAGGTCTCAGGAGTTATTGTGGAAGAGCAAGAAAGAAGGCTTCCTCAATGCAATACTGAGGCAAGATCGACTAATTCAATTCCCAGGTGTGCTAAAAGAAATGCCTTTACTTCAGAATATGCCTTCTGGGAGACCAATATTAAATATGCATTTTAAAAAGCATGTTGAAAAAGTGGCAAAGGCACAAACAAGAGCTGAAAAAAAAAATTAAGTTAGTGAATTTTCTTTAGAGGGAAAGACTGAGAGTTCACTCCGCTTAGCTTATCAAAAGGATGATGAAGAGATGAATTGCTCACATTATATAAGTATCCTCATGGGGAGACAGTAGAAGTACAAGAGGCTTTTTAATCTGTCAGATAACAGCATAATAAGAAGCAGCATATGGCAGATGAATTCACACAAACTCAGTTTAGAGACAAAGACCTTTTTTGGTGATGAAAATTATTAGTCTTGGGAATAAGCTACCAAGGGAATGGGTGGATTTTCTTTCCCATGAGTTTTCAAATCTAAGCAAGGTTGCTTTTTGCAAAATATATTTAACCAAATATAAGTTACTGAACTCATGAAATGTGTCTTGAGGTAAAGTGTAATGGCCTACAATATTCAAAGTTAAATAGAAAATGTTACGTTACTATCTAGTCTTGAACTCCACAGTTCTTTGACTGAGCTTCATTTCTGCAGGAAACGGAAGTGTTGGTGAGGGAAGAGGCTGAGTGTTTTGAGCAGAGGAGCTTAGAAACAGGAGAAGGACTGCAAGTGAGAGCAACACATATTGGTCAGGAAAGCACGGCTGCATGTTACAGAGTGTATAACAGTGATGTTTACAGAGCACTACATTTTCTGTGGCTGATAAAATCTGTGAGTGCTTAACTGAATTTCAGTGTCTCACCTAGCAAAGTTAGATAAATCTCTTTGGTCCCACTGGCTAACACTACACAGCCCCAGCACATAGACCACGAGTATGATGGGATGCTTTTCCCTCCCGACACATTCAGAGCTGACAGCATCCTGCTCTGTGCTGCTGCTGCATGTCACTGGCCTGCTCCACAAGAGACCTTACTTCTTCATTTCCAAGTTGACCTGGGGCTGTTCCCCTAATTTTCCTGTGCTCCCATGAGTGCCCAGGGCATCTTCCTTGCCCCTTCTGTCCAGTTCATCAAATCCTGCCTGGCCGTGCCACTGATGCAGCTTTTTGCAACTGGCATTGCAGCAGTTTGTGGCAGGAGGAGAGAAAAAGGTTTTTGTTTTGTTTTTTCTTTCCTCCCAGCAAAGGGTCTGTCCATGCCATGTTCAAATTAATCTATTTCTAAAGATGAAAAGCCTCCAGGTGGTTCCTATACTACCTAGTTCTTAATTTTGCTTTTCCAGCAGTAATTGAAGCCTATTGAGGTGGGGGAGAGGGCAAAGAAAAAGCAGTCAATCCAAATTGTCTTGTGAGGGAGGTAATAGAGCAGGGCTAAGGAAGCTCAGCAGTCATTTAAGTGCACAGCTTCTTGTAAATCCTTTCTGAAAAGCCTGAATGAATCCCCCAAATGAATGGCCATTTTGTCCCTTTTAGTTCTCCTTCTCTAGCACAGAACTCAATGTGCAGCTTGTGGACAGACAGATTCCACAATAAATAGAGAAGGAGAGTAAAACTAAACCCACTGGAGCTTGGCCAGCAGCAATGTCAAATCTCTTGACTGATTTCCCAGGGAATTCTTGCTCTAAATGTCAGGAGAACATAGCCCTGCAGCCAAACCTGGACCAGACTGATACCAAGGCGTGACAAAATGAATGACCTAAGTAACAAGATTACACCGCAGGAAAATTAAAACTTCAGAAATGTGCAAAGATCACATTTCAGTAAGAGGTGTTTTATGTAAGATCCTTTTAGTAGACAAAGCTTAACCCAAAGTTATAAAACATAAATTGGTGAGGGGAGGGGGATTTATTAGTGGCAACAGAAGGAAACCTTTCATCACTCAGAAAAAAAAAGCCTGAGAGTTTCTGCAAATGGTTTCTGAAAAGGCTCACAGCCTGCTCTTAAACGCTCTTGTCGACAGGAGCCAAGGAAGGTCAAAGGAATTTGGTCTCCTAGGAGTCTGCACTACTTTGAAAACAGCAACTAAGTCCTCCATCACTAGGGCACTTCTACAAATTCTCTTGGAGTCTGGCCTGCCAGTGACAGCAAGTGTCCCTTTCGCTGTGGTTACCTGCAGCCACCCATGCCTATGGGACTGGCAGGAGCCTAAAAGCTTTGGGATTTCTGATCCTCCATCAGCTGTAGTTGAAACTCACTGGTGGGTTCAAGATCTGTTGAAAAAGGCAGGAACTGCCAGAACAAAGAGAGGGGAAGAGAGAGAGAGAAAGCACAGGCATGTAAACCTCCTTGCTTTTGGAAGCTCAAAGCCTGAAGTGATGCTGAGAGGAGTCGAGCAAGCTGAGGAGCTTAACAACAGCAACATAAGGAAGGATAGAATCCAGGTCCACTGGGTACAAGTGGAAAAGGACTAAGACACTGGGAAAACACACAGTGCTTCTAAATCATGTTCTTTTTTCAGGTTTTGGTCTTTCTTTTAATCTGTTTCAGTCTTGGCTGACAAACCCCACATTCTGACAGAGTTGCCCAGGATGGGTGTCTATGAGATTTGCCATAGAAGCGAAGGGACTCTTCCCACACTGCTATTCAGTGAGGTGACAGAATCTAGCGCTGGGAGTTTTTCTGCCCCTCTCCCTCATATTATTTTAGCTGGAATTAGCTGTTTGCACATTCCTCTCTGACTTTGGCAGTGTGCCCTCTCCTCCATAACTGACCAAACTGAAATCCCAGATCCAGCACGCTTCAACTGTCTGGGAAGTTCTTGTTCAGAATGGGGATGTCTTATGTGTTGCAGCATCTTCTCACCATGGCTTAAGTTCCTACAGAGATCTTTAATTCATGATCCCCTAGAAATTACTGTAGAAACTCAGACTTAATGTTCAGTGAAGGAGAAGGAGAAGCAGAAGCACAGCAAGATTCCTCTGCACATTTCCCCCCAACCCGACATGGATTAAGTTTTAACATCATCTTTAAATGTTTCATAATACTCTTTTGTAAGTTATTTCCTTAACTATGTTGAGCACAGTAGCAGGAGTATTTCACTGTTGGATAGAAGTCCAAAACGAGTTAACCCAGGCTTTATAAAGATGACAATATATAAAGGAAAAAAAAAAAGAAAACTATGAACAAACGAAAAAAAAGAACCTATATGGTCCCAACTCCCAACACTGACAAATTTACCCCTGGACAAACTCGGGCAGCTTTCCTCTGATTTTCAGTGTCATCTCAAGGGATGTCTTCCTTGCCTTCTGTGCTTTCAACAGAACATAGTCTGTTTGTTTGATCAGAGCTGGCACAGTGCAGTTTGCTTCAGGTTTGTGCCTGAAGCATTGCCTTTCTCTGTTTCATGTGGCCACAACCTTTGTCTAATCCTCCAGAAGATCTTTCACAATAAGAATGGTAGCAGTGACAGAAGCTATTAATGTTCTGGCTTCTCTGTGTGGCAGTGATCTGCTTTGCAGATCAAAAAGAGCAGATATATGCTATCTGGCAGAAAAGAAAAAGCAATTACTGGTTTTGCTAAGCGAATTTTGTTTGTGAACAAACAAACATGCCAAAGGAGCAGAGTCTGCAAGGTGCCAAAGAACAAGTGAGGTTTTTTTCTGAAATCACTGTAGCAGGTTGTGAAGGGCTTAGATTGAAAAACCAAACACAGCAAATGAAAGAGCAGAGATGTGTAATGATGACTGTACACAACCACCCCCCGCCCATCCCTTGACTAAGCTCAAGACATACACAAATCAAGTAAAGTTTGAAAACAAAAAAAGCCTGCATTTTCTCTTTTGTCATCAAATTGTGAGTATCTCTTGGCGTCCTTTATGACATGGCTTTAGAGAAGGAGCAGGCAAATTGACAGAAACACCTGCATTTGTACGTTATGATAACCTGTATTTGCCATAAACTGTGATTGGTAAGCATTCAATATATGGACATGACTTTTTTATTGCTGTGTCTACAAATTTGTCTAGGGCATCCTTAATTGACAGTGCTATACATTAC
Organism: Cnemophilus loriae; assembly: GCA_013397755.1. NCBI lineage: Eukaryota > Metazoa > Chordata > Aves > Passeriformes > Corvidae > Cnemophilus > Cnemophilus loriae. The sequence continues at coordinate 26,710 of VZTF01000892.1, read as the reverse complement.
ACTTGCTTTTCACTGTTGTAAATTATTATCTATAGTCTCCTAGCAGAAGCTCAGGGAGGACTTTCTGTCCATGGTTTCCTGGAGTATTCTTCAGATCTGACATTGCTTACTCATGGTTAGAAGGATTATCTGGTACAATGTGTCTTGTGCAGGCTGGCTGATCATGCCAAACTTTGATTTTTCAATGTTGTGCAGGCTGGCTGATCATGCCAAACTTTGATTTTTCACTGTTGCTGCATGGATGCATGGCTTTAGCTGTAGTTTAACCTCATTTTACATTTGAACATGTTCCTTAGAATGTTTTCTATATAACTTATGCACAGATCCTTTTACTGCACGCAAAGGTCTAAGCCAGACTTTCTATATACTTTGTTCCTTCTCACCCATGTCTTCTTCAAGTGACAGTTTCTGTGTATTCTCTAATGAAACAGTTGTGCCTTAGGCAACTTTGTGGTTTTTCTTATTACATGAAGGGCTGTTTTTCATTGGATTGTTTTCATGCTGTTGAGGCACTGAGTAATGACCATGTGAATTTCCTCAACAAACAGTATCACAGTCTATTTAAACACTATTTTCCAGTGGTCTCCATTTGGCATTCCACACTAGTCAAAACTTCATTGAATTTAGCAACTTCAACAAAACACAATATAAGAATTATGTAAAGTTATTAGAAAGCATCCAAAGGAGGGCTACAAAGATGGTGAAGGGTCTAGAGGGGAAGCCATATGCAGAGTGGCTGGGGTTGCTTGGCTTGTTCAGCCTGAAGAAAAGGAGACTGAGGGGAGACCTCATCACAGTCTAGAGCTTCTTCATGAGAGGCAGTGGAGAGGCAGGTACTGATCACTTTGCTATGGTGACCAATGATAGGAGCCGAGGGAACAGCATGAAGGTGTGTCAGGAGATGTTCAGGTTGCATACTACGAAAAGGTTCTTCACCCAAAGGGTGATTTGGCAGTGGAACAGGCTCACAGGGAAGTGGTCACAGCACCAGAGCTCAAGAGGTGTTTGGTCAATGTTCTTGGGCACACGGTGTGATTCTCGGGGCTATCTTTTGCAGAGCCAGGAGCTGGACTCGATCCTGGTGGGTCCCTTCCAACTCAGTATATTCTATGATTCTATGATTTTGTAATCAGCAGAGTTCTAGTAAGGTACTAATCTACATTTTAGATGGATAAAACTCCCTGGCTGCTGAGCTGCTAGGGCTGTTTTTTTCCCTTCAATACAGTGAATGGCAGAGAAGAAACTGAGAAGCCTTTGAGTCCTTCCCATTGTCGGGCAGCCCTGCGCCGCGGGAGCACAGCGCGCTCGCTTCGGCCCTGGCCGCTCCTTTTTGCCCGGCAGCCGCGACCCCCCTGCGTTGCTCTGCAGAGGCACATGACCGCAGCCGACCCGCAGCCGGTGCTCCGGCGCCCGTTCCTCGAGGGCCGCCCGCCCGCTCGCCGCAGCAGGTAGGGGAGCGCGGCGCGGCAGCCGCACCTCGGGAGCCGTCNGGAGACAGGCAGGAAACGGGCAGGAGACGGGCAGGCGGGCAGGGACAGCCCCCCCAAACCAAAGATGACTTTATGGGAAAGCTGCGGCGAGGAGGGTGCGCGGCCGCGGGACGGGACTGTCCGGCTCCGGCAGGAGTGTGCGCAGCCAGGTGTGGGGCTCCGGGTTGTTGCCTTTCTCCTGCGTTTTGCACCGAGGGAGGGCAGCCAGGCAGCAGCTCCCCCTTCCTGAAGGCACTACCGGAGCCTATCGGTCTCTCTGGGGTTTTAACATCAGAGGTGCGAAGGGTGCAGAGAGAAGCCAACTTTCTCTTTCCGCATGCTAAAACTTTGTTCTGTTGTCCACTTGCGGGCCTGCAATGGAGAGTCGCGTGTGGAGAAAGCCCGGGTACTGCACAGCTGAAAAGCTGCGGTACTGGGCTCCCAAGGCTCCCCACCTCCTCCATGCCAGTCGCTCATTTAACATCTTTTTGGAAAATGAGGCAAAGTGATTGCAAGCAAGCCCTGCGACAGGGCATTTGTTTTGCAACAGTGGCCTCTTCCCTGAAAGTTGGCTGGCAGGTGCCCGATGTCCATTTGAGCTCCAGCCGGCGGTGCCAGCTCAGGTCGGGCAGCGCGGGAGTTTGCTGCGGAGATGCCACTGTAAATAGCCACTGCACGCACAGAATTTGTGTGTGACAGCAGTGTCGTGTGGAGTGGCTGGCTGCACGCCTGCGTCCAGGATGTGTGCTCTGCTCCTTGAAATTATATTAGTTAGAAAACGAAGAATTTTTAAAATACTGTTTGACTTTTGTACCAAAGCCTTTGTTATGATTTGTATTGTTATGGCTTTGAAGCCATAGCCGTGCCTGAAGCCCTGCTGGCAACGTGATCTGCAAAACCCACCTTGTGTCCTATCAGACACAATTTACTGTGTAATCTTGTAGTCCAGACCAGAGAATTTCAAGTGTGGCCCCATGTGAAATTAATGTGTGACCATAACATGAAAGTGTTTTTCTGTTGTATTTTGAATTTATCTAAGGAAAATGTGAACAACAACTACTCCAAAAAAACTGTTTTGCAACTTCGATGGCAAATCTTAGCTGCTGAGAGGTCCCATTTCAGCTTCAGACCTGTCATAGCCATCACTCTGTCTCATCTCCAGCCTTTAAATTTAACTGCACGCGGAACAAAAGTGGATGTTCAGGATGGTTTTGATTTCTAAGTTGCTGATTGCCTTTGGATTTAAGTGAAAACCTGGGCTCAGGTCTCAAACACATTATTACGCTTTTATTAACATTTAGGGGGGTTTTGCTGTAGGGAGGAAAGGTGTGCAGTTTGAAAGAAAAATTTGGCCCTGACAGCTGAAGGCATTTTGCTTGGTGTTGAAATCATAGAAAAACAGACTGCTTCGAAAAAACATGTATGGATTAAAAACAGATGTTTAGATCATTAACTGTCAATATGGCTGAGGGAGTTCTATGTAGCATGATGCTCCAGAAAAACAAAAACTTGCGTTGATGAGCCAGCCTCTGTGTTTGAAGCATTTGGCTTGCATGCAGCATTTTTGCATTTTCAGGGCTGCAAATAACGTTGACTGAAGTGACTGGATGTGCTCTCAGCTGGAGAAACAATATGAGATCTAGCAGTCAGGCACACTTGAACAAAGACATCAGTCACTGTGCTTCATAAACCTACCTTCTCCTCATAGTGCCCTTAGTGGCTGGAAATTTTTCAAAACTCTTGAATATAACACCAGGGCTTGCACCAGGGAAATCCAGGTTGCATCCCAGCTGAGCAGAGGGATAAAAGAGTAGATGGGTGCTGCTTCTCTTGTCTGTGCACCCAGGTTGCTCTTCCATGGGCTTCACTGTATATGTCATCCCTGTGTTCACCTGGAACATGCACAGGGAACTGGGAAAATGAGCTTTTCTCAGTATGGATATCTTACTCAGGTCACTAAGATAAATTATTAGTGAGGAAGCAGTAAGGGTATCAGAGGTAAGCCTTTAAGTTTCAATGTGAATCTGGGCATAAGGTTCAAAGGTAAGAACAGCCAAATACCTGTGAGCTTCAGCTTTGTGGGAGCCAATGATTTTGGGTTCATTTTGTACAAAAGGTCTAGTCTAGATGGTTGGTCATTAACTGACTGTTAATATGAGATCTTACAAAAACATCTTTCCAATTGAGTTCGACCTAAAATCAGAAGATTTGGGGTATTACTTTATTGTCTTTTGAGGTTCTGGCTTCACTTCTTTAGTAGAACAAATCTCACTCAACTGTCTCAGGTCACTTCACAAGCACTTTACAAGAGCCATTTTTAGGAGAGAATGTAGTTCTTGTTCTCGTCTGAGAGTCTAGAGAACTGAGATAGGGCTCAAAAGGCCTATCCAAAATACAGAGTAAATTAGCATAGGAAATGAGTCAGGGAAACAACTTATTTGCTCCAGTCACAGCATTAAATTGCTTTTCCCTAACTCACTACGACTGTTAAGAAATTCATGGGCCATTCCTCTTGCAACGACTTGAAAAGGGCAGACATGCCTTTTATGCTTCTTTCTGATGTAACTGGTATTAAATATGCATTGTAGCTCAGTTACCTTAGATAACTGAGCATAAATTCATCCATCTTCCACTTGAAATTCTGTTCCCAAATGTAGCAGCTGAATATTCTTTCTTTTGTTTTCTATTTTTTGGATATGTTGGATGTTTCTTGCTTTTGTTTTTAGAGAAGAATCTTTTTAGCATTCCTTAGAAACTAATTAAAATGCTTCCCTTTTGGCTTATTCTCCTAATTTATTAATACCACAAATAACTTTTCTTTGGTGACCCACTTTCATAGGTATCTGAAAATCTAGCAAAATTGTAACTCATCAAGAAGGCAGTGTAGACTAATAAATAGCATCTCCAGACAGGAAGAAAAGCCAAGACACTTCTTTCTTTGCCGTGCAGAGTTTTACACACCACACTACAGAAAATATTGCACTATTCCCCAGCTCAGTCGGCACCATTAGCCCAAAAGAAAGCACTTTGTTGATTACATGATTGATTTAAAGGTCAGAATGCAGGGTTGCATGTATTCTCCTGCCTGAATTCAATTTTCACCCAACATCCACAGTGAAGAAACTGCTCTTTGCATAAATATAAATTGAAATATTGGTCTGTGTGAGTGTTCAAGCAAATAAACTTTCTCTTCTAGCTCCCAGGGCAACTCCCCAACACTGCGCTGTCATCAAAACCACTAGGCTTCGACTAAGATACTGCTTTTTATTGAATTATCTTACCTGCTTTGTGAAAAGTACAGATTTGCATAGAAAAAGAGGATGCTCACTGATTTAATGAACATGATGATCAACAGGCCGCTGGAAGTGGTAGAGCTATACAGCCTCTAAATCAGAGGCCAGCTAGCATACAAGAGTGTGCTTATTTTCATGATCATTTCAAAATACACAGACGTTGCTTTTTTGGGAGCTGAAACTATACAGAGTTATCGCGAGGAGTGATTAATTACCCCGTGTCCTGCAGACACTCCAACACTGGGCATGTTTTAAGGGCAGACTGCTTTAAGAGTGTAGTTTGTGGTTATCCCAGCCCAAGGATACTCAGTGTTGCCAGTTCTCTCCGAAGTCTGCTGAAGAGCAACCCCTAGCAGGAGAGCATAAGATTTATTTGGCGACTTCTGATGAAGATTTGCTTTCCTTTTCAGTAAGTGTGGACGTCTGTGTAAGTGTGAGAGAATTATGGTGGCGTTTAAAGGAGTCTGGACTCAGCCCTTCTGGAAAGCCGTTTCGGCAGAATTTTTGGCCATGCTCATTTTCGTCCTCCTCAGCCTCGGCTCCACGATCAACTGGGGTGGAGCAGAGAAGCCCCTGCCTGTAGATATGGTCCTTATCTCCCTCTGCTTTGGACTCAGCATTGCCACCATGGTGCAGTGCTTTGGACACATCAGCGGAGGCCACATCAACCCTGCCGTGACCGTGGCAATGGTCTGCACGAGGAAGATCAGCCTTGCCAAGTCCGTCTTCTACATTCTTGCCCAGTGCCTGGGAGCCATCGTGGGCGCGGGCATCCTTTACCTTGTCACACCGCCCAGCGTGGTGGGAGGCCTGGGAGTCACTGCGGTAATCACTTCTCCTCTGCCTCTTGAACTGGGCTAGCTTAGACCCTGAGAAAATAGAACCAGTGTCACACAGAATGAGGAGAGCTCAGGTACAGATTTTAACAGCTTGCTGGTTTATTTACAACATTCAGACAGGGCTTAAAGCTCTCCTTAGGATGGGTTTATGCAGTGTAATAGCTATAGCTGTTCTTTTTATAGAAGCTCTCTTTCCTAGAACTTCCCCAAATCTGATGACAGCAGGTAATGTTAATTTACATATAAAATTTAAATAATATCTGCGTGAAATGCCATTTTTATATGGTCTGGGGAGGGGGGAAATTAATTCCCTGCTATTATGATGGGGATTGAAAAAACATCAATTTAAAATGACATACTTTTGAAATAGATTGTGGCTTAGATTTCAGCTTTGTTCTAAACTAATAAGGAATGCCATCAGTTAGCCCTGTTGCAGGACTTATTAAAAATGCACTTGAGCTGCACACTGCTTAATTTTTAATTGAAATTTAAATTAATTAAGTCAGGGCTAATTAATGAATTTATAATTGAATAGTAAATTACAGTGCTCCCAAGAAAAAAAATGGTGGAAGGGAAGTGCAGCATTTGCAAATCCCTGTGTAAAAATAAACTATACTTCTGCAGTCTAACTTTGAAGTTCCAGTTGGATGTTACTGTTAAGCCTTCTGTTCTCAGTCCAGCAGTGATTTTCCATGGCTCTCAAAATAAAAAAAAACATTTTAAAGTTAAAAAAAAAAATAAAGGGAGAAGAGTGAAGGGGAGGGAATCTGTACCTCCAAAAGTTCATTGTTGTCTTTCACTTTGTAGTGTTTAGAAATACCATTCATTGAAATACAATTTATTTATGTGATGGCTTTCTGATTTAAAAAACCACCTTTTCTTCATTTCTGGCATTTCTTTCCTTTCTTTCCTTTCTTCCAGGTACACGGAGATCTTTCTGCTGGGCATGGACTCCTGGTGGAATTGATAATTACATTCCAGCTGGTTTTTACTATTTTTGCTAGCTGTGATTCAAAACGAAGTGATGTCACTGGTTCAGTAGCTTTAGCAATTGGATTTTCTGTTGCAATTGGACATTTATTTGCTGTAAGTTAATCGTTTCTCTTTAAAAAGTAGATCCCTTTACCCTTTATGACTACTTCAGAAGTCAATGGAAACTTTTGTGACCTTTAGAGCAGTTACAGCTATATAGCTGCTATATTCTTTGTGGATCCATGCCAAAGCCCTTTGGAGTCTCAGGAGTGTACCCTCGGGTAGGGTGTTGCACCAGAACTTTTCTGGCTGCTCATGTGATAACTTTGTTAACTTTGTGTTAAGACTCAGGAGAGTGATGATATTTGCTGTGAAGAGGAGGAGCCATACAAAACCAGGTTGTCCCATTAGAAATCAAATCACTACCTTCCAGACTTTAATAACAGGCAACATTTTCTCTCTGCTTTAGATCAATTACACCGGTGCCAGTATGAACCCAGCTCGATCGTTTGGACCTGCTGTCATTATGGGCAGATGGGAAAACCAATGGGTAACTCTCCTTTCATACTTCCCTCATCATAGTGACAAACAGTGATCAGGATTTTTCATACATTACTTGCTTTCAGTTATCTCTCCCAGTGCATCCCATAGAGACCATCCCTGAGGAAGACAGGCACTGACCTGCCCGAACCTTAGGCATCATCATGCTGCTCACCTGGGACTGCAGTGCAGCATGCACCATGTTGGAATAGCATCTTACTATTCAGGGACCATTTTGTGGAGGTAGTAGCCGGGGTAGAAAGGAAATCATACAAAAAGTTCAAAACAAAAAAAAAAAAGCAACCCAGCGAGACTGAAAGAATTGAACTGCTGGAGAGAAAAATCCTCCAAGGCAAATTGCAAACCCTGCCGGTCATGCTCGTGAGGAGCTATGGAAGTAATTCTGTCAACTTCACGTTTCACCTGGTTCTGCAGCAAACTGGGGCAGATGTATAAAATGAGAGCAAGGACCCTCTGTGATCTGGTTCCTGGGGGAGAACCTGCCTCGGCAAATGCCTGCAGTGAGAGATGAAGAGGTTGCAGTCTGGTATTTGCAGACCAGGCCAGATGTTACCTGCTTCAGTTTGAAAGTGTCAGCTTAGCCAGGAGCAGTTGCACAGGAAACAATGTTATAAACAGGCTGTGAATGATGCAGTAAATTTCTATAGCATCCCACAATCCCACTTATAAAAAAACATTTCACATTTTATAAGGGAGAGATGGATCACAGCTCAGCCTCACCGAATTATAGAGAGGGAAATCACTTCTAGGGACACTTTCAGTGCTAACTGGAAGAGCTGCATATTACAGTGCATATAAGGATTTTCTTGATTTTTAAAGTATGAAGCCCACATTGCTCCCACTGCAGCTAATAATAGAAATAGCATTGTCTTCAGGCCCTAAGGCTTCAATTCTGCAAACACGATGCCATGTGTAACTTTGTTCCCAAGAGTTATCCTATTGAGGCAGATTTACCCAGTTATCAGTGAATGGCTTGTTCATATGAAAAACTGCTGTAGTTTTTCACAAGATTAATTATCCATACTCCGAGGAAGCCTGTAATTTATAACTAAAGCTATAAACAATAAACAAATGTACCATGGAGAAACTTGCAGGAGAAGCTTAGTTACTGTCCTGGCCACTTGGAAAGACAGCCTTTTCTTCCCCTCCAGAGCAGTGACATTGGCCTGCCATTGACAGAAGCCTGTGGGCTTTGGCACCTACTAATGCTACTGCAGTGCTGCCTGTCATGATGAAATAGGTACCTACAAAGTTGTGTTATGTCCGTTGTATTTGCTTATTCAAATTAGATTATCAGACTGCCTGTTGTGGTTGACTGCCTGTTATATTCTGTAGGATTAAATGCCAGATTTGAAATATTTTGGAAACCTGAGTCTGAAATACCGAAGCAGAACTGTTTGTGTGCACACTAGGAAGGGTTTTGTTTCCTTGAAAGTTCATTGTCATCTTGGTTCAAAATGCAGAAAGAAAATCACTTTTCTACATTGGTGTTTCCTTTGTGTGTCGTCTTGCAAACAGTCTATATTTGTGGTCTACAGGTGGCAGTGAGCGATGAAAAGTTTAGAAGAGGCCTCCTGTAAAGAGATAGATCAATAAAACTTGGCAAAATTATTTCACTTTGAAGAAGTGGGCCTGCTTGTCAGTCTTCTTATCGCTGTTAATTTAAAAGCTTCATGCCTGGGTTTTTTTCCACCTCTTTTTTTGCAGGTGTACTGGGTGGGACCAATAATCGGAGCAGTCCTTGCCGGTGCTCTGTATGAGTACGTCTATTGCCCAGACGTTGAACTCAAGCGCCGCTTCAAAGACGTCTTCGGTAAGGCTACCCAGCCTTCCAAGGGGAAGTACATCGAGGTGGACGACAACAGGAGCCACGTGGAGACCGATGACCTGATCCTGAAGCCTGGCATAGTTCATGTGATTGATATCGACAGGGGTGAGGACAAGAAGGGAAGAGATCCGTCCAGCGAGGTGTTGTCTTCTGTATGACTAGCAAGAAGCACTGAAAGCAGAGAGCAGCCTGCTAGCACGTCCACAGATATCCTTCCACCCATTAAAGAAACAGATCTCCTCTAGGCTGAGCATCTTCCACTTCTTGAAAGGTATGGTGTGGGCAGCTGCATGGAGTGGTGTCACCAAACCATACGTCTGTTCAGTTGGAAGATTAGGACTTCGCTATAATTAGGATTCCCCATCTATTATTCCAAATTTAGACTTGTTCCTAGTATTTTCCTTTCCTTCTTTCTGGAGCAACCCCAAAGTCAAAAAAAGAGATTAAAGCATTCTCCTTTAATAAGTCAGTCAATAATGAGATAAAGATAGAGATGTGTAACATTCAGATTGACAGTTAAGACATACCAGGAAATGCCTATAGACATGAAGACCTACTTATCAGATTGTTCTTCTGACACTTAATTGGCTGTTGTCAGCTTCGATTATAACATCTTACCCATTAAGCGTTCTCTGCGAGGTTCAGAGACAGCACCAGCACTATTTAGGTTTTATCCACAGTCAAGCAAAGGAGTATTGTTTCCACTCGTGTACATCACTATTGCCTTGCAAACTACCTCTCAAAAAAGTGATTTTAACAGGCTTTTAAAAAAAAAAATCTATCAGCCCATCAAATTTCACTCGTGTGATTTGCCGTATAAATACATTACCTTCATCCCCAAGAGTAAATATGCTGAAATGGAATGTTGAAGTGTATGGTAATAAGGCTGCAAAGCAGTTGATTGTACTTCATGCTCCCCCTTGTCATTGTCTATCTGGTGAAACATTCTCCTGGGGTTTGACTATTGACCATTTAGTGTTAGCAGACTCTCAAGGTCATGCAAAGAATATAAAGGCTTTCCTGTTACTTAATAACTCAAATAAGAGATATCAGAAGAAAAGAAGGCATATCTGTTTTCAGTGCACTTGTTTGAATACACATTTCTGTGCTAATTTATGTAAACTAAAGGTTTAAATTACTTACCTATTTTCTTATGAGATGGTTGGAGATAGGTTTTTTTAATTTATTAGTAATGTAGAGGGGTTTTAACTTTTAACTGTATTGAGACACTGATTGGGACAGGCTTTTTTATAACAGATGATAAAAATATGACTACTTCTGGCTTTGTGTTGTAACTGATGCCTTAAGTATTTGAACAGGATCCCTACTTGTTCCAGTGTTCATATAGTCATAAATTACACCTCTGGCAAAGGTTTCTTTATCTATTGTTAGAAAAAAGTTCAAGTGCTTGCAGGGTGTTTTAGGGGGTAAAGGACATGAAATATGTTTGGTAAACAGTCTTTCCCCTATAGAAGTATGTTGCCAGACATAATCACCCCAGCAGAACGTTTCTGTAAAGCTGTTACTGACTTACTGCTTTTGTTTCTGATCAGTGGCTTTGAGTTTTACAATATGCAGCTGCAGAGCAGTCAGGAGCATGGTATTATTACTGTAATTGTATAGTTTTTATTTTTAAATTGAAAAGCTACCCCTGCTTACTTAGCAATAAGAGAGGAAAAAAAGTGTTAGTCCTGACTGTGGGCTGTATTAGCCTCGTCTGTTCTGTGACATACTCTACATGCAATCTTTATTACAGGGAATTAGATGTTTCTAATGAGATAATGAACCACTACAACCCTCAAATCTGTGCACTACGATCCAAGGGCAGTTCTAGTATCCCAGCATGCAGCATTGTATAGTCCCAGCATGTCCTTTTTCAAGTTCCACATTTTTCTTGTCTTAAACCCTGTTAGTGTGGCGCAAGTTCCCTGCACTGAGCATGAGATTCATGACTCCTTCATGCGTTTGCAGTGGGACCATGATCTCTCCTGCACTCCACCCAGGCACAGCAGGTAGCACACACGGGCACAGGACAGGGCTCTTTGTGTGACCCAGGGACAGCCCCACTCCTGACATGTGAACCCTCCCACCAGACGCTCCCTGTCACGTAACCTGTTGCAGCATGGCAGCAGCGGCTGCCTGGCGAGTCTGGTGAAACAGCTGCTATCTGTCCTTGGCTGTGCCTCGGCACAGTGACAGCATCACGGTTCAAGGCCGTGAGCGTGGCTGGGGACCTGCAATGGACAATGTCAAATTGCAGATAAGAGCTCCTTCCCACAGCAGGGGCTAAGTCTCCCAAGGAAGGGCAAGACAGGTGTGGTGTAAGACCTCTGCTCAGATGGATAAATACCATGATAAAGAGATTCAGTGAGAAAGATCAAAACTTGTTGGGGGATTTGTCTCGGCAATTAGTTGGGCTTTTTTTTAAATATAGTTCCAATTCTGTATTTGTTAAAGGGACATTTTGGTTAAACCTTTTGCATGGCTTAAAAAGGTAAAGAGTAATACACATAGAATTGGTGGATTTTTAAGCAGAGGTTTGCATTTTTTGTATTTAAAGACACTCCTTAATTTGTGAATTTTGCATAGTACTGTGTTATTTAAATAAGAAGCTGTGATTTGTTCTATGCTTAAGGGTCCTTTACACAAATGGCTTGATGTGTGTTTTCCTCAGCCAGCCTGATTCTGTTGCTGAGGTGAGCATAATGTGAGCATAGCACCAGCCACCTCTGTTAGGAGGACCTTTTTCCCAAAACACTCTGTATTAATGAACTGTGGCAAATACTCGGAACCAGCCCCAGAACCAGCAGAACTCTTATTGAGGATAAGATCCTGAGACTTCTGAAAAGATCAGGGAAAAGAAGGGATGCTGAAACAGAGACCACCGGACAGTAAAGGTTGATGCTATGCCATTAGACATTAGCAGGTAAGCAACGTGTGGTAGGTCTTCTCCTGATCCCACAGATTGGGACTCATGGAGGAGTTTGTCACTGACTACAGTGGAAATGAACCTGAGCTTTCTTGGGGCCTGATGGCTTCTCTCACACACTTCACTGTGTTTTTTCTAAATTCAGAGGCTTTCAGCAATACACTTAATTTTGGAAGAAGATGCATTCAACTTGACGTTTATGACCCATCCTAAAGTAAATCCTTAGTAGTGGCTGTAACCACAGGTGGTTCTGCCCCACCACAAGACATTACCATTCATATAAGGGAACATCACTCTTCAACATCTATTAGGACTTGGTGTAGCACAGGGATATGTGCTCCTCTAAGCTGTTTTGCGATGGTATCATCACTATACAATAGTCACACTTGGTTAAATAACAGAATAGCATGACCTTTTTATGGATTCATAGTACTTTTGCTTTTGTAGTTTTTTAAAATATGTACTTTTATATTATTTGAGTGAGATTTGTGTTCTAAAGCTCTTCAGCTCTGTATTTCACCTCATAACATACTTGATGTCCTCTTAAAATATTTCTTGGTTTTGGTGGGAATTGTTTTTTGTTTATGATGGTGGATGGATATTACTGGAAGTCTGCCAGGTCTGTCATCATTTTGGGGCCCCAAAAAATTGGGTGAGTCTCACTCCTCCATGATGGCATGATTGTTTTCAATGCTATATTTGCACTTTAACAAGCACCTTCATAATATTAAGTCACTGGGTTTCAGAAAAGAAATCGTGGAAGCTAAGGGTAATTCCATAAAAGCACACAAATATCTTTTAGGTTGTGTGTACTCTGTGGAGTTCATCACCTAAAGTCTAACTATTCTCAGGAAAAAAAACAAAACGAAACCCTACAGCATTCAAGTCGTCATCGTAACCCTTCTGTTGAAGTGTTCCACCTTTCAGTGGAAGTAGGAGTGAGATTCATCTCATGCGCTGTTTAGGCTTGTCACATGTATTTGCATATCAGCTTTTCAAAATATGCTTTATTTCTGATTATTAGTAATTGCCACAGTATGTGCTTAGAAAGCTAGATGGCCATCTACCTTTCTAGTGCTTGGTGGCAGAGCAGTTGCTGCTGTGCTCTGAAACATCTTATCTGCCGGCTGTGTAACACAGGCATAATATTCAGGATATTATACACCATCCAATATTTTTAATCTTATTAAAATATGTGAGAATTTACATTGTGAGTCTTTCTTTTCAAGGTGAGAGGTGAAAACACCATGCACAATTTTTTGTATCTCAATTCAGCCTGTGTGTATCTGGGTTTCTCAAGGACTTTCTGAATAGACAATATGTAAATACAGACTGAAGTATTTGTTACCCACTTCTGTGATCTAAGTCATCCTGTTGCAGTCTGAAATTTAGGACAAATGAGGTAAAGCAAACTGTGTACATGGATTTTTCCACGAGACTGCTTATTGTTTAAATGCTTAGTCACCATGATATCAGAACTAATGTAATAGCACTTAAAATTTCCATGTGTAGTATTTGGAATAATCTACTGAAAAATACACTATAAAATAATACATGATTATCTGGTTCCCACATGTATTCTGCTGTATCTCACACTACTGTTGCAAATAAACATGTGTCAAACAAAAAAAAAAGGCATCTTGTGATCATTAGAAACATTTCATGATCCTAAAGCTTGGGACTGAAATATAAGGAAAAACCCCTAATCCAACTAATAGAACATGTCTAAGAGGAGTCTGGAAGTGTGTGCAACAGAGAATGAACAATTTACTGTGGAAAAATATTCATCAGAGAAGAGAGCTGCTTGTGCAAGAGATTTAATATCTTTAAGGAAATGAGTTAAACCAATTAAAGCAAAAATTATGCTGGTATGCTGTCATGGTTTAAGCCCAGCTGGCAACTAAGCACCACACAGCCACTCACTCGCCTCCCCCACTCCTAGCCCAGTGGAATGGGGAGGACAATCAAAACTAAAACTAGTAGGTTGAGATAAGAGCAGTTTAATTAAAAAAAAACCAAAATATCAACAACAGTGTGTTATCAACATTATTCTCATGCTAAATCCAAAAACACAGCACTGTATCAGCTACTAGGAAATTAACTCTATCCCAGCTGAAACCAGGTCATATATGTACATCACTGATTTTGCCAGATGGTTTAAAAACTCACAGGACTACTGGAGAGCTAAGGTTTTGAAAAGTGATAGAAATTATACTGGCACTTCAGACCCCTTTCAGTAAAGCACAGCTCGTGAGACCAAGCTCCCATGACGATCTTCAGCAATGGAAATCAGATCCTGTGGCATTTACATTTCTAGTTGTCTAGCTCATTGCTTGGAATGCAAAGTTTAGCTCCTATGACATTAATGAAGGTAAATTAGGATCCTGAAAATGACTAATATGAAAACACATCACCTCGGATAGCTTCTATTCAGTAGGAACGGCTCATGCCTGAAATTCACCTCTTGCAGTGCTTCAGCTCTTGAGTTCAGCTTCTTCAAGCTCCAGAGGCACCTCACAAGAGGCTTAGGGGAGTGTGTGTCTGTGTGTGTTGCATATAACTTAATACACACAATATTTGTACCTTGCTGAAACAGGTTCCCAAGGGAATTTAGGCAGAACTGGTAAAATTATTTTGATGTCACAATCATATCAGGAAGGAGCCACTCTAATGTTTTGAAACGTGCGCAAAATAGGAATATAGGTGCCTGGAGAGTTACAAAGTCAAACACATAGTGATGGAGCTGTCTGAAGTGTTGAGATGAAGAGTCCTGGGAAGAACACAAAAGCAACCATGTGGGCAAGGGAGATCTTTGTGGTGTACCTCTTACCCAGGGGTTACTGGCGCTGTGGTATCACAGGATTAAAGCATGGTCCCCATTGTATGAGGATGTGGATGAGGCTTTTGGATCTCATCTGAGCCATCGAATGGGAGAGGCTGAGCCGTGCTGGGTGAGTGATGTCCTTACTATAGGCTTCAGTGGTGACACTGGCTTCAGCAGCAACAGCTACAAACAGAAACAGTGACCCAGTCATCTGCTTTAAAAGAGAACTTAGAGAGTAGATATTTCCAATATCAGCTTCCTTTTAAACTCTCGTTTGACTTTAGACTCCTTTATCAGTTGTAGATTGTAGTGTACTGCAAACATTATACACTACTTTATTTATTTCAGACTGATAACTGTTATCTAGGCTATTAATTTCTTTTGACCTTTGCTTGCCTCATTAGAAAAACAGTCCTTACAAGTGCAAGAACTGTGGCATAATCTGGCTAAAAAAGCTATCATAACGTTCTTTGGAAAGGCAAAAGGAGCTTGTATTATTTGTCTCTCACCTTGCCACGTGTGATGGGGAGAGGCAGAGGCTTTCTGTGGGTATGCCTGGCAAACAGAGTTCTCAACTTCTATTCTCCACTCATGCACAGCGATGTCCTTCCTGTGATGTTTCATCCCTATTTCCCTTTTTTATACGAATCTTCATAAAAACCTCTTGAATCCAGAGTACGCCTAGAGGTTCTTGTTAATAGACGTGTCTATTAAAATGTGCACACATGTGCATATGTGTGCACACGCCTGCGTGTGAAAGGTGCAGGGAGGCACAACGTGGCACAGCCACAGTGTTAACTTCTTCCCAGCAGTGGACAAGACCAGTCGGTAAAACTGTGGAAGATCAGTTACCATTGAGATTGCTGCATGCTCCGCTGGGATCCTAATGGCTTGGTCATTTATTTCCACTTATTTCTGAGCCATATGGCTTTCAGCTTGAAATGCGGGTCATGGCCATCTCCTACTGCTATGGAGCCAGTTGGGTTCTGCTGCTCTTCCTCCCAAAGTTCATTTGCCACAAGGCTTTCTTTCCCCACATTTCAACCATTTGAAAATTGATTACATTAGATGTTTAGGAACTTTCCTAGCCTGAGAAATATTTTACCATTATTCCACTCTACCTTAGGGTTAACTCCATTTATTCTGTGGGAATTGTTTTGTTATTTTAGAACAGCACATCTCAGGGCATTGGAGAGTCATTCATTTTTCCTCAAAAATTTCCTTTGATAGTTCCTAGTGATATCTCTACTATTCTGTTCCAGTACTTAATTATTTCCATTTGCATGGTATCTCAGTGCCTAGCTGCCTTGTCCCATATTCAGACAGGAATGCAGGCATATTTTGTTTTGTTTTGCCTTTCCAGCTGAATGAGCTCATCAGAGCTGGAATGAGATGGTTTAGTCTCTAGATCCCCCTTCTGTGAGCTTCTTCAAGCTGCTACTGCCACTTTGGTCTTGGGGCCACTTTTTCTAGTCAGCAGCAGAGTTACCCCAGAGGGGGGGCATTTCATCTGCTTTGCCTTGCCAGAGCTGTACAGTACATAGGCTAAATCCTGCCTTCGCTTCCAGAAGAGATGAAGTGGATTTGCACCAGCCAAACCCAGTCTTAGACAACTGCAGTAGAGCAAACAGTGTCCCAGCAAAGAAGTAATCAGTTTTGAAAAGATGGGATTTGGGCTTGTGGCCAGTCCCTGGGCTCTGATTTGCAATAAAAACATCAATAGGAAAACTGGAACAATGGCTGATTGTCCCTGTAAGTTCTGAACATATGTGCATGAATATCTAGTAAGAAAAAGCCTAATGCTTCATGATTAAAGATGACAGAGCAGGGACAAAATGAACTCTGGAGATCAGGAAGATGTACATAGATGTTGGACTCTGCTGTTGTTTGCCCACAGGTATTGCTCCAGAGAAACAGCTGCACAGCATCTTCTCAGAGCTGAGTCAGACCAGCTGTACAGGGTAGGATGCACACAAACACAAATGTTTCAGACACAAGGCTTTTTCGTTTTTCTCCCTCCTTCCACAGCTGCCCAGCATACTTCAGATTTACTGGAGGCAAACATTGCTAGGGCATGAATGCAGAAGCTTTTCTAGCCTCAAGACTAAAATGTGAGAATAAAGCTTTGTGTCCTCTAACCTTTTAGCTTTGAAAAAGCCCAACAAATGCCATGCAGGAAGCTTTAACAAAAGAGGTCAAAAAGTCCATCTGGATCCCTCTGCATCCTAGTCATTCCTAGAGCTACCCTTAGAGAAGCGATCCATAGGTTAATTTATCATTGTGTAAATAAAATATCCCCCAACTCCTTTTACCAACAGCCTTTCTGAGTTAAAATAAATATGCTTTGGTAGAGCACAGCTGAAGAGCATCTAAGGTTTATATATAGCAGCTATTGCTATTGTGTCTGAGTGGTGAGGAAAAGGTCAAGGGAAAATGATTTTATTATCCCCCTAGTAAGAAAAATTGTTCTGCGCGTTTGGTGGGCTTTGAGGGGAGGGGGCAGTTTGGTGTTTTTTCTTCTTACAGTGTTCTGTTTTTTTCTGGTTGTCCACATTTAGCTTTATATTTCCTACAGGTTGAATCCTCAAACTTTGTATGGAATTAAGTAGAACAATTAATATTCTTTTTTTTTTTTCTTTGTCAAAGAGAATGCTTTAACTTTTCTGGCTCTTTGACATGTTTGCTCTGCAGGATCTGATGGCACCCTCCATTGCATTGGTCTCCTTTCCTCTGTATTTCCTGCACAGACAACTGTCCCTTCAATGAATTTGGGACCCTATGGGGACTGCAAAGGTTTTCACAATGAAGCTCCAATCATCTGAATTTGTGATTCAGATTCTTCATTTTCATTTCAGATTGCATTTTTCTTAACAAAATACAGTTTCCATGAGCTCTCTTTCATGATGTACCAAAATGTTTCTCCTGAATCCAGCCCTCTTTAATCCATTTTCCCAACATTTTGCTAATTATTTAGAATTTATCATTAAACCTGCATATTTGAGACAATTGCCTAAATAAAACTTGTTTTTCTTATATTCCTCTCCATTTGTTTCTCATTTTAAGTGTCTGAGAGGCCAGCAGTTTTTGTGCCAACAACACACAAAAATTGTGTAAAGAGAGAAAATTCACGTTCAGGCAGTAATATACGGCAGTGCTGGAATCTTGGGTGATGGAAGGAGCCTGAAAAGTTGTCATTTTATATCCTTGCAAACACTTTAGTCAATAGTGAAAGATCTCAGGTTTCAGGGTTAACTGGGAAATGTGTAATCCTAACATTACGAGGTGAAAACCTAGACACTAATTTCCAGTTTTGCGGTCAGAGGATGGGAAATCCCTAAGCTTTCCAGTGGCCGGAAGCAAATTCTATAGCTCAAGCAGGTTTCAAATACTGAGTTTTGTAGTTGTAGGAATGGTCAAAACTATTTTTACTATTACATTTATATATGTGTATATATATAATTTAATGTTTAAATTTACATACATATGTGTGTATATAACATAAATATTTTATGTGTGTGTGTGTGTATGTACATGTAAATAATATATATACATATATAACAAATGGCTAATAAATCTTTAAGTGCTCTCGTTACCCCACAGATTTAATAGTAAACTTTAACAGGAAAGAGAACACAGGCACCCTGACTCCCATCTTTCTTTTCTCAACATTGGTATTTTCTCTCTTACAAGTGTTAACATTTCTCCAGCCAACATAAAGTGTTTATGCTGCTGATAAATCTGGAAAGAGGAAGCCTTGTCTGCTCTCATGGTTGTCACACAGACAGTGTTTTCCTTGTGGTTTGATTTAACATGCAGCTATGAAAGCTCTTTGTAAGTAACAAATTATTACACCTGCACGGAGTAAATTTAATACAGCTTGCTTTTGCTGCAACATGATGGGTTTTTCTCTCCTGCTTTGTCCTTTCTTGAATGCAATCCAGGTCAGGAAGTCCTAAAGATCAGCCAGTTTGTTTCCAGCCACAAATGTAGCTCTTACCAGATCCTTTCCTTCAGAATATCAACAGAACTAATACAGATATTTCTTTTTCTTTTTCTTTCTTTTTTTTTTTTTTGCTCTGTATGTGGATCCTTAGTGTGCTTCAAGCACCTCTGGTGGTGATAAGACATTGACAAAAATAACCACAGGGATATTTTAAATTACTTTTTTTTTACAGACCAAATTTTACTAGTGAGGTTGATGCTTAAGAGGCATCTGTATAACCCAGGCATAGTGATTTATGCAGGTCAGCTATTTTTCTTCTACAGACCTACATAGGAACCTAAAGGAAGAGCAGTACAAGAAGTAAAATCCTAATTATATACATTTACATTGTGGCTGTGCCTCTCCCATCCCTCCTTGATGGTGGTAGCAGGGCTGTAAAAGCCTGATCAGTCACAAGGGTGAATTTTTAGTTGATAAGACAGAACTCTCTTCTGCTTGCTCACTAGTACCAGCTATCCTGCTTGGAGGAGAGGGTTATTACTGCTTGGCTGCAGGGAGTTATCTGTATTATTGAGCTGCCCTGGACCTGCAAATTTGAGTTTAGGGTTGAAAGAGAATGTTGATGAGTACTTGGGGACACACAGATACTGTTAAATAGGAGTGAGGTTAGGTTTGTCTTGGTTTGGTTTGTGCTCTCTATTTTGTGAGAACAAGACAACCAGATTTGCAATAACATTAGGAAAGCATTACAATAATTGCTGTGTGAAATCCAAAATACTACCAGTTCTGCTGTAAGATCCAGAATCAAAACATTATCTTTTTAAAGTCAGACAAGTTTTAAATTAAAAACGTTTTGTCTGCCTTTTTTTTTAATCTCATGTGATCATCTGGTACAACTGTGAGAGCTGGAAATGTCATGATCTGAGACTCTAGGGTTTAAAGAATACAGCCAAGCTGATGAAATACTTTACAAGTAGCAGTGTTATACACTTGCATTAGTTGTTTGTTTTTAGTGATGCTGTGCTTCTGTAGCAGATGAAGCGTGTGAAGTATCTCCACCTGGAATGACTCAGGGATTAAATGCTGTCAGGGAATTAGGTTGGTGATGCCTCTCACAGCACTGCAGGGGAGCTCAAAAAATCTCTGGATGGGGCTAGATCTGTTGGAAACAGAAGTCTTGATCTGCATAGTAGGAGGTGGCTTGGAAGCTGTCTCAGACAATGGTTAACATAAACTGCCAGCGATGCTGCAGTAGTGGTGGTGGTGTGTTTCTGTGCGGTGTGACACTGCTAACATAAATTCCAAGGGACTGTGGGAAGACTGTGCTAAGAATAAAATTTGTATAAAAATAGATGGTGAAATAAAGAGCATGAAAGTAAACACTTCAAAAGACATTTTACAGCGAGTAATATCTCACATTAAGAGTTTCACATGAGGAATTGCACTGTATTTTAGGGCTTTTTCTTCAATCTATCATCCTGAGTAGTCTCTCAGAACATTCCTTATAGCTTCTGTCAAATTCCAGTTGCAAACCAATCTCATAAGGGAAGCAGGAATTTTTGTTGCTAATTAGTAAGGCCACCTTGAAGATGAGCTCAAAGTCCCAGACACAGTAATAAATTGTTCTAATCTCTGTTAAGAAATGCGATCTCCTTTTTCTGCTGCTCCTACTCAGTCAAACTAATATATAGAAACAATGCTGTTGTGCTGGGAACTTAAGTCAGGATTCTGTCCATTGATAGCAAAAATAAGTTTTTCAAATTACAAGAGGATGTGCTTTAAGTCCTCGTTACCAGAATTGAGGTTACCCCATTGGACTGTGCTCCATAAAGCAGCCAATCTTCTTGGAAGAAGCAAATGTCTTTAATCTGGATGTCAGGGCTCTGGACCCAAAGTTCTCCAAGTTCTTTTCTCTATCATTGACACAGAAAAAGGCTGTGGGATCTTAAGAAGAAATTGTCAACATGCTTGTTTTCAGTGTCTGGTTTTCTCACAAGCATAGGCACAGTCTACCAGACACTTCATTCTGGATTAGCTATCTCCCACAAAACTTGGGAAAGAGCAAATGAGTGCTCCTCAGTGGAAAGCAACCTTGGTTAAGCAGTCTATGACAATAATTTATACCAAGCTGACAGAGTTTGCAGTGATGCATTTGAAGGCCGTTCCTTCGAATCAGTCCTAGGAGCTTTGTTCAGGAAGTATTAAAGGTACAACATGCCAGTGACACCCCATAAGCCTTAGACTATTTTTAGAGAGGATGTCTGACCATTTCCACAGTTTGCTGGATAGAAAACCAACATGTGCCAACAGCATACAATGTCTGCAAGCAGCAAGCATTATTCAAGTGTTTTTAGGGGACCATGGTATAGAAAAGTGGTGCCATAATACTTGAAAATAGGCAGTTTCATCTTCTTGACAACAACCAGGCTGACAACAAGATACTGGAGCTCTGGCATTTCCAGCAAACAGAGATATGGCCTAACAGCCTAATCAATGCATTTAGGAAGGCTGTGAGTTTTGCTCTTTGACCTAGAGGTTCATCACTTTTTATTACTTGCAATTCTGTACCAGCAGCTCAGATTATCATCATTAGGCGTTACCATAGCATGATAACCCACAGGTCAGGGCTTCACTCTGCTAGAAAGTGTGGAAGTATAACAAAGCATGATCTCTGTCATAGAAGCCTGGCACTCAGACTAGAGGGCTATTGGCTAGAAAGGTAATAAAACAAACAGCCCTGGGGAGCCGAGGTAACTGAAACAGTGCAGACGCAGCAGGATAACAAGGATCACATCAAACCAGGTGTTGTCTTTTATCCTTATGCCGAGTACCGTTTGAACACAAAGGTAATTTATCCTTAATCTCTCTCCTGTACACTTATCCAAGTCAGGGGAAAAATGTTGAGTATGTCCAAGTTACCCCTCTGTCAGAGAGATCTTTTTTCCCACCATTTATGTATTAATAGTTTTCCACCCTACCTACAAAAGGACTTTACTGTTCTTGTTCTGAAAGGAACAGATTTGTCATAGCCTCTGCTTATATCAATTTTTCTATACCCTCTTTCTACTGAGCTACATAGTTTCTCTCTGTCCAGTAAGTTTGTGGCCTTCAAATCTTGTGGGTTTTTTTTAATATAATTTTAACCAAAGAACACCTGCTGTTCTTGATTTACATGTTGACCCTTTCAGCCCATTGGTCACTTTTCTTATTTTTGTCTGCCCTCCTGATGCTGCTAGTGTCAGAATCGTTTTAGCTCTATAAGGACTGGGACTCATTGCAAAAATTACTGCTGGCATGGTTCCAGGTTCTCAAATAGTCAGTAGTCTGTATCTCTTCACCCCAAGACAGGATGTCTTTGTATGTACCTGCTCTCTTCTGCTCACTTACTGCAGTACACTCTCCAAAACAGTGTTGTGTGCTTCCTGGATGTAATATGCTAAGCAAGAAAAATTACAAATTCATCAAAACTGTGGCAAAGAATACTAACTTTAAGCACAACAGTTCTGCAAGCTTTGAAAATTTCCCTCAAAGCAGCCCAAGACAGACTGCAAGGATGAAAGGCAGGGTGAGGAAGGAGAAGCCAGCAAACAAACAGACACTGGGGAAACTTAATAGAAAGCTTCCTGCACTTTCTTCAGTACAAATACTGTACAGTCTCAGAGGGGAAGCAACTGCCACTTCTCATTCCTGACAGAGGTTCGCTGGACTATGTGGAAACTACAGCTGCAGTGTGCCCTCTTATGGCAACACCAGTTGCTTTCTCTGTTTCGCACAAAGGTGTTGTGGGGGGAGGCAGGGGTTGCTTTGATATATTTGTTCTTCTCTTTTTATTTTCCCTGAGAAAAGACACGTGAGAAGAAAGTGTTAACTCTGTATGCTGTAGCATGGCTAGAAAATAGGCTTGAAGCTTCTTGTCCCTAGCACCAAGCGATGCCTCATCTGCTGGAGAAGATGAAGTAGTGAACAAAACTAAAAGAGAGGCTAAATATCATCCTTTGCTGATGAGACATGGCTTTCATGCCAATGTATATGTGAAGTGAAAACGGATTGTTGGTTAAAGGCACTGCATTTAATAGATAACATTTAATTAGTTGACAGAATGTTTCTGTGCTGGCTCCACTGCAGGTTCTGCACATGTTCCTCTGCAGTGCTACTGCATTTCGAGTGAGAGTGTTGAGAAATGCATGGGGTCCAAGCAGCCCAGGCTCACAAGCTGCAGACCGAGATGCAGACTGAAATGCAGAGCTTCGAGTAGGAGCCTGAGAAGAGAGGCCA